>JBBMRE010000126.1:0-351606 GCA_037974335.1 Prionace glauca | reverse complement strand
TCACGTGACTCACTGTGTGGGAACGAGAGGGAGACACAGGGACCGAGAGAGACACAGGGACTGAGAGAGACACAGGGACTGAGAGAGTCACAGGGACCGAGAGAGAGTCACAGGGACCAAGAGAGACACAGGGACCGAGAGAGAGACACAGTGACCGAGAGAGAGACACCGGGACAGAGAGAGAGTTAGGAACCGAGAGAGAGACACAGGGACCGAGAGAGAGACACAGTGACCGAGAGAGAGACACCGGGACAGAGAGAGAGACACAGGGAGTGAGAGAGAGAGACAGGGACTGGGAGAGACACAGGGACCGAGAAAGACACAGGGAGCAACAGAGACACACAGGGACTGAGAGAGAGAGACAGGGACCGAGAGAGACACCGGGACCGAGAGAGAGACACAGGGACTGTGAGTGAGACACAGGGACCAAGAGAGACACCAGGACCGGGAGAGACATAGGGTGAGAGAGAGATATAGGAACCGAGAGAGACACAGGGACCGAGTGAGACACACGGACCGAGGGAGACACAGGGACCGAGAGAGAGACACAGGGACCAAGAGAGACACAGGGACCGAGAGAGAGACACAGTGACCGAGAGAGAGACACCGGGACAGAGAGAGAGTTAGGAACCGAGAGAGAGACACAGGGACCGAGAGAGAGACACAGTGACCGAGAGAGAGACACCGGGACAGAGAGAGAGACACAGGGAGTGAGAGAGAGAGTCAGGGACTGGGAGAGACACAGGGACCGAGAAAGACACAGGGAGCAACAGAGACACACAGGGACTGAGAGAGAGAGACAGGGACCGAGAGAGACACCGGGACCGTGAGAGAGACACAGGGACTGAGAGAGACACAGGGACCGACAGAGAGACACAGGGACCGAGAGAGAGACACAGGGACCGAGAGAGACACAGGGACCGAGAGAGAGACACAGGGACCGAGAGTGAGACACAGGGACCGAGAGAGAGACACAGTGACCGAGAGAGAGACACCGGGACAGAGAGAGAGTTAGTGACCGAGAGAGAGACACAGGGACCGACAGAGAGACACAGGGACCGAGAGAGAGAGACAGGGACTGGGAGAGACACAGGGACCGAGAAAGACACAGGGAGCAAGAGAGACACACAGGGACTGAGAGTGAGAGACAGGGACCGAGAGAGACACAGGGACCGAGAGAGAGACACTGGGACCGAGACAGAGACACAGGGACCGAGAGAGAGACAAAGGGACCGAAAGGGACACAGGGACCGAGAGAGAGACAGGGACCGAGAGAGAGAGACAGGGACCGAGAGAGAGACAGGATCCGAGAGAGAGAGACACAGGGACCGAGTGAGACACAGGGACCGGGAGAGTGACAGGGACCGAGTGAGACACAGGGACCCAGAGAGTGACACAGGGACAGAGAGAGACACAAGGACCTAGAGTGAGACACAGGGACCGAGAGAGTCACAGGGACCGAGAGAGAGACACAGGGAACGACAGACACACTGAAACTGAGAAAGGGAGAGAGGGACCGAGTGAGACACAGGGACCAAGAGAGAGAGACAGGGACCGAGTGAGTGACACAGGGACGGAGTGAGACACAGGGACCGAGAGAGACACAGGGATTGAGAGAGACACAGGGACCGAGAGAGACACAGGGATTGAGAGAGACACAGGGACCGAGAGAGACACAGGGACCGAGTGAGACACAGTGACCAAGAGAGAGAGACAGGGACCGAGTGAGTGTCACAGGGACCGAGTGAGACACAGGGACCGAGAGAGAGACACACTCGTCCGAGAGAGAAAGACAGGGAGCGAGAGAGAGACAGAGGGACCGAGAGAGAGACACAGGGACCGAGAGAGACACAGGGACCGAGAGAGACACAGGGACCGAGAGAGACACAGGGACCGAGAGTGAGACACAGGGACTGAAAGAGACACAGGGACCGACAGAGAGACAGTGACCGAGAGAAACACAGGGACCGAGAGAGAGACACAGGGACCGACAGAGAGACAGTGACCGAGAGAGACACAGGGACCGAGAGAGAGACACAGGGACCGAGTGAGACACAGGGACCGAGGGTGAGAGACAGGGTCCGAGAGAGAAACACAGGGACCGAGAGGGAGACACAGGGACCGAGAGAGAGACACAGGTACTGAGAGAGAGAGACAGGGACTGGGAGAGACACAGGGACCGAGAAAGACACAGGGAGCAAGAGAGACACACAGGGACTGAGAGAGAGACGCAGGGACCGAGTGAGACACAGGGGTGATGTAGACACAGCGACCGAGAGAGACACAGGGACCGAGAGAGAGAGACACAGGGACCAAGAGAGAGCGACACAGGGACCGAGAGAGGACATAGGGACCGAGTGAGAGACACAGGGACCGAGAGAGACACAGCGACCGAGAGAGAGAGAGACACAGGGACCGAGAGAGACACAGGGACCGAGAGAGAGACACAGGGTCCGAGAGAGATACACAGGGACCGAGAGGGAGACACAGGGACCGAGAGAGACACAATGACTGAGCGAGTCACAGGGACCGAGAGAGACACAGGGACCGAGAGAGACACAGGGACCGAGAGAGAGACACAGGGACCGAGAGAGAAACACAGGGAGCGAGAGGGAGACACAGGGACCGAGAGAGACACAGGGACTGAGAGAGTCACAGGGACCGAGAGAGAGTCACAGGCACCGAGAGAGAGATACAGGGACTGAGAGAGACACACGGACCGAGGGAGACACAGGGACCGAGAGAGAGACACAGGGACCAAGAGAGACACAGGGACCGAGAGAGAGACAGGGACCGAGTGAGACACACGGACCGAGGGAGACACAGGGACCGAGAGAGAGAGACACAGGGACCGAGAGAGAGCGACACAGGGACCGAGAGAGGACATAGGGACCGAGTGAGAGACACAGGGACCGAGAGAGACACAGCGACCGAGAGAGAGAGAGACACAGGGACCGAGAGAGACACAGGGACCGAGAGAGAGACACAGGGTCCGAGAGAGATACACAGGGACCGAGAGGGAGACACAGGGACCGAGAGAGACACAGGGACTGAGCGAGTCACAGGGACCGAGAGAGACACAGGGACCGAGAGAGACACAGGGACCGAGAGAGAGACACAGGGACCGAGAGAGAAACACAGGAAGCGAGAGGGAGACACAGGGACCGAGAGAGACACAGGGACTGAGAGAGTCACAGGGACCGAGAGAGAGTCACAGGCACCGAGAGAGAGATACAGGGACTGAGAGAGACACACGGACCGAGGGAGACACAGGGACCGAGAGAGAGACACAGGGACCAAGAGAGACACAGGGACCGAGAGAGAGACAGGGACCGAGTGAGACACACGGACCGAGGGAGACACAGGGACCGAGAGAGAGACACAGGGACCAAGAGAGACACAGGGACCGAGAGAGAGAGACACAGTGACCGAGAGAGAGACACCGGGACAGAGAGAGAGACACAGGGACTGAGAGAGAGAGACAGGGACTGGGAGAGACACAGGGACCGAGAAAGACACAGGGAGCAAGAGAGACACACGGACCGAGGGAGACACAGGGACCAAGACAGACACAGGGACCGAGAGAGAGACACAGTGACCGAGAGAGAGACACCGGGACAGAGAGAGAGTTAGGAACCGAGAGAGAGACACAGGACCGAGAGAGAGACACAGAGACTGAGAGAGAGAGACAGGGACTGAGAGAGACACCGGGACCGAGAGAGAGACACAGGGACTGAGAGAGACAGAGGGACCGACAGAGAGACAGTGACCAAGAGAGACACAGGGACCGAGAGAGAGACACAGGGACCGAGAGAGACACAGGGACCGAGAGAGACACAGGGACCGAGAGTGAGACACAGGGACCGAGAGAGACACAGGGACCGAGAGAGAGACACAGGGACAGAGAGAGAGTTAGGAACCGAGAGAGAGACACAGGACCGAAAGAGAGACAAAGAGCCTGAGAGAGAGAGACAGGGACTGAGAGAGACACCGGGACCGAGAGAGAGACACAGGGACTGAGAGAGACACAGGGACCGACAGAGAGACAGTGACCAAGAGAGACACAGGGACCGAGAGAGAGACACAGGGACCGAGAGAGAGACACAAGGACCGAGACAGAGACACAGGGACTGAGAGAGAGACACAGGGACCGAAAGGGACACAGGGACCCAGAGAGAGACAGGGACCGAGAGAGAGAGACAGGGACCGAGAGAGAGACAGGATCCGAGAGACAGAGACACAGGGACCGATTGAGAGACACAGGGACCGAGAGAGAGACACAGGGACCGAGAGAAACACAGTGACCTAGAGAGAGACACAGGGACCGAGAGAGAGAGACAGGGACCGAGAGAGCGACAGGGACCGAGTGAGACACAGGGACCGAGTGAGACACAGGGAGAGAGAGACACAATCGTCCGAGAGAGAAAGACAGGGAGCGAGAGAGAGACACAGGGACCGAGAGAGAGAAACAGGGACCGAGAGAAACACAGTGACCTAGAGAGAGACACAGGGACCGAGAGAGAGACACAGGGACCGAGAGAGAGAGACAGGGACCCAGAGAGACACAGGGACCGAGTGAGACACAGGGACCGAGTGAGACACAGGGACCGAGTGAGACACAGAGACCGAGAGAGAGACACAATCGTCCGAGAGAGAAAGACAGGGAGCGACAGAGAGACAGAAGGACCGAGAGAGACACAGGGACCGAGAGAGACAGAGGGACCGAGAGAGACACAGGGACCGAGAGAGACACAGGGATCGAGAGAGAGACAGTGACCGAGAGATTCAAAGGGACCGAGTGAGACACAGGGACCGAGACAGAGAGACACAGGGACCGAGAGAGAGACACAGGGACCGAGAGAGAGACACAGGGACCGAGAGAGACACTGAAACTGAGAGAGAGAGACAGGGAGCGAGTGAGACACAGGGACCGAGTGAGACACAGGGACCGAGAGAGAGAGACACAGGGACCGAGTGAGACACAGAGACCGAGAGAGACACAGGGACCCAGAGAGAGACAGTGACCGAGAGAGACACAGGGACCGAGTGAGACACACGGACCGAGGGAGACACAGAAACCGAGAGAGAGACACAGGGACCAAGAGAGAGACACCGGGATAGAGAGAGAGATGGGACCGAGAGAGAGACACAGGGACCGAGAGAGAGACACAGGGACTGAGAGAGAGAGACAGGGACCGAGAGAGACACACAGGGACCGAGTGAGACACAGGGACCGGGAGAGTGACAGGGACAGAGTGAGACACAGGGACTCAGAGAGACAGTGACCGAGCGAGACACAGGACTGAGAGAGAGACACTAGGACCGAGAGAGAGACACAGGGACCGAGAGAGACACAGGGACCGAGAGTGAGACACAGGGACCGAGAGAGAGACACAGGGACTGAGAGAGACACAGGGACCGACAGAGAGACAGTGACCGAGAGAGAGACACAAGGACTGAGAGAGACACAGGGACTGAGAGAGAGAAACAGGAACCGATAGAGACGCAGGGACCGAGTGAGACACAGGGGTGAGGTAGACACAGGGACCGAGAGAGATACAGGGACCGAGTGAGACACAGCGACCGAGAGAGACACAGGGACCGAGAGAGAGAGACACAGGGACCGAGAGAGAGCGACACAGGGACCGAGAGAGGACATAGGGACCGAGTGAGAGACACAGGGACCGAGAGAGACACAGCGACCGAGAGAGAGAGACACAGGGACCGAGAGAGACACAGGGACCGAGAGAGAGACACAGGGTCCGAGAGAGATACACAGGGACCGAGAGGGAGGCACAGGGACCGAGAGAGACACAGGGACTGAGCGAGTCACAGGGACCGAGAGAGACACAGGGACCGAAAGAGACACAGGGACCGAGAGAGAGACACAGGCACCGAGAGAGAGATACAGGGACTGAGAGAGACACACGGACCGAGGGAGACACAGGGACCGAGAGAGAGACAGGGACCAAGAGAGACACAGGGACCGAGAGAGAGAGAGGGACCGAGTGAGACACACGGACCGAGGGAGACACAGGGACCGAGAGAGAGACACAGGGACCGAGAGAGAGACACAGGGACTGAGAGAGACACAGGGACCGAGAGAGAGACACAGGGACCGAGAGAGAGAGACAGGGACTGGGAGAGACACAGGGACCGAGAAAGACACAGGGAGCAAGAGAGACACACAGGGACTGAGAGAGAGACGCAGGGACCGAGTGAGACACAAGGGTGAGGTAGACACAGGGACCGAGAGAGACACAGGGACCGAGTGAGACACAGCGACCGAGAGAGACACAGGGACCGAGAGAGAGAGACACAGGGACCGAGAGAGAGCGACACAGGGACCGAGAGAGGACATAGGGACCGAGTGAGAGACACAGGGACCGAGAGAGACACAGCGACCGAGAGAGAGAGACACAGGGACCGAGAGAGACACAGGGACCGAGAGAGAGACACAGGGTCCGAGAGAGATACACAGGGACCGAGAGGGAGACACAGGGACCGAGAGAGACACAGGGACTGAGCGAGTCACAGGGACCGAGAGAGACACAGGGACCGAGAGAGACACAGGGACCGAGAGAGAGACACAGGGACCGAGAGAGAAACACAGGGAGCGAGAGGGAGACAGAGGGACCGAGAGAGACACAGGGACTGAGAGAGTCACAGGGACCGAGAGAGAGTCACAGGCACCGAGAGAGAGATACAGGGACTGAGAGAGACACACGGACCGAGGGAGACACAGGGACCGAGAGAGAGACACAGGGACCAAGAGAGACACAGGGACCGAGAGAGAGACAGGGACCGAGTGAGACACACGGACCGAGGGAGACACAGGGACCGAGAGAGAGACACAGGGACCAAGAGAGACACAGGGACCGAGAGAGAGACACAGTGACCGAGAGAGAGACACCGGGACAGAGAGAGAGACACAGGGACTGAGAGAGAGAGACAGGGACTGGGAGAGACACAGGGACCGAGAAAGACACAGTGAACAAGAGAGACACGCAGGGACTGAGAGAGAGAGACAGGGACCGAGAGAGAGACACAGGGACCGAGTGAGACACACGGACCGAGGGAGACACAGGGACCAAGAGAGACACAGGGACCGAGAGAGAGACACAGTGACCGAAAGAGAGACACAGAGCCTGAGAGAGAGAGACAGGGACTGAGAGAGACACCGGGACCGAGAGAGAGACACAGGGACTGAGAGAGACACAGGGACCGACAGAGAGACAGTGACCAAGAGAGACACAGGGACCGAGAGAGAGACACAGGGACCGAGAGAGAGACACAGGGACCGAGAGAGACACAGGGACCGAGAGAGACACAGGGACCGAGAGTGAGACACAGGGACCGAGAGAGACATAGGGACCGAGAGAGAGGCACAGTGACCGAGAGAGAGACACCGGGACAGAGAGAGAGTTAGGGACCGAGAGAGGGACACAGGGACCGAGAGAGAGACACAGGGACTGAGAGAGAGAGACAGGGACTGGGAGAGACACAGGGACCGAGAAAGACACAGGGAGCAAGAGAGACACACAGGGACTGAGAGAGAGAGACAGGGACCGAGAGAGACACAGGGACCGAGAGAGAGACACAAGGACCGAGACAGAGACACAGGGACTGAGAGAGAGACACAGGGACCGAAAGGGACACAGGGACCCAGAGAGAGACAGGGACCGAGAGAGAGAGACAGGGACCGAGAGAGAGACAGGATCCGAGAGACAGAGACACAGGGACCGATTGAGAGACACAGGGACCGAGAGAGAGACACAGGGACCGAGAGAAACACAGTGACCTAGAGAGAGACACAGGGACCGAGAGAGAGAGACAGGGACCGAGAGAGCGACAGGGACCGAGTGAGACACAGGGACCGAGTGAGACACAGGGAGAGAGAGACACAATCGTCCGAGAGAGAAAGACAGGGAGCGAGAGAGAGACACAGGGACCGAGAGAGAGACACAGGGACCGAGAGAAACACAGTGACCTAGAGAGAGACACAGGGACCGAGAGAGAGACACAGGGACCGAGAGAGAGACACAGGGACCGACAGAGAGAGATACAGGGACCGACAGAGAGAGACACAGGGACCGAGAGAGACACAGGGACCGAGAGAGAGACACAGGGACCGAGAGAGACACAGGGACCGAGAGAGACACAGGGACCGAGAGTGAGACACAGGGACCGAGAGAGACACAGGGACCGAGAGAGAGGCACAGTGACCGAGAGAGAGACACCGGGACAGAGAGAGAGTTAGGGACCGAGAGAGAGACACAGGGACCGAGAGAGAGACACAGGGACTGAGAGAGAGAGACAGGGACTGGGAGAGACACAGGGACCGAGAAAGACACAGGGAGCAAGAGAGACACACAGGGACTGAGAGGGAGAGACAGGGACCGAGAGAGACACAGGGACCGAGAGAGAGACACAAGGACCGAGACAGAGACACAGGGACTGAGAGAGAGACACAGGGACCGAAAGGGACACAGGGACCCAGAGAGAGACAGGGACCGAGAGAGAGAGACAGGGACCGAGAGAGAGACAGGATCCGAGAGACAGAGACACAGGGACCGATTGAGAGACACAGGGACCGAGAGAGAGACACAGGGACCGAGAGAAACACAGTGACCTAGAGAGAGACACAGGGACCGAGAGAGAGAGACAGGGACCGAGAGAGCGACAGGGACCGAGTGAGACACAGGGACCGAGTGAGACACAGGGAGGGAGAGACACAATCGTCCGAGAGAGAAAGACAGGCAGCGAGAGAGAGACACAGGGACCGAGAGAGAGACACAGGGACCGAGAGAAACACAGTGACCTAGAGAGAGACACAGGGACCGAGAGAGAGACACAGGGACCGAGAGAGAGAGACAGGGACCCAGAGAGACACAGGGACCGAGTGAGACACAGGGACCGAGTGAGACACAGGGACCGAGTGAGACACAGAGACCGAGAGAGAGACACAATCGTCCGAGAGAGAAAGACAGGGAGCGACAGAGAGACAGAAGGACCGAGAGAGACACAGGGACCGAGAGAGACAGAGGGACCGAGAGAGACACAGGGACCGAGAGAGACACAGGGACCGAGAGAGACACAGGGATCGAGAGAGAGACAGTGACCGAGAGATTCAGAGGGACCGAGTGAGACACAGGGACCGAGACAGAGAGACACAGGGACCGAGAGAGAGACACAGGGACCGAGAGAGAGACACAGGGACCGAGAGAGACACTGAAACTGAGAGAGAGAGACAGGGAGCGAGTGAGACACAGGGACCGAGTGAGACACAGGGACCGAGAGAGAGAGACACAGGGACCGAGTGAGACACAGAGACCGAGAGAGACACAGGGACCCAGAGAGAGACAGTGACCGAGAGAGACACAGGGACCGAGTGAGACACACGGACCGAGGGAGACACAGAAACCGAGAGAGAGACACAGGGACCAAGAGAGAGACACCGGGATAGAGAGAGAGATGGGACCGAGAGAGAGACACAGGGACCGAGAGAGAGACACAGGGACTGAGAGAGAGAGACAGGGACCGAGAGAGACACACAGGGACCGAGTGAGACACAGGGACCGGGAGAGTGACAGGGACCGAGTGAGACACAGGGACTCAGAGAGACAGTGACCGAGAGAGACACAGGACTGAGAGAGAGACACTAGGACCGAGAGAGAGACACAGGGACCGAGAGAGACACAGGGACCGAGAGTGAGACACAGGGACCGAGAGAGAGACACAGGGACTGAGAGAGACACAGGGACCGACAGAGAGACAGTGACCGAGAGAGACACTGGGACTGAGAGAGAGACACAGGGACCGAGAGTGAGACACAGGGACCGAGAGAGAGACACCGGGACAGAGAGAGAGTTAGGGACCGAGAGAGAGACACAGGGACCGAGAGAGAGACACAGGGACTGAGAGAGAGAGACAGGGACTGGGAGAGACACAGGGACCGAGAAAGACACAGGGAGCAAGAGAGACACACAGGGACTGAGAGAGAGAGACAGGGACCGAGAGAGACACAGGGACCGAGAGAGAGACACAAGGACCGAGACAGAGACACAGGGACTGAGAGAGAGACACAGGGACCGAAAGGGACACAGGGACCCAGAGAGAGACAGGGACCGAGAGAGAGAGACAGGGACCGAGAGAGAGACAGGATCCGAGAGACAGAGACACAGGGACCGATTGAGAGACACAGGGACCGAGAGTGAGACACAGGGACCGAGAGAAACACAGTGACCTAGAGAGAGACACAGGGACCGAGAGAGAGAGACAGGGACCGAGAGAGAGACAGGGACCGAGTGAGACACAGGGACCGAGTGAGACACAGGGAGACAGAGACACAATCGTCCGAGAGAGAAAGACAGGGAGCGAGAGAGAGACACAGGGACCGACAGAGAGACACAGGGACCGAGAGAAACACAGTGACCTAGAGAGAGACACAGGGACCGAGAGAGAGACACAGGGACCGAGAGAGAGAGACAGGGACCCAGAGAGACACAGGGACCGAGTGAGACACAGGGACCGAGTGAGACACAGGGACCGAGTGAGACACAGAGACCGAGAGAGAGACACAATCGTCCGAGAGAGAAAGACAGGGAGCGACAGAGAGACAGAAGGACCGAGAGAGACACAGGGACCGAGAGAGACAGAGGGACCGAGAGAGACACAGGGACCGAGAGAGACACAGGGACCGAGAGAGACACAGGGATCGAGAGAGAGACAGTGACCGAGAGATTCAGAGGGACCGAGTGAGACACAGGGACCGAGACAGAGAGAGACATGGACCGAGAGAGAGACACAGGGACCGAGAGAGAGACACAGGGACCGAGAGAGACACTGAAACTGAGAGAGAGAGACAGGGAGCGAGTGAGACACAGGGACCGAGTGAGACACAGGGACCGAGAGAGAGAGACACAGGGACCGAGTGAGACACAGAGACCGAGAGAGACACAGGGACCCAGAGAGAGACAGTGACCGAGAGAGACACAGGGACCGAGTGAGACACACGGACCGAGGGAGACACAGAAACCGAGAGAGAGACACAGGGACCAAGAGAGAGACACCGGGATAGAGAGAGAGATGGGACCGAGAGAGAGACACAGGGACCGAGAGAGAGACACAGGGACTGAGAGAGAGAGACAGGGACCGAGAGAGACACACAGGGACCGAGTGAGACACAGGGACCGGGAGAGTGACAGGGACCGAGTGAGACACAGGGACTCAGAGAGACAGTGACCGAGAGAGACACAGGACTGAGAGAGAGACACTAGGACCGAGAGAGAGACACAGGGACCGAGAGAGACACAGGGACCGAGAGTGAGACACAGGGACCGAGAGAGAGACACAGGGACTGAGAGAGACACAGGGACCGACAGAGAGACAGTGACCGAGAGAGACACTGGGACTGAGAGAGAGACACAGGGACCGAGAGTGAGACACAGGGACCGAGAGAGAGACACAGGGACCGACAGAGAGACAGTGACCAAGAGAGACACTGGGACCGAGAGAGAGACACAGGGACCGAGAGAGAGACACAAGGACTGAGAGAGACACAGGGATTGAGAGAGAGAAACAGGAACCGATAGAGACGCAGGGACCGAGTGAGACACAGGGGTGAGGTAGACACAGGGACCGAGAGAGATACAGGGACCGAGTGAGACACAGCGACCGAGAGAGACACAGGGACCGAGAGAAAGAGACACAGGGACCGAGAGAGAGCGACACAGGGACCGAGAGAGGACATAGGGACCGAGTGAGAGACACAGGGACCGAGAGAGACACAGCGACCGAGAGAGAGAGACACAGGGACCGAGAGAGACACAGGGACCGAGAGAGAGACACAGGGTCCGAGAGAGATACACAGGGACCGAGAGGGAGGCACAGGGACCGAGAGAGACACAGGGACTGAGCGAGTCACAGGGACCGAGAGAGACACAGGGACCGAAAGAGACACAGGGACCGAGAGAGAGACACAGGGACCGAGAGAGAAACACAGGGAGCGAGAGGGAGACACAGGGACCGAGAGAGACACAGGGACTGAGAGAGTCACAGGGACCGAGAGAGAGTCACAGGCACCGAGAGAGAGATACAGGGACTGAGAGAGACACACGGACCGAGGGAGACACAGGGACCGAGAGAGAGACAGGGACCAAGAGAGACACAGGGACCGAGAGAGAGAGAGGGACCGAGTGAGACACACGGACCGAGGGAGACACAGGGACCGAGAGAGAGACACAGGGACCAAGAGAGACACAGGGACCGAGAGAGAGACACAGTGACCGAGAGAGAGAGACAGCGGGACAGAGAGAGAGACACAGGGACTGAGAGAGAGAGACAGGGACTGGGAGAGACACAGGGACCGAGAAAGACACAGGGAGCAAGAGAGACACACAGGGACTGAGAGAGAGAGACAGGGACCGAGAGAGACACAGGGACCGAGAGAGAGACACAGGGACCGAGTGAGACACACGGACCGAGGGAGACACAGGGACCGAGAGAGAGACACAGTGACCAAGCGAGACACAGGGACCGAGAGAGAGACACAGTGACCGAGAGAGAGACACCGGGACAGAGAGAGAGTTAGGAACCGAGAGAGAGACACAGGACCGAGAGAGAGACACAGAGACTGAGAGAGAGAGACAGGGACTGAGAGAGACACCGGGACCGAGAGAGAGACACAGGGACTGAGAGAGACACAGGGACCGACAGAGAGACAGTGACCAAGAGAGACACAGGGACCGAGAGAGAGACACAGGGACCGAGAGAGAGACACAGGGACCGAGAGAGACACAGGGACCGAGAGAGACACAGGGACCGAGAGTGAGACACAGGGACCGAGAGAGACACAGGGACCGAGAGAGAGGCACAGTGACCGAGAGAGAGACACCGGGACAGAGAGAGAGTTAGGGACCGAGAGAGAGACCAGGGACCGAGAGAGAGACACAGGGACTGAGAGAGAGAGACAGGGACTGGGAGAGACACAGGGACCGAGAAAGACACAGGGAGCAAGAGAGAAACACAGGGACTGAGAGAGAGAGACAGGGACCGAGAGAGACACAGGGACCGAGAGAGAGGCACAAGGACCGAGACAGAGACACAGGGACTGAGAGAGAGACACAGGGACCGAAAGGGACACAGGGACCGAGAGAGAGACAGGGACCGAGAGAGAGAGACAGGGACCGAGAGAGAGACAGGATCCGAGAGAGAGAGACACCGGGACCAATTGAGAGACACAGGGACCGAGAGAGAGACACAGGGACCGAGAGAAACACAGTGACCTAGAGAGAGACACAGGGACCGAGAGAGAGAGACAGGGACCGAGAGAGAGACAGGGACCGAGTGAGACACAGGGACCGAGTGAGACACAGGGAGAGAGAGACACAATCGTCCGAGAGAGAAAGACAGGGAGCGAGAGAGAGACACAGGGACCGAGAGAGAGACACAGGGACCGAGAGAAACACAGTGACCTAGAGAGAGACACAGGGACCGAGAGAGAGACACAGGGACCGAAAGAGAGAGACAGGGACCCAGAGAGACACAGGGACCGAGAGAGACAGAGGGACCGAGAGAGACACAGGGACCGAGAGAGACACAGGGACCCAGAGAGACACAGGGACCCAGAGAGAGACAGTGACCGAGAGAGACACAGGGACCGAGTGAGACACACGGACCGAGGGAGACACAGAAACCGAGAGAGAGACACAGGGACCAAACAAAGAACAAAGAACAACACAGCACGGGAAACAGGCCCCTCGGCCCAACGAGCCCGCGCCGCCGTCCCATGGTCAGTGACCTATTCATGATTCTAGTCTATGCCTAATGTGTGAGGATCAGGGAGGTCCAATATAGGGACAATTTGTTACCCAATCAATCAGCCTAAAAGCACATCTTTGGGATGTGGGAGGAAACCGGAGCACCCGGAGGAAACCCACGCAACCACAGGGAGAACGCGCAAACTCCCACGGACACAGGCCCAACTCCATGTGTCCGCACAGCAACAGAGATAGTCTCTGAGCTGTCATGATGCCCTCGAGATGGTAAGTGCCTGTGGATAAAAATTTCAATATTAAAGACTCTATACCCCTGAGACTAAACTGACCCCAAGCCTACAATGCTTAATAAGGCCTGCTATATCCCCCTATATGTAAACTGCTCATGTGGCTGTCCAAGTGACTCTTGAACAACCCTAGCGTGCCTGCTTCCACCACCTCACTCGGCAGTGCATTCCACATCCCCACTACCCTTTGTGTGAAAAACTGCCCTCTAACACTAGTCTTATATCTAGCCCCCCTCACCCTAAGCCCGTGACCCCTCGTTCTATCCATTTCTAATAGCGGAAAAAGCTTATCACCATCTACTCTATCTGTCCCCTTCATAATCTTATAAACCTCTATCAAATCCCCAAGAGAGAGACACCGGGATAGAGAGAGAGATGGGACCGAGAGAGAGACACAGGGACCGAGAGAGAGACACAGGGACTGAGAGAGAGAGACAGGGACCGAGAGAGACACACAGGGACCGAGTGAGACACAGGGACCGGGAGAGTGACAGGGACCGAGTGAGACACAGGGACTCAGAGAGACAGTGACCGAGAGAGACACAGGACCGAGAGAGAGACACTAGGACCGAGAGAGAGACACAGGGACCGAGAGAGAGACACAGGGACTGAGAGAGACACAGGGACCGACAGAGAGACAGTGACCGAGAGAGACACTGGGACTGAGAGAGAGACACAGGGACCGAGAGTGAGACACAGGGACCGACAGAGAGACAGTGACCAAGAGAGACACTGGGACCGAGAGAGAGACACAGGGACCGAGAGAGAGACACAAGGACTGAGAGAGACACAGGGACCGAGAGAGAGAAACAGGAACCGATAGAGACGCAGGGACCGAGTGAGACACAGGGGTGAGGTAGACACAGGGACCGAGAGAGACACAGGGACCGAGTGAGACACAGCGACCGAGAGAGACACAGGGACCGAGAGAGAGAGACACAGGGACCGAGAGAGAGCGACACAGGGACCGAGAGAGGACATAGGGACCGAGTGAGAGACACAGGGACCGAGAGAGACACAGCGACCGAGAGAGAGAGACACAGGGACCGAGAGAGACACAGGGACCGAGAGAGAGACACAGGGTCCGAGAGAGATACACAGGGACCGAGAGGGAGGCACAGGGACCGAGAGAGACACAGGGACTGAGCGAGTCACAGGGACCGAGAGAGACACAGGGACCGAAAGAGACACAGGGACCGAGAGAGAAACACAGGGAGCGAGAGGGAGACACAAGGACCGAGAGAGACACAGGGACTGAGAGAGTCACAGGGACCGAGAGAGAGTCACAGGCACCGAGAGAGAGATACAGGGACTGAGAGAGACACACGGACCGAGGGAGACACAGGGACCGAGAGAGAGACACAGGGACCAAGAGAGACACAGGGACCGAGAGAGAGACAAGGACCGAGTGAGACACACGGACCGAGGGAGACACAGGGGCCGAGAGAGAGACACAGGGACCAAGAGAGACACAGGGACCGAGAGAGAGACACAGTGACCGAGAGAGAGACAGCGGGACAGAGAGAGAGACACAGGGACTGAGAGAGAGAGACAGGGACTGGGAGAGACACAGGGACCGAGAAAGACACAGGGAGCAAGAGAGACACACAGGGACTGAGAGAGAGAGACAGGGACCGAGAGAGACACAGGGACCGACAGAGAGACACAGGGACCGAGTGAGACACAGGGACCGAGAGAGAGACACAGGGACCGAGAGAGACACAGGGACCGACAGAGAGACAGTGACCGAGAGAGACACAGGGACCGAGAGAGAGACAGAGGGACCGAGAGAGAGACACAGGGACTGAGAGAGACACAGGGACCGAGAGAGAGACACAGGGACCGAGAGAGACACTGGGACCGAGAGAGAGAGACATAGGGACCGAGAGAGAGAGACACAGGGACTGAGAGAGAAACACAGGGACCGAGTGAGAGAGACACAGGGACCGAGAGAGAGACACAGGGTCCGAGAGAGACACAGGGACCTAGAGAAACAAAGGGACCGAGGGAGACACAGGGACCGAGAGAGACACAGGGACTTAGCGAGTCAGAGGGACCGAGAGAGACACTGGGACCGAGAGAGAGAGACACAGGGACCGAGAGAGAAACACAGGGAGCGAGAGGGAGACACAGGGACCGAGAGAGACACAGGGACCGAGAGAGAGACACAGGGACCGAGAGAGAGACACAGGGACCGAGAGAGACACAGGGACTGAGAGAGTCACAGGGACCGAGAGAGAGTCACAGGCACCGAGAGAGAGACACAGGGACTGAGAGTGAGACACAGGGACCAAGAGAGACACCAGGACCGGGAGAGACATAGGGGTGAGAGAGAGATATAGGGACCTAGAGAGACACAGGGACCGAGTGAGACACACGGAGCGAGGGAGACACAGGGACCGAGAGAGAGACACAGGGACCGAGAGAGACACAGGGACCGAGAGAGACACAGGGACCGGGAGAGAGACACAGGGACCGAGTGAGAGACACAGGGACGGAGAGAGACACAGGGACCGAGTGAGAGACACAGGGACTGAGCGAGTCACAGGGACCGAGAGAGACACAGGGACCGAGAGAGAGACACAGGGACCGAGAGGTAGACACAGGGACCGAGAGAGACACAGGCACCGAGAGAGACAGACACAGGGACCGAGAGAGAGACACAGGGACCGAGAGAGACACAGGGACCGGGAGAGAGACACAGGGACCGAGTGAGAGACACAGGGACGGAGAGAGACACAGGGACCGAGTGAGAGACACAGGGACCGAGAGGTAGACACAGGGACCGAGAGAGACACAGGCACCGAGAGAGACAGACACAGGGACCGAGAGACAGACACAGGGACCGAGTGAGAGACACAGGGACTGAGAGAGACACAGCGACCGAGAGAGAGAGACACAGGGACCGAGAGAGAGCGACACAGGGACCGAGAGAGAGACACAGGGACCGAGTGAGAGACACAGGGACCGAGAGAGACACAGCGACCGAGAGAGAGAGACACAGGGACCGAGAGAGAGCGACACAGGGACCGAGAGAGAGACACAGGGACCGAGAGAGAGACACAGGGACTGAGAGAGAGAGACAGGGACTGGGAGAGACACAGGGACCGAGAAAGACACAGGGAGCAAGAGAGACACACAGGGACTGAGAGAGAGAGACAGGGACCGAGAGAGACACCGGGACCGAGAGAGACACAGGGACCGAGACAGAGACAGGTATCGAGTGAGAGGCACAGGGACCGATTGAGAGAGACAGGATCCGAGAGAGAGAGACACAGGGACCAAGTGAGACACAGGGACCGAGAGAGTCACAGGGACCGAGAGAGAAACACAGGGAACGACAGACACACTGAAACTGAGAAAGGGAGACAGGGACCGAGTGAGACACAGGGACCAAGAGAGAGAGACAGGGACCGAGTGAGTGACACAGGGACCGAGTGAGACACAGGGACCGAGAGAGAGACACAATCGTCCGAGAGAGAAAGACAGGGAGCGAGAGAGAGACAGAGGGACTGAGAGAGACACTGGGACCGAGAGAGACACAGGGACCGAGAGAGACACAGGGACCGAGTGAGACACAGAGACCGAGAGAGACACAGGGACCGAGAGAGTGACAGTGACCGAGAGAGACACAGGGGTGAGAGGGAGACACAGGGACCGAAGAGACTCAGGGACCGAGTGAGACACAGGGACCGAGAGAGAGAGACACAGGGACTGAGCGAGTCACAGGGACCGAGAGAGACACAGGGACCGAGTGAGAGACATAGGGACTGAGCGAGTCACAGGGACCGAGAGAGACACAGGGACCGAGAGAGAGACACAGGGACCGAGAGAGACGCAGGGACTGAGTGAGACACAGGGGTGAGGGAGACACAGGGACCGAGAGAGACACAGGGACCGAGTGAGACACAGCGACCGAGAGAGAGAGACACAGGGACCGAGTGAGACACAGGGACCGAAAGAGAGAGACACAGGGTCCGAGAGAGACACAGGGACCGAGGGTGAGAGACAGGGTCCGAGAGAGAAACTCAGGGACCGAGAGGGAGACACAGGGACCGAGAGAGAGACACAGTGACCGAGAGAGAAACTCAGGGACCGAGAGAGAGACACAGGGAGTGAGAGAGAGAGACAGGGACTGGGAGAGACACAGGGACCGAGAAAGACACAGGGTGAAAGAGACAGACACAGGGACCGAGACAGAGACAAGTACCGAGTGAGAGACACAGGGACCGAGAGTGAGACACAGGGACCGAGAGAGAGACAGGGACCGAGTGAGAGATACAGGGACCGAGAGAGACACACGGACCGAGAGAGACACAGGGACTGAGAGAGAGACAGGCACCGAGAGAGACACAGGGACCGAGAGAGACACAGGGACTGAGAGAGAGAGACACAGCGTCCGAGAGAGAGACACAAGGACCGAGAGAGACACAGGGACCGAGTGAGACTCAGGGACCGAGAGAGACACAGGGACCGAGAGAGACACAGGGACCAAGGGAGAGACACAGGGACTGAGAGAGAGAGACACTGGGACCGAGAGAGAGAGACACAAGGACCGAGAGATACACAGGGACCGAGTGAGACACAGAGGTGCGAAGGAGACACAGGGACCGAGCGAGACACAGGGACCGAGTGAGACGCAGCGTCCGAGAGAGACACAGGGACCGAGAGAGACACACAGGGACGGAGTGAGAGACACAGGGACTGAGCGAGTCACAGGGACCGAGAGAGACACAGGGTGAAAGAGACAGACAGAGGAACCGAGACAGAGACATGTACCGAGTGAGAGACACAGGGACCGAGAGTGAGACACAGGGACCGAGAGAAACACAGTGACCGAGAGAGAGAGACAGGGCCGAGAGAGAGACACAGGGACCGAGTGAGACACAGGGACCGAGAAAGACACAGGGTGAAAGAGACAGACACAGGGACCGAGACAGAGACAAGTACCGAGTGAGAGACACAGGGACCGAGAGTGAGACACAGGGACCGAGAGAAACACAGTGACCGAGAGAGAGAGACAGGACCGAGAGAGAGAGACAGGGACCGAGAGAGAGACACAGGGACCGAGTGAGACACAGGGACCGAGAGAGTGACAGGGACCGAGTGAGACACAGAGACCCAGAGAGAGACACAGGGACCGAGAGAGACACAAGGACCTAGAGAGAGACACAGGGACCGAGAGAGTCACAGGGACCGACAGAGACATGAAACATAGAGAGAGACAGGGACCGAGTGAGACACAGGGACCGAGAGAGAGACAGGGACCGAGTGAGAGATACAGGGACCGAGAGAGACACAGGGACCGAGAGAGACACAGGGACTGAGAGAGAGACAGGGACCGAGAGAGACACAGGGACCGAGAGAGACACCGGGATCGAGAGAGAGACACAGGGACTGAGAGAGACACAGGGACCGACAGAGAGACAGTGACCGAGAGAGACACAGGGTCCGAGAGAGAGACACAGGGACCGAGAGAGAGACACAGGGACCGAGAGAGACACAGGTACCGAGTGTGAGACACAGGGACCGAGAGAGACAGAGGGACCGAGAGAGAGAGACACAGGGACCGGGAGAGAGACACAGGGACCGAGTGAGAGACACAGGGACCGAGAGAGAGACAGGGACCGAGAGGTAGACACAGGGACCGAGAGAGATACAGGCACCGAGAGAGAGAGACACAGGGACCGAGAGACAGACACAGGGACCGAGTGAGAGACACAGGGACTGAGAGAGACACAGCGACCAATAAAGAGAGACACAGGGACCGAGAGAGAGCGACACAGGGACCGAGAGAGAGACACAGGGACCGAGTGAGAGACACAGGGACCGAGAGAGACACAGCGACCGAGAGAGAGAGACACAGGGACCGAGAGATAGACACAGGGACTGAGAGAGAGAGACAGGGTCTGGGAGAGACACAGGGACCGAGAAAGACACAGGGAGCAAGAGAGACACACAGGGACTGAGAGAGAGAGACAGGGACCGAGAGAGACATCGGGACCGAGAGAGACACAGGGACCGAGACAGAGACAGGTATCGAGTGAGAGGCACAGGGACCGATTGAGAGAGACAGGATCCGAGAGAGAGAGACACAGGGACCCAGAGAGTGACACAGGGACAGAGAGAGACACAAGGACCTAGAGAGAGACACAGGGACCGAGAGAGTCACAGGGACCGAGAGAGAAACACAGGGAACGACAGACACACTGAAACTGAGAGAGAGAGACAGGGACCGAGTGAGACACAGGGACCAAGAGAGAGAGACAGGGACCGAGTGAGTGACACAGGGACCGAGTGAGACACAGGGACCGAGAGAGACACAGGGACCCAGAGAGAGACAGGGACCGACAGAGAGACACAGGGACAGAGAGAGAAACACATGGACCGAGAGAGAGACACTGGGACCGAGAGAGACACAGGTACCGAGTGTGAGACACAGGGACCGAGAGAGACAGAGGGACCGAGTGAGACACAGGGACCGAGTGAGAGAGACACAGGGACCGAGAGAGAGACAAAGGGACCGAGTGTGAGACACAGGGACCGAGAGAGACAGAGGGACCGAGCGAGTCACAGGGACCGAGAGAGAGAGAGATACAGGGACCGACAGAGAGAGACACAGGGACCGAGAGAGAGAGAGATACAGGGACCGACAGAGAGAGACACAGGGACCGAGAGAGAGAGAGATACAGGGACCGACAGAGAGAGATACAGGGACCGAGTGAGAGTCACAGCGACTGAGCGAGTCGCAGGGACCAGGAGAGACACAGGGACCAAGTGAGAGACACAGGGACCGAGAGAGAGAGACAGGGACTGAGCGAGTCACGGGGACCGAGAGAGACACAGGGACCGACAGAGAGACACAGGGACCGAGTGAGACACAGGAACCGAGAGAGAGACACAGGGACCGAGAGAGACACAGGGACCGACAGAGAGACAGTGACCGAGAGAGACACAGGGACCGAGAGAGAGACAGAGGGACCGAGAGAGAGACACAGGGACTGAGAGAGACACAGGGACCGAGAGAGAGACACAGGGACCGAGAGAGACACTGGGACCGAGAGAGAGAGACACAGGGACCGAGAGAGAGAGACACTGGGACTGAGAGAGAAACACAGGGACCGAGTGAGAGAGACACAGGGACCGAGAGAGAGACACAGGGTCCGAGAGAGACACAGGGACCTAGAGAAACAAAGGGACCGAGGGAGACACAGGGACCGAGAGAGACACAGGGACTTAGCGAGTCAGAGGGACCGAGAGAGACACTGGGACCGAGAGAGAGAGACACAGGGACCGAGAGAGAAACACAGGGAGCGAGAGGGAGACACAGGGACCGAGAGAGACACAGGGACCGAGAGAGAGACACAGGGACCGAGAGAGAGACACAGGGACCGAGAGAGACACAGGGACTGAGAGAGTCACAGGGACCGAGAGAGAGTCACAGGCACCGAGAGAGAGACACAGGGACTGAGAGTGAGACACAGGGACCAAGAGAGACACCAGGACCGGGAGAGACATAGGGGTGAGAGAGAGATATAGGGACCTAGAGAGACACAGGGACCGAGTGAACACACGGAGCGAGGGAGACACAGGGACCGAGAGAGAGACACAGGGACCGAGAGAGACACAGGGACCGAGAGAGAGACACAGGGACTGAGAGAAAGGCACAGGGACTGAGAGACACAGGGACCGAGTGACACACAGGGACCGAGAGAGACACAGGGACCGAGTGAGAGACACAGGGACTGAGCGAGTCACAGGGACCGAGAGAGACACAGGGACCGAGAGAGAGTCACAGGCACCGAGAGAGAGACACAGGGACTGAGAGTGAGACACAGGGACCAAGAGAGACACCAGGACCGGGAGAGACATAGGGGTGAGAGAGAGATATAGGGACCTAGAGAGACACAGGGACCGAGTGAGACACACGGAGCGAGGGAGACACAGGGACCGAGAGAGAGACACAGGGACCGAGAGAGACACAGGGACCGAGAGAGAGACACAGGGACTGAGAGAAAGGCACAGGGACTGAGAGACACAGGGACCGAGTGACACACAGGGACCGAGAGAGACACAGGGACCGAGTGAGAGACACAGGGACTGAGCGAGTCACAGGGACCGAGAGAGACACAGGGACCGAGAGAGAGACACAGGGACCGAGAGAGACACAGGGACCGGGAGAGAGACACAGGGACCGAGTGAGAGACACAGGGACGGAGAGAGACACAGGGACCGAGTGAGAGACACAGGGACCGAGAGGTAGACACAGGGACCGAGAGAGACACAGGCACCGAGAGAGACAGACACAGGGACCGAGAGACAGACACAGGGACCGAGTGAGAGACACAGGGACTGAGAGAGACACAGCGACCGAGAGAGAGAGACACAGGGACCGAGAGAGATCGACACAGGGACCGAGAGAGAGACACAGGGACCGAGTGAGAGACACAGGGACCGAGAGAGACACAGCGACCGAGAGAGAGAGACACAGGGACCGAGAGAGAGCGACACAGGGACCGAGAGAGAGACACAGGGACCGAGAGAGAGACACAGGGACTGAGAGAGAGAGACAGGGACTGGGAGAGACACAGGGACCGAGAAAGACACAGGGAGCAAGAGAGACACACAGGGACTGAGAGAGAGAGAGACAGGGACCGAGAGAGACACCGGGACCGAGAGAGACACAGGGACCGAGAGAGAGACAGGGACCGAGAGGTAGACACAGGGACCGAGAGAGACACAGGCACCGAGAGAGAGAGACACAGGGACCGAG
This sequence comes from Prionace glauca, assembly GCA_037974335.1. Taxonomy (NCBI): domain Eukaryota; kingdom Metazoa; phylum Chordata; class Chondrichthyes; order Carcharhiniformes; family Carcharhinidae; genus Prionace; species Prionace glauca. The sequence goes on along the minus strand of JBBMRE010000126.1, from coordinate 328,768 downwards.
AGACAGACACAGGGACCGAGTGAGAGACACAGGGACTGAGAGAGACACAGCGACCAAGAAAGAGAGACACAGGGACCGAGAGAGAGCGACACAGGGACCGAGAGAGAGACACAGGGACCGAGTGAGAGACACAGGGACCGAGAGAGACACAGCGACCGAGAGAGAGAGACACAGGGACCGAGAGAGAGACACAGGGACTGAGAGAGAGAGACAGGGACTGGGAGAGACACAGGGACCGAGAAAGACACAGGGAGCAAGAGAGACACACAGGGACTGAGAGAGAGAGACAGGGACTGAGAGAGACATCGGGACCGAGAGAGACACAGGGACCGAGACAGAGACAGGTATCGAGTGAGAGGCACAGGGACCGATTGAGAGAGACAGGATCCGAGAGAGAGAGACACAGGGACCAAGTGAGACACAGGGACCCAGAGAGTGACACAGGGACAGAGAGAGACACAAGGACCTAGAGAGAGAGACACAGGGACCGAGAGAGTCACAGGGACCGAGAGAGAAACACAGGGAACGACAGACACACTGAAACTGAGAGAGAGAGACAGGGACCGAGTGAGACACAGGGACCAAGAGAGAGAGACAGGGACCGAGTGAGTGACACAGGGACCGAGTGAGACACAGGGACCGAGAGAGACACAGGGACCCAGAGAGAGACAGGGACCGACAGAGAGACACAGGGACAGAGAGAGAGACACATGGACCGAGAGAGAGACACTGGGACCGAGAGAGACACAGGTACCGAGTGTGAGACACAGGGACCGAGAGAGACAGAGGGACCGAGTGAGACACAGGGACCGAGAGAGAGAGACACAGGGACCGAGAGAGAGACAAAGGGACCGAGTGTGAGACACAGGGACCGAGAGAGACAGAGGGACCGAGCGAGTCACAGGGACCGAGAGAGAGAGAGATACAGGGACCGACAGAGAGAGACACAGGGACCGAGAGAGAGAGATGCAGGGACCGACAGAGAGAGATACAGGGACCGAGTGAGAGACACAGCGACTGAGCGAGTCGCAGGGACCAGGAGAGACACAGGGACCAAGTGAGAGACACAGGGACCGAGAGAGAGAGACAGGGACTGAGCGAGTCACGGGGACCGAGAGAGACACAGGGACCGACAGAGAGACACAGGGACCGAGTGAGACACAGGGACCGAGAGAGAGACACAGGGACCGAGAGAGACACAGGGACCGACAGAGAGACAGTGACCGAGAGAGACACAGGGACCGAGAGAGAGACAGAAGAACCGAGAGAGAGACACAGGGACTGAGAGAGACACAGGGACCGAGAGAGAGACACAGGGACCGAGAGAGACACTGGGACCGAGAGAGAGAGACACAGGGACCGAGAGAGAGAGACACAGGGACTGAGAGAGAAACACAGGGACCGAGTGAGAGAGACACAGGGACCGAGAGAGAGACACAGGGTCCGAGAGAGACACAGGGACCTAGAGAAACAAAGGGACCGAGGGAGACACAGGGACCGAGAGAGACACAGGGACTTAGCGAGTCAGAGGGACCGAGAGAGACACTGGGACTGAGAGAGAGACACAGGGAGCGAGAGGGAGACACAGGGACCGAGAGAGACACAGGGACCGAGAGAGAGACACAGGGACCGAGAGAGAGACACAGGGACCGAGAGAGACACAGGGACTGAGAGAGTCACAGGGACCGAGAGAGAGTCACAGGCACCGACAGAGAGACACAGGGACTGAGAGTGAGACACAGGGACCAAGAGAGACACCAGGACCGGGAGAGACATAGGGGTGAGAGAGAGATATAGGGACCTAGAGAGACACAGGGACCGAGTGAGACACACGGAGCGAGGGAGACACAGGGACCGAGAGAGAGACACAGGGACCGAGAGAGACACAGGGACCGAGAGAGACACAGGGACCGGGAGAGAGACACAGGGACCGAGTGAGAGACACAGGGACGGAGAGAGACACAGGGACCGAGTGAGAGACTCAGGGACTGAGCGAGTCACAGGGACCGAGAGAGACACAGGGACCGAGAGAGAGACACAGGGACCGAGAGGTAGACACAGGGACCGAGAGAGACACAGGCACCGAGAGAGACAGACACAGGGACCGAGAGAGAGACACAGGGACCGAGAGAGACACAGGGACCGGGAGAGAGACACAGGGACCGAGTGAGAGACACAGGGACGGAGAGAGACACAGGGACCGAGTGAGAGACACAGGGACCGAGAGGTAGACACAGGGACCGAGAGAGACACAGGCACCGAGAGAGACAGACACAGGGACCGAGAGACAGACACAGGGACCGAGTGAGAGACACAGGGACTGAGAGAGACACAGCGACCGAGAGAGAGAGACACAGGGACCGAGAGAGAGCGACACAGGGACCGAGAGAGAGACACAGGGACCGAGTGAGAGACACAGGGACCGAGAGAGACACAGCGACCGAGAGAGAGAGACACAGGGACCGAGAGAGAGCGACACAGGGACTGAGAGAGAGACACAGGGACTGAGAGAGAGAGACAGGGACTGGGAGAGACACAGGGACCGAGAACGACACAGGGAGCAAGAGAGATACACAGGGACTGAGAGAGAGAGACAGGGACCGAGAGAGACACCGGGACCGAGAGAGACACAGGGACCGAGACAGAGACAGGTATCGAGTGAGAGGCACAGGGACCGATTGAGAGAGACAGGATCCGAGAGAGAGAGACACAGGGACCAAGTGAGACACAGGGACCGAGAGAGTCACAGGGACCGAGAGAGAAACACAGGGAACGACAGACACACTGAAACTGAGAAAGGGAGACAGGGACCGAGTGAGACACAGGGACCAAGAGAGAGAGACAGGGACCGAGTGAGTGACACAGGGACCGAGTGAGACACAGGGACCGAGAGAGAGACCCAATCGTCCGAGAGAGAAAGACAGGGAGCGAGAGAGAGACAGAGGGACTGAGAGAGACACAGGGACCGAGAGAGACACAGGGACCGAGAGAGACACAGGGACCGAGTGAGACACAGAGACCGAGAGAGACACAGGGACCGAGAGAGTGACAGTGACCGAGAGAGACACAGGGGTGAGAGGGAGACACAGGGACCGAAAGAGACTCAGGGACCGAGTGAGACACAGGGACCGAGAGAGAGAGACACAGGGACTGAGCGAGTCACAGGGACCGAGAGAGACACAGGGACCGAGTGAGAGACATAGGGACTGAGCGAGTCACAGGGACCGAGAGAGACACAGGGACCGAGAGAGAGACACAGGGACCGAGAGAGACGCAGGGACCGAGTGAGACACAGGGGTGAGGGAGACACAGGGACCGAGAGAGACACAGGGACCGAGTGAGACACAGCGACCGAGAGAGAGAGACACAGGGACCGAGTGAGACACAGGGACCGAAAGAGAGAGACACAGGGTCCGAGAGAGACACAGGGACCGAGGGTGAGAGACAGGGTCCGAGAGAGAAACTCAGGGACCGAGAGGGAGACACAGGGACCGAGAGAGAGACACAGTGACCGAGAGAGAAACACAGGGACCGAGAGAGAGACACAGGGAGTGAGAGAGAGAGACAGGGACTGGGAGAGACACAGGGACCGAGAAAGACACAGGGTGCATCAGAGACACACAGGGACTGAGAGAGAGAGAGACAGGGACCGAGAGAGACACCGGGATCGAGAGAGAGACACAGGGACTGAGAGAGACACAGGGACCGACAGAGAGACAGTGACCGAGAGAGACACAGGGTCCGAGAGAGAGACACAGGGACCGAGAGAGAGACACAGGGACCGAGAGAGACACAGGTACCGAGTGTGAGACACAGGGACCGAGAGAGACAGAGGGACCGAGTGAGACACAGGGACCGAGAGAGAGAGACACAGGGACCGAGAGAGAGACAAAGGGACCGAGTGAGAGACACAGGGACCGAGCGAGTCACAGGGACCGAGAGAGAGAGATACAGGGACCGACAGAGAGAGACACAGGGACCGAGAGAGAGAGATACAGGGACCGACAGAGAGAGATACAGGGACCGAGTGAGAGACACAGCGACTGAGCGAGTCGCAGGGACCAGGAGAGACACAGGGACCAAGTGAGAGACACAGGGATCTAGAGAGAGAGAGACACAGGGACCGAGAGATAGACCAAGGGACCGAGTGAGAGACACAGGGACTGAGCGAGTCACAGGAACCGAGAGAGAGACTCAGGGACCGAGAGAGACACAGGGACCGACAGAGAGACACAGGGACCGAGTGAGACACAGGGACCGAGAGAGAGACACAGGAACCGAGAGAGACACAGGGACCGAGAGAGAGACACAGGGACCGAGAGAGACACAGGGACCGAGAGAGAGAGACACAGGGACCGAGAGAGAGACACAGGGACCGAGAGAGAGACACAGGGACTGAGAGAGATACAGGGACCGAGAGAGAGACACAGGGACCGAGAGAGACACAGGGACGGAGTGAGACACAGGGACCGAGAGAGACACAGGGACTGAGAGAGACACAGGGACCGAGAGAGAGACACAGGGACCGAGAGAGACACAGGGACGGAGTGAGACACAGGGACCGAGAGAGACACACGGACTGAGAGAGAAACACAGGGACCGAGTGAGAGAGACACAGGGACCGAGAGAGAGACACAGGGTCCGAGAGAGACACAGGGACCTAGAGAAACAAAGGGACCGAGGGAGACACAGGGACCGAGAGAGACACAGGGACTTAGCGAGTCAGAGGGACCGAGAGAGACACTGGGACCGAGAGAGAGACACAGGGACTGAGAGTGAGACACAGGGACCAAGAGAGACACCAGGACCGGGAGAGACATAGGGGTGAGAGAGAGATATAGGGACCTAGAGAGACACAGGGACCGAGAGAGAGACACAGGGACTGAGAGAAAGGCACAGGGACTGAGAGACACAGGGACCGAGTGACACACAGGGACCGAGAGAGACAGAGGGACCGAGTGAGACACAGGGACCGAGAGAGAGAGACACAGGGACCGAGAGAGAGACAAAGGGACCGAGTGTGAGACACAGGGACCGAGAGAGACAGAGGGACCGAGCGAGTCACAGGGACCGAGAGAGAGAGAGATACAGGGACCGACAGAGAGAGACACAGGGACCGAGAGAGAGAGATACAGGGACCGACAGAGCGAGATACAGGGACCAAGTGAGAGACACAGCGACTGAGCGAGTCGCAGGGACCGAGAGAGACACAGTGACCGAGAGAGAGACACAGGGACCGAGAGAGAGACACAGGGACCGAGAGAGAGACACAGGGACCAAGTGAGAGACACAGGGATCAAGTGAGAGACACAGGGATCTAGAGAGAGAGAGACACAGGGACCGAGAGAGACACAGGGACCGAGAGAGAGAGACACGGGGACCGAGAGATAGACAGAGGGACCGAGTGAGAGACACAGGGACTGAGCGAGTCACAGGGACCGAGAGAGACACAGGAACCGAGAGAGAGACTCAGGGACTGAGAGAGAGACACCCAAGGACCGACAGAGAGACACAGGGACCGAGTGAGACACAGGGACCGAGTGAGACACACGGACCGAGGGAGACACAGGGACCGAGAGAGAGACACAGGGACCGAGAGAGACACAGGGACCGAGAGAGAGACACAGGGACTGAGAGAAAGGCACAGGGACTGAGAGACACAGGGACCGAGTGACACACAGGGACCGAGAGAGACACAGGGACCGAGTGAGAGACACAGGGACTGAGCGAGTCACAGGGACCGAGAGAGACACAGGGACCGAGAGAGAGACACAGGGACCGAGAGAGACACAGGGACCGGGAGAGAGACACAGGGACCGAGTGAGAGACACAGGGACGGAGAGAGACACAGGGACCGAGTGAGAGACACAGGGACCGAGAGGTAGACACAGGGACCGAGAGAGACACAGGCACCGAGAGAGACAGACACAGGGACCGAGAGACAGACACAGGGACCGAGTGAGAGACACAGGGACTGAGAGAGACACAGCGACCGAGAGAGAGAGACACAGGGACCGAGAGAGAGCGACACAGGGACCGAGAGAGAGACACAGGGACCGAGTGAGAGACACAGGGACCGAGAGAGACACAGCGACCGAGAGAGAGAGACACAGGGACCGAGAGAGAGCGACACAGGGACCGAGAGAGAGACACAGGGACCGAGAGAGAGACACAGGGACTGAGAGAGAGAGACAGGGACTGGGAGAGACACAGGGACCGAGAAAGACACAGGGAGCAAGAGAGACACACAGGGACTGAGAGAGAGAGACAGGGACCGAGAGAGACACCGGGACCGAGAGAGACACAGGGACCGAGACAGAGACAGGTATCGAGTGAGAGGCACAGGGACCGATTGAGAGAGACAGGATCCGAGAGAGAGAGACACAGGGACCAAGTGAGACACAGGGACCGAGAGAGTCACAGGGACCGAGAGAGAAACACAGGGAACGACAGACACACTGAAACTGAGAAAGGGAGACAGGGACCGAGTGAGACACAGGGACCAAGAGAGAGAGACAGGGACCGAGTGAGTGACACAGGGACCGAGTGAGACACAGGGACCGAGAGAGAGACACAATCGTCCGAGAGAGAAAGACAGGGAGCGAGAGAGAGACAGAGGGACTGAGAGAGACACAGGGACCGAGAGAGACACAGGGACCGAGAGAGACACAGGGACCGAGTGAGACACAGAGACCGAGAGAGACACAGGGACCGAGAGAGAGACAGTGACCGAGAGAGACACAGGGGTGAGAGGGAGACACAGGGACCGAGAGAGACTCAGGGACCGAGTGAGACACAGGGACTGAGAGAGAGAGACACAGGGACTGAGCGAGTCACAGGGACCGAGAGAGACACAGGGACCGAGTGAGAGACATAGGGACTGAGCGAGTCACAGGGACCGAGAGAGACACAGGGACCGAGAGAGAGACACAGGGACCGAAAGAGACGCAGGGACCGAGTGAGACACAGGGGTGAGGGAGACACAGGGACCGAGAGAGAGAGACACAGGGACCGATTGAGACACAGGGACCGAAAGAGAGAGACACAGGGTCCAAGAGAGACACAGGGACCGAGGGTGAGAGACAGGGTCCGAGAGAGAAACTCAGGGACCGAGAGGGAGACACAGGGACCGAGAGAGAGACACAGTGACCGAGAGAGAAACACAGGGACCGAGAGAGAGACACAGGGAGTGAGAGAGAGAGACAGGGACTGGGAGAGACACAGGGACCGAGAAAGACACAGGGACTGAGAGAGACACAGGGACCGACAGAGAGACAGTGACCGAGAGAGACACAGGGTCCGAGAGAGAGACACAGGGACCGAGAGAGAGACACAGGGACCGAGAGAGACACAGGTACCGAGTGTGAGACACAGGGACCGAGAGAGACAGAGGGACCGAGTGAGACACAGGGACCGAGAGAGAGAGACACAGGGACCGAGAGAGAGACAAAGGGACCGAGTGAGAGACACAGGGACCGAGCGAGTCACAGGGACCGAGAGAGAGAGATACAGGGACCGACAGAGAGAGACACAGGGACCGAGAGAGAGAGATACAGGGACCGACAGAGAGAGATACAGGGACCGAGTGAGAGACACAGCGACTGAGCGAGTCGCAGGGACCAGGAGAGACATAGGGACCAAGTGAGAGACACAGGGATCTAGAGAGAGAGAGACACAGGGACCGAGAGATAGACCAAGGGACCGAGTGAGAGACACAGGGACTGAGCGAGTCACAGGAACCGAGAGAGAGACTCAGGGACCGAGAGAGACACAGGGACCGACAGAGAGACACAGGGACCGAGTGAGACACAGGGACCGAGAGAGAGACACAGGAACCGAGAGAGACACAGGGACCGAGAGAGAGACACAGGGACCGAGAGAGACACAGGGACCGAGAGAGAGAGACACAGGGACCGAGAGAGAGACAGAGGGACCGAGAGAGAGACACAGGGACTGAGAGAGACACAGGGACCGAGAGAGAGACACAGGGACCGAGAGAGACACAGGGACGGAGTGAGACACAGGGACCGAGAGAGACACAGGGACTGAGAGAGAAACACAGGGACCGAGTGAGAGAGACACAGGGACCGAGAGAGAGACACAGGGTCCGAGAGAGACACAGGGACCTAGAGAAACAAAGGGACCGAGGGAGACACAGGGACCGAGAGAGACACAGGGACTTAGCGAGTCAGAGGGACCGAGAGAGACACTGGGACCGAGAGAGAGACACAGGGACCGTGAGAGAAACACAGGGAGCGAGAGGGAGACACAGGGACCGAGAGAGACACAGGGACCGAGAGAGAGACACAGGGACCGAGAGAGAGACACAGGGACCGAGAGAGACACAGGGACTGAGAGAGTCACAGGGACCGAGAGAGAGTCACAGGCACCGAGAGAGAGACACAGGGACTGAGAGTGAGACACAGGGACCAAGAGAGACACCAGGACCGGGAGAGACATAGGGGTGAGAGAGAGACATAGTGACCTAGAGAGACACAGGGACTGAGAGAGAGACACAGGGACTGAGAGAAAGGCACAGGGACTGAGAGACACAGGGACCGAGTGACACACAGGGACCGAGAGAGACAGAGGGACCGAGTGAGACACAGGGACCGAGAGAGAGACACACAGGGACCGAGAGAGAGACAACGGGACCGAGTGTGAGACACAGGGACCGAGAGAGACAGAGGGACCGAGCGAGTCACAGGGACCGAGAGAGAGAGAGATACAGGGACCGACAGAGAGAGACACAGGGACCGAGAGAGAGAGATACAGGGACCGACAGAGCGAGATACAGGGACGAAGTGAGAGACACAGCGACTGAGCGAGTCGCAGGGACCGAGAGAGACACAGTGACCGAGAGAGAGACACAGGGACCGAGAGAGAGACACAGGGACCGAGAGAGAGACACAGGGACCAAGTGAGAGACACAGGGATCAAGTGAGAGACACAGGGATCTAGAGAGAGAGAGACACAGGGACCGAGAGAGACACAGGGACCGAGAGAGAGAGACACGGGGACCGAGAGATAGACACAGGGACCGAGTGAGAGACACAGGGACTGAGTGAGTCACAGGGACCGAGAGAGACACAGGAACCGAGAGAGAGACTCAGGGACTGAGAGAGAGACACCCAAGGACCGACAGAGAGACACAGGGACCGAGTGAGACACAGGGACCGAGTGAGACACAGGGACCGAGAGAGAGACACAGGGACCGAGAGAGAGACAGAGGGACCGAGAGAGAGACACAGGGACTGAGAGAGACACAGGGACCGAGAGAGAGACACAGGGACCGAGAGAGACATTGGGACCGAGAGAGAGAGACACAGGGACTGAGAGAGAAACACAGGGACCGAGTGAGAGAGACACAGGGTCCGAGAGAGACACAGGGACCTAGAGAAACAAAGGGACCGAGAGAGAGACACTGGGACCGAGAGAGACACAGGGACTGAGAGAGTCACAGGGACAGAGAGAGAGTCACAGGCACCGAGAGAGAGACACAGGGACTGAGAGTGAGACACAGGGACCAAGAGAGACACCAGGACCGGGAGAGACAAAGGGGTGAGAGAGAGATATAGGGACCTAGAGAGACACAGGGACCGAGTGAGACACACGGACCGAGGGAGACACAGGGACCGAGAGAGAGACACAGGGACCGAGAGAGACACAGGGACCGAGAGAGAGACACAGGGACTGAGAGAAAGGCACAGGGACTGAGAGACACAGGGACCGAGTGACACACAGGGACCGAGAGAGACACAGGGACCGAGTGAGAGACACAGGGACTGAGCGAGTCACAGGGACCGAGAGAGACACAGGGACCGAGAGAGAGACACAGGGACCGAGAGAGACACAGGGACCGGGAGAGAGACACAGGGACCGAGTGAGAGACACAGGGACGGAGAGAGAGACACAGGGAACGGGAGAGAGACACAGGGACCGAGTGAGAGACACAGGGACCGAGTGAGAGACACAGGGACTGAGAGAGACACAGCGACCGAGAGAGAGAGACACCGGGACCGAGAGAGAGCGACACAGGGACCGAGAGAGAGACAGGGACCGAGAGGTAGACACAGGGACCGAGAGAGACACAGGCACCGAGAGAGAGAGACACAGGGACCGAGAGACAGACACAGGGACCGAGTGAGAGACACAGGGACCGAGAGAGACACAGCGACCGAGAGAGAGAGACACAGGGACCGAGAGAGAGCGACACAGGGACCGAGAGAGAGACACAGGGACCGAGTGAGAGACACAGGGACCGAGAGAGACACAGCGACCGAGAGAAAGAGACACAGGGACCGAGAGAGAGACACAGGGACTGAGAGAGAGAGAGACAGGGACTGGGAGAGACACAGGGACCGAGAAAGACACAGGGAGCAAGAGAGACACACAGGGACTGAGAGAGAGAGACAGGGACCGAGAGAGACACAGGGACCGAGACAGAGACAGGTATCGAGTGAGAGGCACAGGGACCGATTGAGAGAGACAGGATCCGAGAGAGAGAGACACAGGGACCAAGTGAGACACAGGGACCCAGAGAGTGACACAGGGACCGAGAGAGTCACAGGGACCGAGAGAGAAACACAGGGAACGACAGACACACTGAAACTGAGAAAGGGAGACAGGGACCGAGTGAGACACAGGGACCAAGAGAGAGAGACAGGGACCGAGTGAGTGACACAGGGACCGAGTGAGACACAGGGACCGAGAGAGAGACACAATCGTCCGAGAGAGAAAGACAGGGAGCGAGAGAGAGACAGAGGGACTGAGAGAGACACAGGGACCGAGAGAGACACAGGGACCGAGAGAGACACAGGGACCGAGTGCGACACAGAGACCGAGAGACACACAGGGACCGAGAGGGAGACACAGGGGTGAGAGGGAGACACAGGGACCGAGAGAGACACAGAGACCGAGTGAGACACAGGGACCGAGAGAGAGAGAGACTCAGGGACTGAGCGAGTCACAGGGACCGAGAGAGATACAGGGACCGAGTGAGAGACACAGGGACCGAGAGAGACACAGCGACCGAGAGAGAGACACAGGGACCGAGAGAGAGAGACACAGGGACTGAGAGAGAGGCACAGGGACTGAGAGACACAGGGACCGAGTGAGACACAGGGACCGAGAGAGAGACACAGGGACCGAGTGAGAGATACAGGGACTGAGCGAGTCACAGGGACCGAGAGAGACACAGGGACCGAGAGAGAGACACAGGGACCGAGAGAGACACAGCGACCGAGAGAGAGACACAGGGACCGAGAGAGACACAGGGACCGAGAGAGAGAGACACAGGGACCGGGAGAGAGACACAGGGACCGAGTGAGAGACACAGGGACTGAGCGAGTTACAGGGACCGAGAGAGACACAGGGACCGAGAGGTAGACACAGGGACCGAGAGAGACACAGGCACCGAGAGAGAGAGACACAGGGACCGAGAGAGAGACACAGGGACCGAGTGAGAGACACAGGGACTGAGAGAGATACAGCGACCGAGAGAGAGAGACACAGGGACCGAGAGAGAGACACAGGGACCGAGTGAGAGACACAGGGACCGCGAGAGACACAGGGACCGAGAGAGAGACATGGACTGAGAGAGAGAGACAGGAACTGGGAGAGACACAGGGACCGAGAAAGACACAGGGAGCAAGAGAGACACACAGGGACTGAGACAGATAGACAGGGACCGAGAGAGACACCGGGACCGAGAGAGACACAGGGACCGAGACAGAGACAGGTATCGAGTGAGAGGCACAGGGACCGATTGAGAGAGACTAGATCCGAGAGAGAGAGACAGAGGGACCGAGTGAGACACAAGGACCTAGAGAGAGACACAGGGACCGAGAGAGTCACAGGGACCGAGAGAGAAACACAGGGAACGACAGACACACTGAAACTGAGAAAGGGAGACAGGGACCGAGTGAGACACAGGGACCAAGAGAGAGAGACAGGGAACGAGTGAGTGACACAGGGACCGAGTGAGACACAGGGACCGAGAGAGAGACACAATCGTCCGAGAGAGAAAGACAGGGAGCGAGAGAGAGACCGACGGACTGAGAGAGACACAGGGACCGAGAGAGACACAGGGACCGAGAGAGACACAAGGACCGAGTGAGACACAGAGACCGAGAGAGACACAGGGACCGAGAGAGAGACAGGGGTGAGAGGGAGACACAGGGACCGAGAGAGACACAGGGACCGAGTGAGACACAGGGACCGAGAGAGAGAGACACAGGGACTGTGCGAGTCACAGGGATCGAGAGATACACAGGGACCGAGTGAGAGACATAGGGACTGAGCGAGTCACAGGGACCGAGAGAGACACAGGGACCGAGAGAGAGACACAGGGACCGAGAGAGACACAGCGACCGAGAGAGAGACACAGGGACCGAGAGAGACACAGGGACCGAGAGAGAGAGACACTGGGACCGAGAGAGAGACACAGGGACCGAGTGAGAGACACAGGGACTGAGCGAGTCACAGGGACCGAGAGAGACACAGGGACCGAGAGGTAGACACAGGGACCGAGAGAGACACAGGCACCGAGAGAGAGAGACACAGGGACCGAGAGAGAGAGACAGGGACAGAGTGAGAGACACAGGGACTCAGAGAGACACAGCGACCGAGAGAGAGAGACACAGGGACCGACACAGGGACCGAGAGAGAGACACAGGGACCGAGTGAGAGACACAGGGACCGAGAGAGACACAGCGACCGAGAGAGAGAGACACAGGGACCGAGAGAGACACAGGGACCGAGAGAGAGAGACACAGGGACCGAGAGAGAGACACAGGGTCCGAGTGAGAGACACAGGGACTGAGCGAGTCACAGGGACCGAGAGAGACACAGGGACCGAGAGAGAGACACAGGGACTGAGAGAGAGAGACAGGGACTGAGAGAGAGACACAGGGTCCGAGAGAGACACAGGGTCCGAGTGAGAGACACAGGGACTGAGCGAGTCACAGGGACCGAGAGAGACACAGGGACCGAGTGAGAGACACAGGGACCGAGAGAGACACAGGGACCGAGTGAGACACAGGGACCGAGAGTGACACAGGGACCGAGAGTGACACAGGAACCGAGAGTGACACAGGGACCGAGAGTGACACAGAGACCGAGAGTGACACAGGGACCGAGAGAGACACAGTGACCGAGTGAGACACAGGGACCGAGTGAGACACAGGGACCGAGAGAGACACAGGGCCCGAGAGTGACACAGGGACCGAGAGTGAGACACAGGGACCGAGTGAGACACAGGAACCGAGAGTGACACAGGGATCGAGAGAGACACAGGGACCGAGTGAGACACAGGGACCGAGAGTGACACAGGGACCGAGAGTGACACAGGGACCGAGTGAGACACAGGGACCGAGTGAGACACAGGGACCGAGAGTGACACAGGAACCGAGAGTGACACAGGGACCGAGAGAGACACAGTGACCGAGTGAGACACAGGGACCGAGTGAGACACAGGAACCGAGTGAGACACAGGGACCGAGAATGAGACACAGGGACCGAGAGAGACACAGGGACCGAGGGAGAGAGACACATGGACCGAGAGAGAGACACAGGGACCGAGAGAGACACAGGGACCGAGTGAGACACAGGGACCGAGAGAGAGATAGGGACCGAGTGAGACGTGAGACACAGGGACCGAGAGAGACACAGGGACCGAGAGAGAGACACAGGGACCGAGAGAGAGATAGGGACCGAGTGAGACACAGGGACCGAGAGAGAGACAGGGACCGAGAGAGAGATAGGGACCGAGTGAGACGTGAGACACAGGGACCGAGAGAGACACAGGGACCGAGAGAGAGACACAGGGACCGAGAGAGAGATAGGGACCGAGTGAGACGTGAGACACAGGGACCGAGAGAGACACAGGGACCGAGAGAGAGACACAGGGACCGAGAGAGAGACACAGGGACCGAGTGAGAGACACAGGGACTGAGAGAGATACAGCGACCGAGAGAGAGAGACACAGGGACCGAGAGAGAGACACAGGGACCGAGTGAGAGACACAGGGGACCGCGAGAGACACAGGGACCGAGAGAGAGACATGGACTGAGAGAGAGAGACAGGAACTGGGAGAGACACAGGGACCGAGAAAGACACAGGGAGCAAGAGAGACACACAGGGACTGAGACAGATAGACAGGGACCGAGAGAGACACCGGGACCGAGAGAGACACAGGGACCGAGACAGAGACAGGTATCGAGTGAGAGGCACAGGGACCGATTGAGAGAGACTAGATCCGAGAGAGAGAGACAGAGGGACCGAGTGAGACACAAGGACCTAGAGAGAGACACAGGGACCGAGAGAGTCACAGGGACCGAGAGAGAAACACAGGGAACGACAGACACACTGAAACTGAGAAAGGGAGACAGGGACCGAGTGAGACACAGGGACCAAGAGAGAGAGACAGGGAACGAGTGAGTGACACAGGGACCGAGTGAGACACAGGGACCGAGAGAGAGACACAATCGTCCGAGAGAGAAAGACAGGGAGCGAGAGAGAGACCGACGGACTGAGAGAGACACAGGGACCGAGAGAGACACAGGGACCGAGAGAGACACAAGGACCGAGTGAGACACAGAGACCGAGAGAGACACAGGGACCGAGAGAGAGACAGGGGTGAGAGGGAGACACAGGGACCGAGAGAGACACAGGGACCGAGTGAGACACAGGGACCGAGAGAGAGAGACACAGGGACTGTGCGAGTCACAGGGATCGAGAGATACACAGGGACCGAGTGAGAGACATAGGGACTGAGCGAGTCACAGGGACCGAGAGAGACACAGGGACCGAGAGAGAGACACAGGGACCGAGAGAGACACAGCGACCGAGAGAGAGACACAGGGACCGAGAGAGACACAGGGACCGAGAGAGAGAGACACTGGGACCGAGAGAGAGACACAGGGACCGAGTGAGAGACACAGGGACTGAGCGAGTCACAGGGACCGAGAGAGACACAGGGACCGAGAGGTAGACACAGGGACCGAGAGAGACACAGGCACCGAGAGAGAGAGACACAGGGACCGAGAGAGAGAGACAGGGACAGAGTGAGAGACACAGGGACTCAGAGAGACACAGCGACCGAGAGAGAGAGACACAGGGACCGACACAGGGACCGAGAGAGAGACACAGGGACCGAGTGAGAGACACAGGGACCGAGAGAGACACAGCGACCGAGAGAGAGAGACACAGGGACCGAGAGAGACACAGGGACCGAGAGAGAGAGACACAGGGACCGAGAGAGAGACACAGGGTCCGAGTGAGAGACACAGGGACTGAGCGAGTCACAGGGACCGAGAGAGACACAGGGACCGAGAGAGAGACAGAGGGACTGAGAGAGAGAGACAGGGACTGAGAGAGAGACACAGGGTCCGAGAGAGACACAGGGTCCGAGTGAGAGACACAGGGACTGAGCGAGTCACAGGGACCGAGAGAGACACAGGGACCGAGTGAGAGACACAGGGACCGAGAGAGACACAGGGACCGAGTGAGACACAGGGACCGAGAGTGACACAGGGACCGAGAGTGACACAGGAACCGAGAGTGACACAGGGACCGAGAGGACACAGAGACCGAGAGTGACACAGGGACCGAGAGAGACACAGTGACCGAGTGAGACACAGGGACCGAGTGAGACACAGGGACCGAGAGAGACACAGGGCCCGAGAGTGACACAGGGACCGAGAGTGAGACACAGGGACCGAGTGAGACACAGGAACCGAGAGTGACACAGGGATCGAGAGAGACACAGGGACCGAGTGAGACACAGGGACCGAGAGTGACACAGGGACCGAGAGTGACACAGGGACCGAGTGAGACACAGGGGACCGAGTGAGACATAGGGACCGAGAGTGACACAGGAACCGAGAGTGACACAGGGACCGAGAGAGACACAGTGACCGAGTGAGACACAGGGACCGAGTGAGACACAGGAACCGAGTGAGACACAGGGACCGAGAATGAGACACAGGGACCGAGAGAGACACAGGGACCGAGGGAGAGAGACACATGGACCGAGAGAGAGACACAGGGACCGAGAGAGACACAGGGACCGAGTGAGACACAGGGACCGAGAGAGAGATAGGGACCGAGTGAGACGTGAGACACAGGGACCGAGAGAGACACAGGGACCGAGAGAGAGACACAGGGACCGAGAGAGAGATAGGGACCGAGTGAGACACAGGGACCGAGAGAGAGACAGGGACCGAGAGAGAGATAGGGACCGAGTGAGACGTGAGACACAGGGACCGAGAGAGACACAGGGACCGAGAGAGAGACACAGGGACCGAGAGAGAGATAGGGACCGAGTGAGACGTGAGACACAGGGACCGAGAGAGACACAGGGACCGAGAGAGAGACACAGGGACCGAGAGAGAGACACAGGGACCGAGAGAGAGATAGGGACCGAGTGAGGCACAGGGACCGAGAGAGAGACAGGGACCGAGAGGGAGATAGGGACCGAGAGAGACACAGGGACTGAGCGAGTCACAGGGACCGAGAGAGAGATAGGGACCGAGTGAGACGTGAGACACAGGGACCGAGAGAGACACAGGGACCGAGAGAGAGACACAGGGACCGAGAGAGAGACACAGGGACCGAGAGAGAGATAGGGACCGAGAGAGACACAGGGACCGAGAGAGAGACACAGGGACCGAGAGAGAGATAGGGACCTAGTGAGACACAGGAACTGAGAGAGACACAGGGACCGAGAGAGAGACACAGGGACAGAGTGAGACACAGGGACCGAGAATGACACAGGGACCGAGAGTGACACAGGAACCGAGAGTGACACAGGGACCGAGAGTGACACAGAGACCGAGAGTGACACAGGGACCGAGAGAGACACAGTGACCGAGTGAGACACAGGGACCGAGAGAGACACAGGGACCGAGAGAGACACAGGGACCGAGTGAGACACAGGGACCGAGAGTGACACAGGGACCGAGAGTGAGACACAGGGACCGAGTGAGACACAGGAACCGACAGTGACACAGGGACCGAGAGAGACACAGGGACCGAGTGAGACACAGGGACCGAGAGTGACACAGGGACCGAGAGTGACATAGGGACCGAGAGAGAGACACAGGGACCGAGAGAGAGATAGGGACCGAGTGAGACACAGGGACCGAGAGAGAGATAGGGACCGAGTGAGGCACAGGGACCGAGAGAGAGACAGGGACCGAGAGAGAGATAGGAACCGAGAGAGACACAGGGACCGAGAGAGAGACACAGGGACCGAGAGAGTGATAGGGACCGACAGAGACACAGGGGCCGAGAGAGAGACACAGGGACCGAGAGAGAGATAGGGACCGAGTGAGACACAGGGACCGAGAGAGACACAGGGACCGAGAGAGAGACACAGGGACCGAGAGAGAGAGACACAGGGACCGAGAGAGACACAGGGACCGAGAGAGACACAGGGACCGAGAGAGAGACACAGGGACCGAGAGAGAGATAGGGACCGAGTGAGACACAGGGACCGAGAGAGACACAGGGACCGAGAGAGAGACACAGGGACCGAGAGAGAGATAGGGACCGAGTGAGACACAGGGACCGAGAGAGACACAGGGACCGAGGGAGAGAGACACAGGGACCGAGAGAGACACAGGGACCGAGAGAGACACAGGGACCGAGGGAGAGAGACACATGGACCGAGAGAGAGACACAGGGACCGAGTGAGAGACACAGGGACTGAGCGTGTCACAGGGACCGAGAGAGACACAGGGAACGAGAGAGAGAGACACAGGGATCGAGAGAGAGGCACAGAAACCGAGAGAGACACAGGGACTGAGAGAGTCACAGGGACCGAGTGAGAGACACAGGCACCGAGAGAGAGACACAGGGACTGAGAGAGTCACAGGGACCGAGAGAGAAACACAGGGAACGACAGACACACTGAAACTGAGAAAGGGAGACAGGGACCGAGTGAGACACAGGGACCAAGAGAGTCACAGGGACCGAGAGAGAAACACAGGGAACGACAGACACACTGAAACTGAGAAAGGGAGACAGGGACCGAGTGAGACACAGGGACCAAGAGAGAGAGACAGGGAACGAGTGAGTGACACAGGGACCGAGTGAGACACAGGGACCGAGAGAGAGACACAATCGTCCGAGAGAGAAAGACAGGGAGCGAGAGAGAGACCGAGGGACTGAGAGAGACACAGGGACCGAGAGAGACACAGGGACCGAGAGAGACACAGGGACCGAGTGAGACACAGAGACCGAGAGAGACACAGGGACCGAGAGAGAGACAGGGGTGAGAGGGAGACACAGGGACCGAGAGAGACACAGGGACCGAGTGAGACACAGGGACCGAGAGAGAGAGACACAGGGACTGAGCGAGTCACAGGGACCGAGAGAGACACAGGGACCGAGAGAGAGACACAGGGACCGAGAGAGACACAGCGACCGAGAGAGAGACACAGGGACCGAGAGAGACACAGGGACCGAGAGAGAGAGACACTGGGACCGAGAGAGAGACACAGGGACCGAGTGAGAGACACAGGGACCGAGAGAGACACAGCGACCGAGAGAGAGTCACAGGGACCGAGAGAGACACAGGGACCGAGAGGTAGACACAGGGACCGAGAGAGACACAGGCACCGAGACAGACAGACACAGGGACCGAGAGAGAGAGAGACAGGGACAGAGTGAGAGACACAGGGACTCAGAGAGACAAAGCGACCGAGAGAGAGAGACACAGGGACCGAGTGAGAGACACAGGGACCGAGAGAGACACAGCGACCGAGAGAGAGAGACACAGGGACCGAGAGAGACACAGGGACCGAGAGAGAGAGACACAGGGACCGAGAGAGAGACACAGGGTCCGAGTGAGAGACACAGGGACTGAGCGAGTCACAGGGACCGAGAGAGACACAGGGACCGAGAGAGAGACACAGGGACTGAGAGAGAGAGACAGGGACTGAGAGAGAGACACAGGGTCCGAGAGAGACACAGGGTCCGAGTGAGAGACACAGGGACTGAGCGAGTCACAGGGACCGAGAGAGACACAGGGACCGAGTGAGAGACACAGGGACCGAGAGAGACACAGGGACCGAGTGAGACACAGGGACCGAGAGTGACACAGGGACCGAGAGTGACACAGGAACCGAGAGTGACACAGGGACCGAGAGTGACACAGAGACCGAGAGTGACACAGGGACCGAGAGAGACACAGTGACCGAGTGAGACACAGGGACCGAGTGAGACACAGGGACCGAGAGAGACACAGGGCCCGAGAGTGACACAGGGACCGAGAGTGAGACACAGGGACCGAGTGAGACACAGGAACCGAGAGTGACACAGGGACCGAGAGTGACACAGGGACCGAGTGAGACACAGGGACCGAGTGAGACACAGGGACCGAGAGTGACACAGGAACCGAGAGTGACACAGGGACCGAGAGAGACACAGTGACCGAGTGAGACACAGGGACCGAGTGAGACACAGGAACCGAGTGAGACACAGGGACCGAGAATGAGACACAGGGACCGAGAGAGACACAGGGACCGAGGGAGAGAGACACATGGACCGAGAGAGAGACACAGGGACCGAGAGAGACACAGGGACCGAGTGAGACACAGGGACCGAGAGAGAGATAGGGACCGAGTGAGACGTGAGACACAGGGACCGAGAGAGACACAGGGACCGAGAGAGAGACACAGGGACCGAGAGAGAGATAGGGACCGAGTGAGACACAGGGACCGAGAGAGAGACAGGGACCGAGAGAGAGATAGGGACCGAGTGAGACGTGAGACACAGGGACCGAGAGAGACACAGGGACCGAGAGAGAGACACAGGGACCGAGAGAGAGATAGGGACCGAGTGAGACGTGAGACACAGGGACCGAGAGAGACACAGGGACCGAGAGAGAGACACAGGGACCGAGAGAGAGACACAGGGACCGAGAGAGAGATAGGGACCGAGTGAGGCACAGGGACCGAGAGAGAGACAGGGACCGAGAGAGAGATAGGGACCGAGAGAGACACAGGGACTGAGCGAGTCACAGGGACCGAGACAGAGATAGGGACCGAGTGAGACGTGAGACACAGGGACCGAGAGAGACACAGGGACCGAGAGAGAGACACAGGGACCGAGAGAGAGACACAGGGACCGAGAGAGAGATAGGGACCGAGAGAGACACAGGGACCGAGAGAGAGACACAGGGACCGAGAGAGAGATAGGGACCGAGTGAGACACAGGAACCGAGAGAGACACAGGGACCGAGAGAGAGACACAGGGACAGAGTGAGACACAGGGACCGAGAGTGACACAGGGACCGAGAGTGACACAGGAACCGAGAGTGACACAGGGACCGAGAGTGACACAGAGACCGAGAGTGACACAGGGACCGAGAGAGACACAGTGACCGAGTGAGACACAGGGACCGAGTGAGACACAGGGACCGAGAGAGACACAGGGACCGAGTGAGACACAGGGACCGAGAGTGACACAGGGACCGAGAGTGAGACACAGGGACCGAGTGAGACACAGGAACCGAGAGTGACACAGGGACCGAGAGAAACACAGGGACCGAGTGAGACACAGGGACCGAGAGTGACACAGGGACCGAGAGTGACATAGGGACCGAGAGAGAGACACAGGGACCGAGAGAGAGATAGGGACCGAGTGAGACACAGGGATCGAGAGAGAGATAGGGACCGAGTGAGACACAGGGACCGAGAGAGAGACACAGGGACCGAGAGAGTGATAGGGACCAAGAGAGACACAGGGGCCGAGAGAGAGACACAGGGACCGAGAGAGAGATAGGGACCGAGTGAGACACAGGGACCGAGAGAGACACAGGGACCGAGAGAGAGACACAGGGACCGAGAGAGAGAGACACAGGGACCCGAGAGAGACACAGGGACCGAGAGAGACACAGGGACCGAGAGAGAGACACAGGGACCGAGAGAGAGATAGGGACCGAGTGAGACACAGGGACCGAGAGAGACACAGGGACCGAGAGAGAGACACAGGGACCGAGAGAGAGATAGGGACCGAGTGAGACACAGGGACCGAGAGAGACACAGGGACCGAGGGAGAGAGACACAGGGACCGAGAGAGACACAGGGACCGAGAGAGACACAGGGACCGAGGGAGAGAGACACATGGACCGAGAGAGAGACACAGGGACCGAGTGAGAGACACAGGGACTGAGCGAGTCACAGGGACCGAGAGAGACACAGGGAACGAGAGAGAGAGACACAGGGATCGAGAGAGAGGCACAGGAACCGAGAGAGACACAGGGACTGAGAGAGTCACAGGGACCGAGTGAGAGACACAGGCACCGAGAGAGAGACACAGGGACTGAGAGAGAGAGAGACACAAGGACTGAGAGTGAGACACAGGAACCAAGAGAGACACCAGGACCGAGAGAGACATAGGGGTGAGAGAGAGATACAGGGACCGAGAGAGACACAGGGACCGAGTGAGAACACGGACTGAGGGAGACACAGGGACCGAGAGAGAGACACAGGGACCAAGAGAGACACAGGACCGAGAGAGAGACACAATCGTCCGAGAGAGAAAGACAGGGAGCGAGAGAGAGACAGAGGGACCGAGAGAGACACAGAGACCGAGTGAGACACAGGGACCGAGAGAGAGAGACTCAGGGACTGAGCGAGTCACAGGGACCGAGAGAGATACAGGGACCGAGTGAGAGACACAGGGACCGAGAGAGACACAGCGACCGAGAGAGAGACACAGGGACCGAGAGAGAGAGACACAGGGACTGAGAGAGAGGCACAGGGACTGAGAGACACAGGGACCGAGTGAGACACAGGGACCGAGAGAGAGACACAGGGACCGAGTGAGAGATACAGGGACTGAGCGAGTCACAGGGACCGAGAGAGACACAGGGACCGAGAGAGAGACACAGGGACCGAGAGAGACACAGCGACCGAGAGAGAGACACAGGGACCGAGAGAGACACAGGGACCGAGAGAGAGAGACACAGGGACCGGGAGAGAGACACAGGGACCGAGTGAGAGACACAGGGACTGAGCGAGTTACAGGGACCGAGAGAGACACAGGGACCGAGAGGTAGACACAGGGACCGAGAGAGACACAGGCACCGAGAGAGAGAGACACAGGGACCGAGAGAGAGACACAGGGACCGAGTGAGAGACACAGGGACTGAGAGAGATACAGCGACCGAGAGAGAGAGACACAGGGACCGAGAGAGAGACACAGGGACCGAGTGAGAGACACAGGGACCGCGAGAGACACAGGGACCGAGAGAGAGACACGGACTGAGAGAGAGAGACAGGAACTGGGCGAGACAAAGGGACCGAGAAAGACACAGGGAGCAAGAGAGACACACAGGGACTGAGACAGATAGACAGGGACCGAGAGTGACACCGGGACCGAGAGAGACACAGGGACCGAGACAGAGACAGGTATCGAGTGAGAGGCACAGGGACCGATTGAGAGAGACTAGATCCGAGAGAGAGAGACAGAGGGACCGAGTGAGACACAAGGACCTAGAGAGAGACACAGGGACCGAGAGAGTCACAGGGACCGAGAGAGAAACACAGGGAACGACAGACACACTGAAACTGAGAAAGGGAGACAGGGACCGAGTGAGACACAGGGACCAAGAGAGAGAGACAGGGAACGAGTGAGTGACACAGGGACCGAGTGAGACACAGGGACCGAGAGAGAGACACAATCGTCCGAGAGAGAAAGACAGGGAGCGAGAGAGAGACCGAGGGACTGAGAGAGACACAGGGACCGAGAGAGACACAGGGACCGAGAGAGACACAGGAACCGAGTGAGACACAGAGACCGAGAGAGACACAGGGACCGAGAGAGAGACAGGGGTGAGAGGGAGACACAGGGACCGAGAGAGACACAGGGACCGAGTGAGACACAGGGACCGAGAGAGAGAGACACAGGGACTGTGCGAGTCACAGGGATCGAGAGATACACAGGGACCGAGTGAGAGACATAGGGACTGAGCGAGTCACAGGGACCGAGAGAGACACAGGGACCGAGAGAGAGACACAGGGACCGAGAGAGACACAGCGACCGAGAGAGAGACACAGGGACCGAGAGAGACACAGGGACCGAGAGAGAGAGACACTGGGACCGAGAGAGAGACACAGGGACCGAGTGAGAGACACAGGGACTGAGCGAGTCACAGGGACCGAGAGAGACACAGGGACCGAGAGGTAGACACAGGGACCGAGAGAGACACAGGCACCGAGAGAGAGAGACACAGGGACCGAGAGAGAGAGACAGGGACAGAGTGAGAGACACAGGGACTCAGAGAGACACAGCGACCGAGAGAGAGAGACACAGGGACCGACACAGGGACCGAGAGAGAGACACAGGGACCGAGTGAGAGACACAGGGACCGAGAGAGACACAGCGACCGAGAGAGAGAGACACAGGGACCGAGAGAGACACAGGGACCGAGAGAGAGAGACACAGGGACCGAGAGAGAGACACAGGGTCCGAGTGAGAGACACAGGGACTGAGCGAGTCACAGGGACCGAGAGAGACACAGGGACCGAGAGAGAGACACAGGGACTGAGAGAGAGAGACAGGGACTGAGAGAGAGACACAGGGTCCGAGAGAGAAACAGGGTCCGAGTGAGAGACACAGGGACTGAGCGAGTCACAGGGACCGAGAGAGACACAGGGACCGAGTGAGAGACACAGGGACCGAGAGAGACACAGGGACCGAGTGAGACACAGGGACCGAGAGTGACACAGGGACCGAGAGTGACACAGGAACCGAGAGTGACACAGGGACCGAGAGTGACACAGAGACCGAGAGTGACACAGGGACCGAGAGAGACACAGTGACCGAGTGAGACACAGGGACCGAGTGAGACACAGGGACCGAGAGAGACACAGGGCCCGAGAGTGACACAGGGACCGAGAGTGAGACACAGGGACCGAGTGAGACACAGGAACCGAGAGTGACACAGGGATCGAGAGAGACACAGGGACCGAGTGAGACACAGGGACCGAGAGTGACACAGGGACCGAGAGTGACACAGGGACCGAGTGAGACACAGGGACCGAGTGAGACACAGGGACCGAGAGTGACACAGGAACCGAGAGTGACACAGGGACCGAGAGAGACACAGTGACCGAGTGAGACACAGGGACCGAGTGAGACACAGGAACCGAGTGAGACACAGGGACCGAGAATGAGACACAGGGACCGAGAGAGACACAGGGACCGAGGGAGAGAGACACATGGACCGAGAGAGAGACACAGGGACCGAGAGAGACACAGGGACCGAGTGAGACACAGGGACCGAGAGAGAGATAGGGACCGAGTGAGACGTGAGACACAGTGACCGAGAGAGACACAGGGACTGAGAGAGAGACACAGGGACCGAGAGAGAGATAGGGACCGAGTGAGACACAGGGACCGAGAGAGAGACAGGGACCGAGAGAGAGATAGGGACCGAGTGAGACGTGAGACACAGGGACCGAGAGAGACACAGGGACCGAGAGAGAGACACAGGGACCGAGAGAGAGATAGGGACCGAGTGAGACGTGAGACACAGGGACCGAGAGAGACACAGGGACCGAGAGAGAGACACAGGGACCGAGAGAGAGACACAGGGACCGAGAGAGAGATAGGGACCGAGTGAGGCACAGGGACCGAGAGAGAGACAGGGACCGAGAGAGAGATAGGGACCGAGAGAGACACAGGGACTGAGCGAGTCACAGGGACCGAGACAGAGATAGGGACCGAGTGAGACATGAGACACAGGGACCGAGAGAGACACAGGGACCGAGAGAGAGACACAGGGACCGAGAGAGAGACACAGGGACCGAGAGAGAGATAGGGACCGAGAGAGACACAGGGACCGAGAGAGAGACACAGGGACCGAGAGAGAGATAGGGACCTAGTGAGACACAGGAACTGAGAGAGACACAGGGACCGAGAGAGAGACACAGGGACAGAGTGAGACACAGGGACCGAGAGTGACACAGGGACCGAGAGTGACACAGGAACCGAGAGTGACACAGGGACCGAGAGTGACACAGAGACCGAGAGTGACACAGGGACCGAGAGAGACACAGTGACCGAGTGAGACACAGGGACCGAGTGAGACACAGGGACCGAGAGAGACACAGGGACCGAGTGAGACACAGGGACCGAGAGTGACACAGGGACCGAGAGTGAGACACAGGGACCGAGTGAGACACAGGAACCGAGAGTGACACAGGGACCGAGAGAGACACAGGGACCGAGTGAGACACAGGGACCGAGAGTGACACAGGGACCGAGAGTGACATAGGGACCGAGAGAGAGACACAGGGACCGAGAGAGAGATAGGGACCGAGTGAGACACAGGGACCGAGAGAGAGATAGGGACCGAGTGAGGCACAGGGACGAGAGAGAGACACAGGGACCGAGAGAGTGATAGGGACCGACAGAGACACAGGGGCCGAGAGAGAGACACAGGGACCGAGAGAGAGATAGGGACCGATTGAGACACAGGGACCGAGAGAGACACAGGGACTGAGAGAGAGACACAGGGACCGAGAGAGAGAGACACAGGGACCGAGAGAGACACAGGGACCGAGAGAGACACAGGGACCGAGAGAGAGACACAGGGACCGAGAGAGAGATAGGGACCGAGTGAGACACAGGGACCGAGAGAGACACAGGGACCGAGAGAGAGACACAGGGACCGAGAGAGAGATAGGGACCGAGTGAGACACAGGGACCGAGAGAGACACAGGGACCGAGGGAGAGAGACACAGGGACCGAGAGAGACACGGGGACCGAGAGAGACACAGGGACCGAGGGAGAGAGACACATGGACCGAGAGAGAGACACAGGGACCGAGTGAGAGACACAGGGACTGAGCGAGTCACAGGGACCGAGAGAGACACAGGGAACGAGAGAGAGAGACACAGGGATCGAGAGAGAGGCACAGAAACCGAGAGAGACACAGGGACTGAGAGAGTCACAGGGACCGAGTGAGAGACACAGGCACCGAGAGAGAGACACAGGGACTGAGAGAGTCACAGGGACCGAGAGAGAAACACAGGGAACGACAGACACACTGAAACTGAGAAAGGGAGACAGGGACCGAGTGAGACACAGGGACCAAGAGAGTCACAGGGACCGAGAGAGAAACACAGGGAACGACAGACACACTGAAACTGAGAAAGGGAGACAGGGACCGAGTGAGACACAGGGACCAAGAGAGAGAGACAGGGAACGAGTGACACAGGGACCGAGTGAGACACAGGGACCGAGAGAGAGACACAATCGTCCGAGAGAGAAAGACAGGGAGCGAGAGAGAGACCGAGGGACTGAGAGAGACACAGGGACCGAGAGAGACACAGGGACCGAGAGAGACACAGGGACCGAGTGAGACACAGAGACCGAGAGAGACACAGGGACCGAGAGAGAGACAGGGGTGAGAGGGAGACACAGGGACCGAGAGAGACACAGGGACCAAGTGAGACACAGGGACCGAGAGAGAGAGACACAGGGACTGAGCGAGTCACAGGGACCGAGAGAGACACAGGGACCGAGAGAGAGACACAGGGACCGAGAGAGACACAGCGACCGAGAGAGAGACACAGGGACCGAGAGAGACACAGGGACCGAGAGAGAGAGACACTGGGACCGAGAGAGAGACACAGGGACCGAGTGAGAGACACAGGGACAGAGAGAGACACAGCGACCGAGAGAGAGTCACAGGGACCGAGAGAGACACAGGGACCGAGAGGTAGACACAGGGACCGAGAGAGACACAGGCACCGAGACAGACAGACACAGGGACCGAGAGAGAGAGAGACAGGGACAGAGTGAGAGACACAGGGACTCAGAGAGACAAAGCGACCGAGAGAGAGAGACACAGGGACCGAGTGAGAGACACAGGGACCGAGAGAGACACAGCGACCGAGAGAGAGAGACACAGGGACCGAGAGAGACACAGGGACCGAGAGAGAGAGACACAGGGACCGAGAGAGAGACACAGGGTCCGAGTGAGAGACACAGGGACTGAGCGAGTCACAGGGACCGAGAGAGACACAGGGACCGAGAGAGAGACACAGGGACTGAGAGAGAGAGACAGGGACTGAGAGAGAGACACAGGGTCCGAGAGAGACACAGGGTCCGAGTGAGAGACACAGGGACTGAGCGAGTCACAGGGACCGAGAGAGACACAGGGACCGAGTGAGAGACACAGGGACCGAGAGAGACACAGGGACCGAGTGAGACACAGGGACCGAGAGTGACACAGGGACCGAGAGTGACACAGGAACCGAGAGTGACACAGGGACCGAGAGTGACACAGAGACCGAGAGTGACACAGGGACCGAGAGAGACACAGTGACCGAGTGAGACACAGGGACCGAGTGAGACACAGGGACCGAGAGAGACACAGGGCCCGAGAGTGACACAGGGACCGAGAGTGAGACACAGGGACCGAGTGAGACACAGGAACCGAGAGTGACACAGGGACCGAGAGAGACACAGGGACCGAGTGAGACACAGGGACCGAGAGTGACACAGGGACCGAGAGTGACACAGGGACCGAGTGAGACACAGGGATCGAGTGAGACACAGGGACCGAGAGTGACACAGGAACCGAGAGTGACACAGGGACCGAGAGAGACACAGTGACCGAGTGAGACACAGGGACCGAGTGAGACACAGGAACCGAGTGAGACACAGGGACCGAGAATGAGACACAGGGACCGAGAGAGACACAGGGACCGAGGGAGAGAGACACATGGACCGAGAGAGAGACACAGGGACCGAGAGAGACACAGGGACCGAGTGAGACACAGGGACCGAGAGAGAGATAGGGACCGAGTGAGACGTGAGACACAGGGACCGAGAGAGACACAGGGACCGAGAGAGAGACACAGGGACCGAGAGAGAGATAGGGACCGAGTGAGACACAGGGACCGAGAGAGAGACAGGGACCGAGAGAGAGATAGGGACCGAGTGAGACGTGAGACACAGGGACCGAGAGAGACACAGGGACCGAGAGAGAGACACAGGGACCGAGAGAGAGATAGGGACCGAGTGAGACACAGGGACCGAGAGAGACACAGGGACCGAGAGAGAGACACAGGGACCGAGAGAGAGACACAGGGACCGAGAGAGAGATAGGGACCGAGTGAGGCACAGGGACCGAGAGAGAGACAGGGACCGAGAGAGAGATAGGGACCGAGAGAGACACAGGGACTGAGCGAGTCACAGGGACCGAGACAGAGATAGGGACCGAGTGAGACGTGAGACACAGGGACCGAGAGAGACACAGGGACCGAGAGAGAGACACAGGGACCGAGAGAGAGACACAGGGACCGAGAGAGAGATAGGGACCGAGAGAGACACAGGGACCGAGAGAGAGACACAGGGACCGAGAGAGAGATAGGGACCGAGTGAGACACAGGAACCGAGAGAGACACAGGGACCGAGAGAGAGACACAGGGACAGAGTGAGACACAGGGACCGAGAGTGACACAGGGACCGAGAGTGACACAGGAACCGAGAGTGACACAGGGACCGAGAGTGACACAGAGACCGAGAGTGACACAGGGACCGAGAGAGACACAGTGACCGAGTGAGACACAGGGACCGAGTGAGACACAGGGACCGAGAGAGACACAGGGACCGAGTGAGACACAGGGACCGAGAGTGACACAGGGACCGAGAGTGAGACACAGGGACCGAGTGAGACACAGGAACCGAGAGTGACACAGGGACCGAGAGAAACACAGGGACCGAGTGAGACACAGGGACCGAGAGTGACACAGGGACCGAGAGTGACATAGGGACCGAGAGAGAGACACAGGGACCGAGAGAGAGATAGGGACCGAGTGAGACACAGGGACCGAGAGAGAGATAGGGACCGAGTGAGACACAGGGACCGAGAGAGAGACACAGGGACCGAGAGAGTGATAGGGACCAAGAGAGACACAGGGGCCGAGAGAGAGACACAGGGACCGAGAGAGAGATAGGGACCGAGTGAGACACAGGGACCGAGAGAGACACAGGGACCGAGAGAGAGACACAGGGACCGAGAGAGAGAGACACAGGGACCGAGAGAGACACAGGGACCGAGAGAGACACAGGGACCGAGAGAGAGACACTGGGACCGAGAGAGAGATAGGGACCGAGTGAGACACAGGGACCGAGAGAGACACAGGGACCGAGAGAGAGACACAGGGACCGAGAGAGAGATAGGGACCGAGTGAGACACAGGGACCGAGAGAGACACAGGGACCGAGGGAGAGAGACACAGGGACCGAGAGAGACACAGGGACCGAGAGAGACACAGGGACCGAGGGAGAGAGACACATGGACCGAGAGAGAGACACAGGGACCGAGTGAGAGACACAGGGACTGAGCGAGTCACAGGGACCGAGAGAGACACAGGGAACGAGAGAGAGAGACACAGGGATCGAGAGAGAGGCACAGGAACCGAGAGAGACACAGGGACTGAGAGAGTCACAGGGACCGAGTGAGAGACACAGGCACCGAGAGAGAGACACAGGGACTGAGAGAGAGAGAGACACAAGGACAGAGAGTGAGACACAGGAACCAAGAGAGACACCAGGACCGAGAGAGACATAGGGGTGAGAGAGAGATACAGGGACCGAGAGAGACACAGGGACCGAGTGAGAACACGGACTGAGGGAGACACAGGGACCGAGAGAGAGACACAGGGACCAAGAGAGACACAGGACCGAGAGAGAGACACAATCGTCCGAGAGAGAAAGACAGGGAGCGAGAGAGAGACAGAGGGACCGAGAGAGACACAGAGACCGAGTGAGACACAGGGACCGAGAGAGAGAGACTCAGGGACTGAGCGAGTCACAGGGACCGAGAGAGATACAGGGACCGAGTGAGAGACACAGGGACCGAGAGAGACACAGCGACCGAGAGAGAGACACAGGGACCGAGAGAGAGAGACACAGGGACTGAGAGAGAGGCACAGGGACTGAGAGACACAGGGACCGAGTGAGACACAGGGACCGAGAGAGAGACACAGGGACCGAGTGAGAGATACAGGGACTGAGCGAGTCACAGGGACCGAGAGAGACACAGGGACCGAGAGAGAGACACAGGGACCGAGAGAGACACAGCGACCGAGAGAGAGACACAGGGACCGAGAGAGACACAGGGACCGAGAGAGAGAGACACAGGGACCGGGAGAGAGACACAGGGACCGAGTGAGAGACACAGGGACTGAGCGAGTTACAGGGACCGAGAGAGACACAGGGACCGAGAGGTAGACACAGGGACCGAGAGAGACACAGGCACCGAGAGAGAGAGACACAGGGACCGAGAGAGAGACACAGGGACTGAGTGAGAGACACAGGGACTGAGAGAGATACAGCGACCGAGAGAGAGAGACACAGGGACCGAGAGAGAGACACAGGGACTGAGAGAGAGACACAGCGACCGAGAGAGAGAGACACAGGGACCGAGAGAGACACAGGGACCGAGAGAGAGAGACACAGGGACCGAGAGAGAGACACAGGGTCCGAGTGAGAGACACAGGGACTGAGCGAGTCACAGGGACCGAGAGAGACACCGGGACCGAGAGAGAGACACAGGGACTGAGAGAGAGAGACAGGGACTGAGAGACTGACACAGGGTCCGAGAGAGACACAGGGTCCGAGTGAGAGACACAGGGACTGAGCGAGTCACAGGGACCGAGAGAGACACAGGGACCGAGAGAGACACAGGGACCGAGTGAGACACAGGGACCGAGAGTGACACAGGGACCGAGAGTGACACAGGAACCGAGAGTGACACAGGGACCGAGAGTGACACAGAGACCGAGAGTGACACAGGGACCGAGAGAGACACAGTGAACGAGTGAGACACAGGGACCGAGTGAGACACAGGGTCCGAGAGAGACACAGGGCCCGAGAGTGACACAGGGACCGAGAGTGAGACACAGGGACCGAGTGAGACACAGGAACCGACAGTGACACAGGGACCGAGAGAGACACAGGGACCGAGTGAGACACAGGGACCGAGAGTGACACAGGGACCGAGAGTGACACAGGGACCGAGTGAGACACAGGGACCGAGTGAGACACAGGGACCGAGAGTGACACAGGAACCGAGAGTGACACAGGGACCGAGAGAGACACAGTGACCGAGTGAGACACAGGGACCGAGTGAGACACAGGAACCGAGTGAGACACAGGGACCGAGAATGAGACACAGGGACCGAGAGAGACACAGGGACCGAGGGAGAGAGACACATGGACCGAGAGAGAGACACAGGGACCGAGAGAGACACAGGGACCGAGTGAGACACAGGGACCGAGAGAGACACAGGGACCGAGAGAGAGACACAGGGACCGAGAGAGAGATAGGGACCGAGTGAGACACAGGAACTGAGAGAGACACAGGGACCGAGAGAGAGACACAGGGACAGAGTGAGACACAGGGACCGAGAGTGACACAGGGACCGAGAGTGACACAGGAACCGAGAGTGACACAGGGACCGAGAGTGACACAGAGACCGAGAGTGACACAGGGACCGAGAGAGACACAGTGACCGAGTGAGACACAGGGACCGAGTGAGACACAGGGACCGAGAGAGACACAGGGACCGAGTGAGACACAGGGACCGAGAGTGACACAGGGACCGAGAGTGAGACACAGGGACCGAGTGAGACACAGGAACCGAGAGTGACACAGGGACCGAGAGAGACACAGGGACCGAGTGAGACACAGGGACCGAGAGTGACACAGGGACCGAGAGTGACATAGGGACCGAGAGAGAGACACAGGGACCGAGAGAGAGATAGGGACCGAGTGAGACACAGGGACCGAGAGAGAGATAGGGACCGAGTGAGGCACAGGGACCGAGAGAGAGACAGGGACCGAGAGAGAGATAGGAACCGAGAGAGACACAGGGACCGAGAGAGAGACACAGGGACCGAGAGAGTGATAGGGACCGACAGAGACACAGGGGCCGAGAGAGAGACACAGGGACCGAGAGAGAGATAGGGACCGAGTGAGACACAGGGACCGAGAGAGACACAGGGACCGAGAGAGAGACACAGGGACCGAGAGAGAGAGACACAGGGACCGAGAGAGACACAGGGACCGAGAGAGACACAGGGACCGAGAGAGAGACACAGGGACCGAGAGAGAGATAGGGACCGAGTGAGACACAGGGACCGAGAGAGACACAGGGACCGAGAGAGAGACACAGGGACCGAGAGAGAGATAGGGACCGAGTGAGACACAGGGACCGAGAGAGACACAGGGACCGAGGGAGAGAGACACAGGGACCGAGAGAGACACAGGGACCGAGAAAGACACAGGGACCGAGGGAGAGAGACACATGGACCGAGAGAGAGACACAGGGACCGAGTGAGAGACACAGGGACTGAGCGAGTCACAGGGACCGAGAGAGACACAGGGAACGAGAGAGAGAGACACAGGGATCGAGAGAGAGGCACAGAAACCGAGAGAGACACAGGGACTGAGAGAGTCACAGGGACCGAGTGAGAGACACAGGCACCGAGAGAGAGACACAGGGACTGAGAGAGTCACAGGGACCGAGAGAGAAACACAGGGAACGACAGACACACTGAAACTGAGAAAGGGAGACAGGGACCGAGTGAGACACAGGGACCAAGAGAGTCACAGGGACCGAGAGAGAAACACAGGGAACGACAGACACACTGAAACTGAGAAAGGGAGACAGGGACCGAGTGAGACACAGGGACCAAGAGAGAGAGACAGGGAACGAGTGAGTGACACAGGGACCGAGTGAGACACAGGGACCGAGAGAGAGACACAATCGTCCGAGAGAGAAAGACAGGGAGCGAGAGAGAGAGACCGAGGGACTGAGAGAGACACAGGGACCGAGAGAGACACAGGGACCGAGAGAGACACAGGGACCGAGTGAGACACAGAGACCGAGAGAGACACAGGGACCGAGAGAGAGACAGGGGTGAGAGGGAGACACAGGGACCGAGAGAGACACAGGGACCGAGTGAGACACAGGGACCGAGAGAGAGAGACACAGGGACTGAGCGAGTCACAGGGACCGAGAGAGACACAGGGACCGAGAGAGAGACACAGGGACCGAGAGAGACACAGCGACCGAGAGAGAGACACAGGGACCGAGAGAGAGACACAGGGACCGAGAGAGAGAGACACTGGGACCGAGAGAGAGACACAGGGACCGAGTGAGAGACACAGGGACCGAGAGAGACACAGCGACCGAGAGAGAGTCACAGGGACCGAGAGAGACACAGGGACCGAGAGGTAGACACAGGGACCGAGAGAGAGAGACTCAGGGACTGAGCGAGTCACAGGGACCGAGAGAGATACAGGGACCGAGTGAGAGACACAGGGACCGAGAGAGACACAGCGACCGAGAGAGAGACACAGGGACCGAGAGAGAGAGACACAGGGACTGAGAGAGAGGCACAGGGACTGAGAGACACAGGGACCGAGTGAGACACAGGGACCGAGAGAGAGACACAGGGACCGAGTGAGAGATACAGGGACTGAGCGAGTCACAGGGACCGAGAGAGACACAGGGACCGAGAGAGAGACACAGGGACCGAGAGAGACACAGCGACCGAGAGAGAGACACAGGGACCGAGAGAGACACAGGGACCGAGAGAGAGAGACACAGGGACCGGGAGAGAGACACAGGGACCGAGTGAGAGACACAGGGACTGAGCGAGTTACAGGGACCGAGAGAGACACAGGGACCGAGAGGTAGACACAGGGACCGAGAGAGACACAGGCACCGAGAGAGAGAGACACAGGGACCGAGAGAGAGAGACAGGGACCGAGTGAGAGACACAGGGACTGAGAGAGATACAGCGACCGAGAGAGAGAGACACAGGGACCGAGAGAGAGACACAGGGACCGAGTGAGAGACACAGGGACCGCGAGAGACACAGGGACCGAGAGAGAGACACGGACTGAGAGAGAGAGACAGGAACTGGGAGAGACAAAGGGACCGAGAAAGACACAGGGAGCAAGAGAGACACACAGGGACTGAGACAGATAGACAGGGACCGAGAGAGACACCGGGACCGAGAGAGACACAGGGACCGAGACAGAGACAGGTATCGAGTGAGAGGCACAGGGACCGATTGAGAGAGACTAGATCCGAGAGAGAGAGACAGAGGGACCGAGTGAGACACAAGGACCTAGAGAGAGACACAGGGACCGAGAGAGTCACAGGGACCGAGAGAGAAACACAGGGAACGACAGACACACTGAAACTGAGAAAGGGAGACAGGGACCGAGTGAGACACAGGGACCAAGAGAGAGAGACAGGGAACGAGTGAGTGACACAGGGACCGAGTGAGACACAGGGACCGAGAGAGAGACACAATCGTCCGAGAGAGAAAGACAGGGAGCGAGAGAGAGACCGAGGGACTGAGAGAGACACAGGGACCGAGAGAGACACAGGGACCGAGAGAGACACAGGAACCGAGTGAGACACAGAGACCGAGAGAGACACAGGGACCGAGAGAGAGACAGGGGTGAGAGGGAGACACAGGGACCGAGAGAGACACAGGGACCGAGTGAGACACAGGGACCGAGAGAGAGAGACACAGGGACTGTGCGAGTCACAGGGATCGAGAGATACACAGGGACCGAGTGAGAGACATAGGGACTGAGCGAGTCACAGGGACCGAGAGAGACACAGGGACCGAGAGAGAGACACAGGGACCGAGAGAGACACAGCGACCGAGAGAGAGACACAGGGACCGAGAGAGACACAGGGACCGAGAGAGAGAGACACTGGGACCGAGAGAGAGACACAGGGACCGAGTGAGAGACACAGGGACTGAGCGAGTCACAGGGACCGAGAGAGACACAGGGACCGAGAGGTAGACACAGGGACCGAGAGAGACACAGGCACCGAGAGAGAGAGACACAGGGACCGAGAGAGAGAGACAGGGACAGAGTGAGAGACACAGGGACTCAGAGAGACACAGCGACCGAGAGAGAGAGACACAGGGACCGACACAGGGACCGAGAGAGAGACACAGGGACCGAGTGAGAGACACAGGGACCGAGAGAGACACAGCGACCGAGAGAGAGAGACACAGGGACCGAGAGAGACACAGGGACCGAGAGAGAGAGACACAGGGACCGAGAGAGAGACACAGGGTCCGAGTGAGAGACACAGGGACTGAGCGAGTCACAGGGACCGAGAGAGACACAGGGACCGAGAGAGAGACACAGGGACTGAGAGAGAGAGACAGGGACTGAGAGAGAGACACAGGGTCCGAGAGAGAAACAGGGTCCGAGTGAGAGACACAGGGACTGAGCGAGTCACAGGGACCGAGAGAGACACAGGGACCGAGTGAGAGACACAGGGACCGAGAGAGACACAGGGACCGAGTGAGACACAGGGACCGAGAGTGACACAGGGACCGAGAGTGACACAGGAACCGAGAGTGACACAGGGACCGAGAGTGACACAGAGACCGAGAGTGACACAGGGACCGAGAGAGACACAGTGACCGAGTGAGACACAGGGACCGAGTGAGACACAGGGACCGAGAGAGACACAGGGCCCGAGAGTGACACAGGGACCGAGAGTGAGACACAGGGACCGAGTGAGACACAGGAACCGAGAGTGACACAGGGATCGAGAGAGACACAGGGACCGAGTGAGACACAGGGACCGAGAGTGACACAGGGACCGAGAGTGACACAGGGACCGAGTGAGACACAGGGACCGAGTGAGACACAGGGACCGAGAGTGACACAGGAACCGAGAGTGACACAGGGACCGAGAGAGACACAGTGACCGAGTGAGACACAGGGACCGAGTGAGACACAGGAACCGAGTGAGACACAGGGACCGAGAATGAGACACAGGGACCGAGAGAGACACAGGGACCGAGGGAGAGAGACACATGGACCGAGAGAGAGACACAGGGACCGAGAGAGACACAGGGACCGAGTGAGACACAGGGACCGAGAGAGAGATAGGGACCGAGTGAGACGTGAGACACAGGGACCGAGAGAGACACAGGGACCGAGAGAGAGACACAGGGACCGAGAGAGAGATAGGGACCGAGTGAGACACAGGGACCGAGAGAGAGACAGGGACCGAGAGAGAGATAGGGACCGAGTGAGACGTGAGACACAGGGACCGAGAGAGACACAGGGACCGAGAGAGAGACACAGGGACCGAGAGAGAGATAGGGACCGAGTGAGACGTGAGACACAGGGACCGAGAGAGACACAGGGACCGAGAGAGAGACACAGGGACCGAGAGAGAGACACAGGGACCGAGAGAGAGATAGGGACCGAGTGAGGCACAGGGACCGAGAGAGAGACAGGGACCGAGAGAGAGATAGGGACCGAGAGAGACACAGGGACTGAGCGAGTCACAGGGACCGAGACAGAGATAGGGACCGAGTGAGACGTGAGACACAGGGACCGAGAGAGACACAGGGACCGAGAGAGAGACACAGGGACCGAGAGAGAGACACAGGGACCGAGAGAGAGATAGGGACCGAGAGAGACACAGGGACCGAGAGAGAGACACAGGGACCGAGAGAGAGATAGGGACCTAGTGAGACACAGGAACTGAGAGAGACACAGGGACCGAGAGAGAGACACAGGGACAGAGTGAGACACAGGGACCGAGAGTGACACAGGGACCGAGAGTGACACAGGAACCGAGAGTGACACAGGGACCGAGAGTGACACAGAGACCGAGAGTGACACAGGGACCGAGAGAGACACAGTGACCGAGTGAGACACAGGGACCGAGTGAGACACAGGGACCGAGAGAGACACAGGGACCGAGTGAGACACAGGGACCGAGAGTGACACAGGGACCGAGAGTGAGACACAGGGACCGAGTGAGACACAGGAACCGAGAGTGACACAGGGACCGAGAGAGACACAGGGACCGAGTGAGACACAGGGACCGAGAGTGACACAGGGACCGAGAGTGACATAGGGACCGAGAGAGAGACACAGGGACCGAGAGAGAGATAGGGACCGAGTGAGACACAGGGACCGAGAGAGAGATAGGGACCGAGTGAGGCACAGGGACCGAGAGAGAGACACAGGGACCGAGAGAGTGATAGGGACCGACAGAGACACAGGGGCCGAGAGAGAGACACAGGGACCGAGAGAGAGATAGGGACCGATTGAGACACAGGGACCGAGAGAGACACAGGGACTGAGAGAGAGACACAGGGACCGAGAGAGAGAGACACAGGGACCGAGAGAGACACAGGGACCGAGAGAGACACAGGGACCGAGAGAGAGACACAGGGACCGAGAGAGAGATAGGGACCGAGTGAGACACAGGGACCGAGAGAGACACAGGGACCGAGAGAGAGACACAGGGACCGAGAGAGAGATAGGGACCGAGTGAGACACAGGGACCGAGAGAGACACAGGGACCGAGGGAGAGAGACACAGGGACCGAGAGAGACACGGGGACCGAGAGAGACACAGGGACCGAGGGAGAGAGACACATGGACCGAGAGAGAGACACAGGGACCGAGTGAGAGACACAGGGACTGAGCGAGTCACAGGGACCGAGAGAGACACAGGGAACGAGAGAGAGAGACACAGGGATCGAGAGAGAGGCACAGAAACCGAGAGAGACACAGGGACTGAGAGAGTCACAGGGACCGAGTGAGAGACACAGGCACCGAGAGAGAGACACAGGGACTGAGAGAGTCACAGGGACCGAGAGAGAAACACAGGGAACGACAGACACACTGAAACTGAGAAAGGGAGACAGGGACCGAGTGAGACACAGGGACCAAGAGAGTCACAGGGACCGAGAGAGAAACACAGGGAACGACAGACACACTGAAACTGAGAAAGGGAGACAGGGACCGAGTGAGACACAGGGACCAAGAGAGAGAGACAGGGAACGAGTGAGTGACACAGGGACCGAGTGAGACACAGGGACCGAGAGAGAGACACAATCGTCCGAGAGAGAAAGACAGGGAGCGAGAGAGAGACCGAGGGACTGAGAGAGACACAGGGACCGAGAGAGACACAGGGACCGAGAGAGACACAGGGACCGAGTGAGACACAGAGACCGAGAGAGACACAGGGACCGAGAGAGAGACAGGGGTGAGAGGGAGACACAGGGACCGAGAGAGACACAGGGACCGAGTGAGACACAGGGACCGAGAGAGAGAGACACAGGGACTGAGCGAGTCACAGGGACCGAGAGAGACACAGGGACCGAGAGAGAGACACAGGGACCGAGAGAGACACAGCGACCGAGAGAGAGACACAGGGACCGAGAGAGACACAGGGACCGAGAGAGAGAGACACTGGGACCGAGAGAGAGACACAGGGACCGAGTGAGAGACACAGGGACAGAGAGAGACACAGCGACCGAGAGAGAGTCACAGGGACCGAGAGAGACACAGGGACCGAGAGGTAGACACAGGGACCGAGAGAGACACAGGCACCGAGACAGACAGACACAGGGACCGAGAGAGAGAGAGACAGGGACAGAGTGAGAGACACAGGGACTCAGAGAGACAAAGCGACCGAGAGAGAGAGACACAGGGACCGAGTGAGAGACACAGGGACCGAGAGAGACACAGCGACCGAGAGAGAGAGACACAGGGACCGAGAGAGACACAGGGACCGAGAGAGAGAGACACAGGGACCGAGAGAGAGACACAGGGTCCGAGTGAGAGACACAGGGACTGAGCGAGTCACAGGGACCGAGAGAGACACAGGGACCGAGAGAGAGACACAGGGACTGAGAGAGAGAGACAGGGACTGAGAGAGAGACACAGGGTCCGAGAGAGACACAGGGTCCGAGTGAGAGACACAGGGACTGAGCGAGTCACAGGGACCGAGAGAGACACAGGGACCGAGTGAGAGACACAGGGACCGAGAGAGACACAGGGACCGAGTGAGACACAGGGACCGAGAGTGACACAGGGACCGAGAGTGACACAGGAACCGAGAGTGACACAGGGACCGAGAGTGACACAGAGACCGAGAGTGACACAGGGACCGAGAGAGACACAGTGACCGAGTGAGACACAGGGACCGAGTGAGACACAGGGACCGAGAGAGACACAGGGCCCGAGAGTGACACAGGGACCGAGAGTGAGACACAGGGACCGAGTGAGACACAGGAACCGAGAGTGACACAGGGACCGAGAGAGACACAGGGACCGAGTGAGACACAGGGACCGAGAGTGACACAGGGACCGAGAGTGACACAGGGACCGAGTGAGACACAGGGATCGAGTGAGACACAGGGACCGAGAGTGACACAGGAACCGAGAGTG
Source organism: Prionace glauca (assembly GCA_037974335.1). Classification (NCBI taxonomy): domain Eukaryota; kingdom Metazoa; phylum Chordata; class Chondrichthyes; order Carcharhiniformes; family Carcharhinidae; genus Prionace; species Prionace glauca. The sequence goes on along the minus strand of JBBMRE010000126.1, from coordinate 289,481 downwards.
ACACAGGGACCGAGAGAGACACAGTGACCGAGTGAGACACAGGGACCGAGTGAGACACAGGAACCGAGTGAGACACAGGGACCGAGAATGAGACACAGGGACCGAGAGAGACACAGGGACCGAGGGAGAGAGACACATGGACCGAGAGAGAGACACAGGGACCGAGAGAGACACAGGGACCGAGTGAGACACAGGGACCGAGAGAGAGATAGGGACCGAGTGAGACGTGAGACACAGGGACCGAGAGAGACACAGGGACCGAGAGAGAGACACAGGGACCGAGAGAGAGATAGGGACCGAGTGAGACACAGGGACCGAGAGAGACACAGGGACCGAGAGAGAGATAGGGACCGAGTGAGACGTGAGACACAGGGACCGAGAGAGACACAGGGACCGAGAGAGAGACACAGGGACCGAGAGAGAGATAGGGACCGAGTGAGACACAGGGACCGAGAGAGACACAGGGACCGAGAGAGAGACACAGGGACCGAGAGAGAGACACAGGGACCGAGAGAGAGATAGGGACCGAGTGAGGCACAGGGACCGAGAGAGAGACAGGGACCGAGAGAGAGATAGGGACCGAGAGAGACACAGGGACTGAGCGAGTCACAGGGACCGAGACAGAGATAGGGACCGAGTGAGACGTGAGACACAGGGACCGAGAGAGACACAGGGACCGAGAGAGAGACACAGGGACCGAGAGAGAGACACAGGGACCGAGAGAGAGATAGGGACCGAGAGAGACACAGGGACCGAGAGAGAGACACAGGGACCGAGAGAGAGATAGGGACCGAGTGAGACACAGGAACCGAGAGAGACACAGGGACCGAGAGAGAGACACAGGGACAGAGTGAGACACAGGGACCGAGAGTGACACAGGGACCGAGAGTGACACAGGAACCGAGAGTGACACAGGGACCGAGAGTGACACAGAGACCGAGAGTGACACAGGGACCGAGAGAGACACAGTGACCGAGTGAGACACAGGGACCGAGTGAGACACAGGGACCGAGAGAGACACAGGGACCGAGTGAGACACAGGGACCGAGAGTGACACAGGGACCGAGAGTGAGACACAGGGACCGAGTGAGACACAGGAACCGAGAGTGACACAGGGACCGAGAGAAACACAGGGACCGAGTGAGACACAGGGACCGAGAGTGACACAGGGACCGAGAGTGACATAGGGACCGAGAGAGAGACACAGGGACCGAGAGAGAGATAGGGACCGAGTGAGACACAGGGACCGAGAGAGAGATAGGGACCGAGTGAGACACAGGGACCGAGAGAGAGACACAGGGACCGAGAGAGTGATAGGGACCAAGAGAGACACAGGGGCCGAGAGAGAGACACAGGGACCGAGAGAGAGATAGGGACCGAGTGAGACACAGGGACCGAGAGAGACACAGGGACCGAGAGAGAGACACAGGGACCGAGAGAGAGAGACACAGGGACCGAGAGAGACACAGGGACCGAGAGAGACACAGGGACCGAGAGAGAGACACTGGGACCGAGAGAGAGATAGGGACCGAGTGAGACACAGGGACCGAGAGAGACACAGGGACCGAGAGAGAGACACAGGGACCGAGAGAGAGATAGGGACCGAGTGAGACACAGGGACCGAGAGAGACACAGGGACCGAGGGAGAGAGACACAGGGACCGAGAGAGACACAGGGACCGAGAGAGACACAGGGACCGAGGGAGAGAGACACATGGACCGAGAGAGAGACACAGGGACCGAGTGAGAGACACAGGGACTGAGCGAGTCACAGGGACCGAGAGAGACACAGGGAACGAGAGAGAGAGACACAGGGATCGAGAGAGAGGCACAGGAACCGAGAGAGACACAGGGACTGAGAGAGTCACAGGGACCGAGTGAGAGACACAGGCACCGAGAGAGAGACACAGGGACTGAGAGAGAGAGAGACACAAGGACAGAGAGTGAGACACAGGAACCAAGAGAGACACCAGGACCGAGAGAGACATAGGGGTGAGAGAGAGATACAGGGACCGAGAGAGACACAGGGACCGAGTGAGAACACGGACTGAGGGAGACACAGGGACCGAGAGAGAGACACAGGGACCAAGAGAGACACAGGACCGAGAGAGAGACACAATCGTCCGAGAGAGAAAGACAGGGAGCGAGAGAGAGACAGAGGGACCGAGAGAGACACAGAGACCGAGTGAGACACAGGGACCGAGAGAGAGAGACTCAGGGACTGAGCGAGTCACAGGGACCGAGAGAGATACAGGGACCGAGTGAGAGACACAGGGACCGAGAGAGACACAGCGACCGAGAGAGAGACACAGGGACCGAGAGAGAGAGACACAGGGACTGAGAGAGAGGCACAGGGACTGAGAGACACAGGGACCGAGTGAGACACAGGGACCGAGAGAGACACAGGGACCGAGTGAGACACAGGGACCGAGAGTGACACAGGGACCGAGAGTGACATAGGGACCGAGAGAGAGACACAGGGACCGAGAGAGAGATAGGGACCGAGTGAGACACAGGGACCGAGAGAGAGATAGGGACCGAGTGAGGCACAGGGACCGAGAGAGAGACAGGGACCGAGAGAGAGATAGGAACCGAGAGAGACACAGGGACCGAGAGAGAGACACAGGGACCGAGAGAGTGATAGGGACCGACAGAGACACAGGGGCCGAGAGAGAGACACAGGGACCGAGAGAGAGATAGGGACCGAGTGAGACACAGGGACCGAGAGAGACACAGGGACCGAGAGAGAGACACAGGGACCGAGAGAGAGAGACACAGGGACCGAGAGAGACACAGGGACCGAGAGAGACACAGGGACCGAGAGAGAGACACAGGGACCGAGAGAGAGATAGGGACCGAGTGAGACACAGGGACCGAGAGAGACACAGGGACCGAGAGAGAGACACAGGGACCGAGAGAGAGATAGGGACCGAGTGAGACACAGGGACCGAGAGAGACACAGGGACCGAGGGAGAGAGACACAGGGACCGAGAGAGACACAGGGACCGAGAGAGACACAGGGACCGAGGGAGAGAGACACATGGACCGAGAGAGAGACACAGGGACCGAGTGAGAGACACAGGGACTGAGCGAGTCACAGGGACCGAGAGAGACACAGGGAACGAGAGAGAGAGACACAGGGATCGAGAGAGAGGCACAGAAACCGAGAGAGACACAGGGACTGAGAGAGTCACAGGGACCGAGTGAGAGACACAGGCACCGAGAGAGAGACACAGGGACTGAGAGAGTCACAGGGACCGAGAGAGAAACACAGGGAACGACAGACACACTGAAACTGAGAAAGGGAGACAGGGACCGAGTGAGACACAGGGACCAAGAGAGTCACAGGGACCGAGAGAGAAACACAGGGAACGACAGACACACTGAAACTGAGAAAGGGAGACAGGGACCGAGTGAGACACAGGGACCAAGAGAGAGAGACAGGGAACGAGTGAGTGACACAGGGACCGAGTGAGACACAGGGACCGAGAGAGAGACACAATCGTCCGAGAGAGAAAGACAGGGAGCGAGAGAGAGACCGAGGGACTGAGAGAGACACAGGGACCGAGAGAGACACAGGGACCGAGAGAGACACAGGGACCGAGTGAGACACAGAGACCGAGAGAGACACAGGGACCGAGAGAGAGACAGGGGTGAGAGGGAGACACAGGGACCGAGAGAGACACAGGGACCGAGTGAGACACAGGGACCGAGAGAGAGAGACACAGGGACTGAGCGAGTCACAGGGACCGAGAGAGACACAGGGACCGAGAGAGAGACACAGGGACCGAGAGAGACACAGCGACCGAGAGAGAGACACAGGGACCGAGAGAGAGACACAGGGACCGAGAGAGAGAGACACTGGGACCGAGAGAGAGACACAGGGACCGAGTGAGAGACACAGGGACCGAGAGAGACACAGCGACCGAGAGAGAGTCACAGGGACCGAGAGAGACACAGGGACCGAGAGGTAGACACAGGGACCGAGAGAGACACAGGCACCGAGACAGACAGACACAGGGACCGAGAGAGAGAGAGACAGGGACAGAGTGAGAGACACAGGGACTCAGAGAGACACAGCGACCGAGAGAGAGAGACACAGGGACCGAGAGAGAGCGACACAGGGACCGAGAGAGAGACACAGGGACCGAGTGAGAGACACAGGGACCGAGAGAGACACAGCGACCGAGAGAGAGAGACACAGGGACCGAGAGAGACACAGGGACCGAGAGAGAGAGACACAGGGACCGAGAGAGAGACACAGGGTCCGAGTGAGAGACACAGGGACTGAGCGAGTCACAGGGACCGAGAGAGACACAGGGACCGAGAGAGAGACACAGGGACTGAGAGAGAGAGACAGGGACTGAGAGACTGACACAGGGTCCGAGAGAGACACAGGGTCCGAGTGAGAGACACAGGGACTGAGCGAGTCACAGGGACCGAGAGAGACACAGGGACCGAGTGAGAGACACAGGGACCGAGAGAGACACAGGGACCGAGTGAGACACAGGGACCGAGAGTGACACAGGGACCGAGAGTGACACAGGAACCGAGAGTGACACAGGGACCGAGAGTGACACAGAGACCGAGAGTGACACAGGGACCGAGAGAGACACAGTGAACGAGTGAGACACAGGGACCGAGTGAGACACAGGGTCCGAGAGAGACACAGGGCCCGAGAGTGACACAGGGACCGAGAGTGAGACACAGGGACCGAGTGAGACACAGGAACCGACAGTGACACAGGGACCGAGAGAGACACAGGGACCGAGTGAGACACAGGGACCGAGAGTGACACAGGGACCGAGAGTGACACAGGGACCGAGTGAGACACAGGGACCGAGTGAGACACAGGGACCGAGAGTGACACAGGAACCGAGAGTGACACAGGGACCGAGAGAGACACAGTGACCGAGTGAGACACAGGGACCGAGTGAGACACAGGAACCGAGTGAGACACAGGGACCGAGAATGAGACACAGGGACCGAGAGAGACACAGGGACCGAGGGAGAGAGACACATGGACCGAGAGAGAGACACAGGGACCGAGAGAGACACAGGGACCGAGTGAGACACAGGGACCGAGAGAGAGATAGGGACCGAGTGAGACGTGAGACACAGGGGCCGAGAGAGACACAGGGACCGAGAGAGAGACACAGGGACCGAGAGAGAGATAGGGACCGAGTGAGACACAGGGACCGAGAGAGAGACAGGGACCGAGAGAGAGATAGGGACCGAGTGAGACGTGAGACACAGGGACCGAGAGAGACACAGGGACCGAGAGAGAGACACAGGGACCGAGAGAGAGATAGGGACCGAGTGAGACGTGAGACACAGGGACCGAGAGAGACACAGGGACCGAGAGAGAGACACAGGGACCGAGAGAGAGACACAGGGACCGAGAGAGAGATAGGGACCGAGTGAGGCACAGGGACCGAGAGAGAGACAGGGACCGAGAGAGAGATAGGGACCGAGAGAGACACAGGGACTGAGCGAGTCACAGGGACCGAGAGAGAGATAGGGACCGAGTGAGACGTGAGACACAGGGACCGAGAGAGACACAGGGACCGAGAGAGAGACACAGGGACCGAGAGAGAGACACAGGGACTGAGAGAGAGATAGGGACCGAGAGAGACACAGGGACCGAGAGAGAGACACAGGGACCGAGAGAGAGATAGGGACCGAGTGAGACACAGGAACCGAGAGAGACACAGGGACCGAGTGAGAGACACAGGGACCGAGAGAGACACAGGGACCGAGTGAGACACAGGGACCGAGAGTGACACAGGGACCGAGAGTGACACAGGAACCGAGAGTGACACAGGGACCGAGAGTGACACAGAGACCGAGAGTGACACAGGGACCGAGAGAGACACAGTGACCGAGTGAGACACAGGGACCGAGTGAGACACAGGGACCGAGAGAGACACAGGGCCCGAGAGTGACACAGGGACCGAGAGTGAGACACAGGGACCGAGTGAGACACAGGAACCGAGAGTGACACAGGGACCGAGAGAGACACAGGGACCGAGTGAGACACAGGGACCGAGAGTGACACAGGGACCGAGAGTGACACAGGGACCGAGTGAGACACAGGGATCGAGTGAGACACAGGGACCGAGAGTGACACAGGAACCGAGAGTGACACAGGGACCGAGAGAGACACAGTGACCGAGTGAGACACAGGGACCGAGTGAGACACAGGAACCGAGTGAGACACAGGGACCGAGAATGAGACACAGGGACCGAGAGAGACACAGGGACCGAGGGAGAGAGACACATGGACCGAGAGAGAGACACAGGGACCGAGAGAGACACAGGGACCGAGTGAGACACAGGGACCGAGAGAGAGATAGGGACCGAGTGAGACGTGAGACACAGGGACCGAGAGAGACACAGGGACCGAGAGAGAGACACAGGGACCGAGAGAGAGATAGGGACCGAGTGAGACACAGGGACCGAGAGAGAGACAGGGACCGAGAGAGAGATAGGGACCGAGTGAGACGTGAGACACAGGGACCGAGAGAGACACAGGGACCGAGAGAGAGACACAGGGACCGAGAGAGAGATAGGGACCGAGTGAGACACAGGGACCGAGAGAGACACAGGGACCGAGAGAGAGACACAGGGACCGAGAGAGAGACACAGGGACCGAGAGAGAGATAGGGACCGAGTGAGGCACAGGGACCGAGAGAGAGACAGGGACCGAGAGAGAGATAGGGACCGAGAGAGACACAGGGACTGAGCGAGTCACAGGGACCGAGACAGAGATAGGGACCGAGTGAGACGTGAGACACAGGGACCGAGAGAGACACAGGGACCGAGAGAGAGACACAGGGACCGAGAGAGAGACACAGGGACCGAGAGAGAGATAGGGACCGAGAGAGACACAGGGACCGAGAGAGAGACACAGGGACCGAGAGAGAGATAGGGACCGAGTGAGACACAGGAACCGAGAGAGACACAGGGACCGAGAGAGAGACACAGGGACAGAGTGAGACTCAGGGACCGAGAGTGACACAGGGACCGAGAGTGACACAGGAACCGAGAGTGACACAGGGACCGAGAGTGACACAGAGACCGAGAGTGACACAGGGACCGAGAGAGACACAGTGACCGAGTGAGACACAGGGACCGAGTGAGACACAGGGACCGAGAGAGACACAGGGACCGAGTGAGACACAGGGACCGAGAGTGACACAGGGACCGAGAGTGAGACACAGGGACCGAGTGAGACACAGGAACCGAGAGTGACACAGGGACCGAGAGAAACACAGGGACCGAGTGAGACACAGGGACCGAGAGTGACACAGGGACCGAGAGTGACATAGGGACCGAGAGAGAGACACAGGGACCGAGAGAGAGATAGGGACCGAGTGAGACACAGGGACCGAGAGAGAGATAGGGACCGAGTGAGACACAGGGACCGAGAGAGAGACACAGGGACCGAGAGAGTGATAGGGACCAAGAGAGACACAGGGGCCGAGAGAGAGACACAGGGACCGAGAGAGAGATAGGGACCGAGTGAGACACAGGGACCGAGAGAGACACAGGGACCGAGAGAGAGACACAGGGACCGAGAGAGAGAGACACAGGGACCGAGAGAGACACAGGGACCGAGAGAGACACAGGGACCGAGAGAGAGACACTGGGACCGAGAGAGAGATAGGGACCGAGTGAGACACAGGGACCGAGAGAGACACAGGGACCGAGAGAGAGACACAGGGACCGAGAGAGAGATAGGGACCGAGTGAGACACAGGGACCGAGAGAGACACAGGGACCGAGGGAGAGAGACACAGGGACCGAGAGAGACACAGGGACCGAGAGAGACACAGGGACCGAGGGAGAGAGACACATGGACCGAGAGAGAGACACAGGGACCGAGTGAGAGACACAGGGACTGAGCGAGTCACAGGGACCGAGAGAGACACAGGGAACGAGAGAGAGAGACACAGGGATCGAGAGAGAGGCACAGGAACCGAGAGAGACACAGGGACTGAGAGAGTCACAGGGACCGAGTGAGAGACACAGGCACCGAGAGAGAGACACAGGGACTGAGAGAGAGAGAGACACAAGGACAGAGAGTGAGACACAGGAACCAAGAGAGACACCAGGACCGAGAGAGACATAGGGGTGAGAGAGAGATACAGGGACCGAGAGAGACACAGGGACCGAGTGAGAACACGGACTGAGGGAGACACAGGGACCGAGAGAGAGACACAGGGACCAAGAGAGACACAGGACCGAGAGAGAGACACAATCGTCCGAGAGAGAAAGACAGGGAGCGAGAGAGAGACAGAGGGACCGAGAGAGACACAGAGACCGAGTGAGACACAGGGACCGAGAGAGAGAGACTCAGGGACTGAGCGAGTCACAGGGACCGAGAGAGATACAGGGACCGAGTGAGAGACACAGGGACCGAGAGAGACACAGCGACCGAGAGAGAGACACAGGGACCGAGAGAGAGAGACACAGGGACTGAGAGAGAGGCACAGGGACTGAGAGACACAGGGACCGAGTGAGACACAGGGACCGAGAGAGAGACACAGGGACCGAGTGAGAGATACAGGGACTGAGCGAGTCACAGGGACCGAGAGAGACACAGGGACCGAGAGAGAGACACAGGGACCGAGAGAGACACAGCGACCGAGAGAGAGACACAGGGACCGAGAGAGACACAGGGACCGAGAGAGAGAGACACAGGGACCGGGAGAGAGACACAGGGACCGAGTGAGAGACACAGGGACTGAGCGAGTTACAGGGACCGAGAGAGACACAGGGACCGAGAGGTAGACACAGGGACCGAGAGAGACACAGGCACCGAGAGAGAGAGACACAGGGACCGAGAGAGAGACACAGGGACTGAGTGAGAGACACAGGGACTGAGAGAGATACAGCGACCGAGAGAGAGAGACACAGGGACCGAGAGAGAGACACAGGGACCGAGTGAGAGACACAGGGACCGCGAGAGACACAGGGACCGAGAGAGAGACACGGACTGAGAGAGAGAGACAGGAACTGGGAGAGACAAAGGGACCGAGAAAGACACAGGGAGCAAGAGAGACACACAGGGACTGAGACAGATAGACAGGGACCGAGAGAGACACCGGGACCGAGAGAGACACAGGGACCGAGAGAGAGACAGGTATCGAGTGAGAGGCACAGGGACCGATTGAGAGAGACTAGATCCGAGAGAGAGAGACAGAGGGACCGAGTGAGACACAAGGACCTAGAGAGAGACACAGGGACCGAGAGAGTCACAGGGACCGAGAGAGAAACACAGGGAACGACAGACACACTGAAACTGAGAAAGGGAGACAGGGACCGAGTGAGACACAGGGACCAAGAGAGAGAGACAGGGAACGAGTGAGTGACACAGGGACCGAGTGAGACACAGGGACCGAGAGAGAGACACAATCGTCCGAGAGAGAAAGACAGGGAGCGAGAGAGAGACCGAGGGACTGAGAGAGACACAGGGACCGAGAGAGACACAGGGACCGAGAGAGACACAGGAACCGAGTGAGACACAGAGACCGAGAGAGACACAGGGACCGAGAGAGAGACAGGGGTGAGAGGGAGACACAGGGACCGAGAGAGACACAGGGACCGAGTGAGACACAGGGACCGAGAGAGAGAGACACAGGGACTGTGCGAGTCACAGGGATCGAGAGATACACAGGGACCGAGTGAGAGACATAGGGACTGAGCGAGTCACAGGGACCGAGAGAGACACAGGGACCGAGAGAGAGACACAGGGACCGAGAGAGACACAGCGACCGAGAGAGAGACACAGGGACCGAGAGAGACACAGGGACCGAGTGAGAGACACAGTGACTGAGCGAGTCACAGGGACCGAGAGAGACACAGGGACCGAGAGGTAGACACAGGGACCGAGAGAGACACAGGCACCGAGAGAGAGAGACACAGGGACCGAGAGAGAGAGACAGGGACAGAGTGAGAGACACAGGGACTCAGAGAGACACAGCGACCGAGAGAGAGAGACACAGGGACCGACACAGGGACCGAGAGAGAGACACAGGGACCGAGTGAGAGACACAGGGACCGAGAGAGACACAGCGACCGAGAGAGAGAGACACAGGGACCGAGAGAGACACAGGGACCGAGAGAGAGAGACACAGGGACCGAGAGAGAGACACAGGGTCCGAGTGAGAGACACAGGGACTGAGCGAGTCACAGGGACCGAGAGAGACACAGGGACCGAGAGAGAGACACAGGGACTGAGAGAGAGAGACAGGGACTGAGAGAGAGACACAGGGTCCGAGAGAGACACAGGGTCCGAGTGAGAGACACAGGGACTGAGCGAGTCACAGGGACCGAGAGAGACACAGGGATCGAGTGAGAGACACAGGGACCGAGAGAGACACAGGGACCGAGTGAGACACAGGGACCGAGAGTGACACAGGGACCGAGAGTGACACAGGAACCGAGAGTGACACAGGGACCGAGAGTGACACAGTGACCGAGAGTGACACAGGGACCGAGAGAGACACAGTGACCGAGTGAGACACAGGGACCGAGTGAGACACAGGGACCGAGAGAGACACAGGGCCCGAGAGTGACACAGGGACCGAGAGTGAGACACAGGGACCGAGTGAGACACAGGAACCGAGAGTGACACAGGGATCGAGAGAGACACAGGGACCGAGTGAGACACAGGGACCGAGAGTGACGCAGGGACCGAGAGTGACACAGGGACCGAGTGAGACACAGGGACCGAGAGTGACACAGGAACCGAGAGTGACACAGGGACCGAGAGAGACACAGTGACCGAGTGAGACACAGGGACCGAGTGAGACACAGGAACCGAGTGAGACACAGGGACCGAGAATGAGACACAGGGACCGAGAGAGACACAGGGACCGAGGGAGAGAGACACATGGACCGAGAGAGAGACACAGGGACCGAGAGAGACACAGGGACCGAGTGAGACACAGGGACCGAGAGAGAGATAGGGACCGAGTGAGACGTGAGACACAGGGACCGAGAGAGACACAGGGACCGAGAGAGAGACACAGGGACCGAGAGAGAGATAGGGACCGAGTGAGACACAGGGACCGAGAGAGAGACAGGGACCGAGAGAGAGATAGGGACCGAGTGAGACGTGAGACACAGGGACCGAGAGAGACACAGGGACCGAGAGAGAGACACAGGGACCGAGAGAGAGATAGGGACCGAGTGAGACGTGAGACACAGGGACCGAGAGAGACACAGGGACCGAGAGAGAGACACAGGGACCGAGAGAGAGACACAGGGACCGAGAGAGAGATAGGGACCGAGTGAGGCACAGGGACCGAGAGAGAGACAGGGACCGAGAGAGAGATAGGGACCGAGAGAGACACAGGGACTGAGCGAGTCACAGGGACCGAGAGAGAGATAGGGACCGAGTGAGACGTGAGACACAGGGACCGAGAGAGACACAGGGACCGAGAGAGAGACACAGGGACCGAGAGAGAGACACAGGGACCGAGAGAGAGATAGGGACCGAGAGAGACACAGGGACCGAGAGAGAGACACAGGGACCGAGAGAGAGATAGGGACCGAGTGAGACACAGGGACCGAGAGAGAGATAGGGACCGAGTGAGGCACAGGGACCGAGAGAGAGACAGGGACCGAGAGAGAGATAGGAACCGAGAGAGACACAGGGACCGAGAGAGAGACACAGGGACCGAGAGAGTGATAGGGACCGACAGAGACACAGGGGCCGAGAGAGAGACACAGGGACCGAGAGAGAGATAGGGACCGAGTGAGACACAGGGACCGAGAGAGACACAGGGACCGAGAGAGAGACACAGGGACCGAGAGAGAGAGACACAGGGACCGAGAGAGACACAGGGACCGAGAGAGACACAGGGACCGAGAGAGAGACACAGGGACCGAGAGAGAGATAGGGACCGAGTGAGACACAGGGACCGAGAGAGACACAGGGACCGAGAGAGAGACACAGGGACCGAGAGAGAGATAGGGACCGAGTGAGACACAGGGACCGAGAGAGACACAGGGACCGAGGGAGAGAGACACAGGGACCGAGAGAGACACGGGGACCGAGAGAGACACAGGGACCGAGGGAGAGAGACACATGGACCGAGAGAGAGACACAGGGACCGAGTGAGAGACACAGGGACTGAGCGAGTCACAGGGACCGAGAGAGACACAGGGAACGAGAGAGAGAGACACAGGGATCGAGAGAGAGGCACAGAAACCGAGAGAGACACAGGGACTGAGAGAGTCACAGGGACCGAGTGAGAGACACAGGCACCGAGAGAGAGACACAGGGACTGAGAGAGTCACAGGGACCGAGAGAGAAACACAGGGAACGACAGACACACTGAAACTGAGAAAGGGAGACAGGGACCGAGTGAGACACAGGGACCAAGAGAGTCACAGGGACCGAGAGAGAAACACAGGGAACGACAGACACACTGAAACTGAGAAAGGGAGACAGGGACCGAGTGAGACACAGGGACCAAGAGAGAGAGACAGGGAACGAGTGAGTGACACAGGGACCGAGTGAGACACAGGGACCGAGAGAGAGACACAATCGTCCGAGAGAGAAAGACAGGGAGCGAGAGAGAGACCGAGGGACTGAGAGAGACACAGGGACCGAGAGAGACACAGGGACCGAGAGAGACACAGGGACCGAGTGAGACACAGAGACCGAGAGAGACACAGGGACCGAGAGAGAGACAGGGGTGAGAGGGAGACACAGGGACCGAGAGAGACACAGGGACCGAGTGAGACACAGGGACCGAGAGAGAGAGACACAGGGACTGAGCGAGTCACAGGGACCGAGAGAGACACAGGGACCGAGAGAGAGACACAGGGTCCGAGAGAGACACAGCGACCGAGAGAGAGACACAGGGACCGAGAGAGAGACACAGGGACCGAGAGAGAGAGACACTGGGACCGAGAGAGAGACACAGGGACCGAGTGAGAGACACAGGGACCGAGAGAGACACAGCGACCGAGAGAGAGTCACAGGGACCGAGAGAGACACAGGGACCGAGAGGTAGACACAGGGACCGAGAGAGACACAGGCACCGAGACAGACAGACACAGGGACCGAGAGAGAGAGAGACAGGGACAGAGTGAGAGACACAGGGACTCAGAGAGACACAGCGACCGAGAGAGAGAGACACAGGGACCGAGAGAGAGCGACACAGGGACCGAGAGAGAGACACAGGGACCGAGTGAGAGACACAGGGACCGAGAGAGACACAGCGACCGAGAGAGAGAGACACAGGGACCGAGAGAGACACAGGGACCGAGAGAGAGAGACACAGGGACCGAGAGAGAGACACAGGGTCCGAGTGAGAGACACAGGGACTGAGCGAGTCACAGGGACCGAGAGAGACACAGGGACCGAGAGAGAGACACAGGGACTGAGAGAGAGAGACAGGGACTGAGAGACTGACACAGGGTCCGAGAGAGACACAGGGTCCGAGTGAGAGACACAGGGACTGAGCGAGTCACAGGGACCGAGAGAGACACAGGGACCGAGTGAGAGACACAGGGACCGAGAGAGACACAGGGACCGAGTGAGACACAGGGACCGAGAGTGACACAGGGACCGAGAGTGACACAGGAACCGAGAGTGACACAGGGACCGAGAGTGACACAGAGACCGAGAGTGACACAGGGACCGAGAGAGACACAGTGAACGAGTGAGACACAGGGACCGAGTGAGACACAGGGTCCGAGAGAGACACAGGGCCCGAGAGTGACACAGGGACCGAGAGTGAGACACAGGGACCGAGTGAGACACAGGAACCGACAGTGACACAGGGACCGAGAGAGACACAGGGACCGAGTGAGACACAGGGACCGAGAGTGACACAGGGACCGAGAGTGACACAGGGACCGAGTGAGACACAGGGACCGAGTGAGACACAGGGACCGAGAGTGACACAGGAACCGAGAGTGACACAGGGACCGAGAGAGACACAGTGACCGAGTGAGACACAGGGACCGAGTGAGACACAGGAACCGAGTGAGACACAGGGACCGAGAATGAGACACAGGGACCGAGAGAGACACAGGGACCGAGGGAGAGAGACACATGGACCGAGAGAGAGACACAGGGACCGAGAGAGACACAGGGACCGAGTGAGACACAGGGACCGAGAGAGACACAGGGACCGAGAGAGAGACACAGGGACCGAGAGAGAGATAGGGACCGAGTGAGACACAGGAACTGAGAGAGACACAGGGACCGAGAGAGAGACACAGGGACAGAGTGAGACACAGGGACCGAGAGTGACACAGGGACCGAGAGTGACACAGGAACCGAGAGTGACACAGGGACCGAGAGTGACACAGAGACCGAGAGTGACACAGGGACCGAGAGAGACACAGTGACCGAGTGAGACACAGGGACCGAGTGAGACACAGGGACCGAGAGAGACACAGGGACCGAGTGAGACACAGGGACCGAGAGTGACACAGGGACCGAGAGTGAGACACAGGGACCGAGTGAGACACAGGAACCGAGAGTGACACAGGGACCGAGAGAGACACAGGGACCGAGTGAGACACAGGGACCGAGAGTGACACAGGGACCGAGAGTGACATAGGGACCGAGAGAGAGACACAGGGACCGAGAGAGAGATAGGGACCGAGTGAGACACAGGGACCGAGAGAGAGATAGGGACCGAGTGAGGCACAGGGACCGAGAGAGAGACAGGGACCGAGAGAGAGATAGGAACCGAGAGAGACACAGGGACCGAGAGAGAGACACAGGGACCGAGAGAGTGATAGGGACCGACAGAGACACAGGGGCCGAGAGAGAGACACAGGGACCGAGAGAGAGATAGGGACCGAGTGAGACACAGGGACCGAGAGAGACACAGGGACCGAGAGAGAGACACAGGGACCGAGAGAGAGAGACACAGGGACCGAGAGAGACACAGGGACCGAGAGAGACACAGGGACCGAGAGAGAGACACAGGGACCGAGAGAGAGATAGGGACCGAGTGAGACACAGGGACCGAGAGAGACACAGGGACCGAGAGAGAGACACAGGGACCGAGAGAGAGATAGGGACCGAGTGAGACACAGGGACCGAGAGAGACACAGGGACCGAGGGAGAGAGACACAGGGACCGAGAGAGACACAGGGACCGAGAGAGACACAGGGACCGAGGGAGAGAGACACATGGACCGAGAGAGAGACACAGGGACCGAGTGAGAGACACAGGGACTGAGCGAGTCACAGGGACCGAGAGAGACACAGGGAACGAGAGAGAGAGACACAGGGATCGAGAGAGAGGCACAGAAACCGAGAGAGACACAGGGACTGAGAGAGTCACAGGGACCGAGTGAGAGACACAGGCACCGAGAGAGAGACACAGGGACTGAGAGAGTCACAGGGACCGAGAGAGAAACACAGGGAACGACAGACACACTGAAACTGAGAAAGGGAGACAGGGACCGAGTGAGACACAGGGACCAAGAGAGTCACAGGGACCGAGAGAGAAACACAGGGAACGACAGACACACTGAAACTGAGAAAGGGAGACAGGGACCGAGTGAGACACAGGGACCAAGAGAGAGAGACAGGGAACGAGTGAGTGACACAGGGACCGAGTGAGACACAGGGACCGAGAGAGAGACACAATCGTCCGAGAGAGAAAGACAGGGAGCGAGAGAGAGACCGAGGGACTGAGAGAGACACAGGGACCGAGAGAGACACAGGGACCGAGAGAGACACAGGGACCGAGTGAGACACAGAGACCGAGAGAGACACAGGGACCGAGAGAGAGACAGGGTGAGAGGGAGACACAGGGACCGAGAGAGACACAGGGACCGAGTGAGACACAGGGACCGAGAGAGAGAGACACAGGGACTGAGCGAGTCACAGGGACCGAGAGAGACACAGGGACCGAGAGAGAGACACAGGGACCGAGAGAGACACAGCGACCGAGAGAGAGACACAGGGACCGAGAGAGAGACACAGGGACCGAGAGAGAGAGACACTGGGACCGAGAGAGAGACACAGGGACCGAGTGAGAGACACAGAGACCGAGAGAGACACAGCGACCGAGAGAGAGTCACAGGGACCGAGAGAGACACAGGACCGAGAGGTAGACACAGGGACCGAGAGAGACACAGGCACCGAGACAGACAGACACAGGGACCGAGAGAGAGAGAGACAGGGACAGAGTGAGAGACACAGGGACTCAGAGAGACACAGCGACCGAGAGAGAGAGACACAGGGACCGAGAGAGAGCGACACAGGGACCGAGAGAGAGACACAGGGACCGAGTGAGAGACACAGGGACCGAGAGAGACACAGCGACCGAGAGAGAGAGACACAGGGACCGAGAGAGACACAGGGACCGAGAGAGAGAGACACAGGGACCGAGAGAGAGACACAGGGTCCGAGTGAGAGACACAGGGACTGAGCGAGTCACAGGGACCGAGAGAGACACAGGGACCGAGAGAGAGACACAGGGACTGAGAGAGAGAGACAGGGACTGAGAGACTGACACAGGGTCCGAGAGAGACACAGCGACCGAGAGAGAGACACAGGGACCGAGAGAGAGACACAGGGACCGAGAGAGAGAGACACTGGGACCGAGAGAGAGACACAGGGACCGAGTGAGAGTCACAGGGACCGAGAGAGACACAGGGACCGAGTGAGAGACACAGGGACCGAGAGAGACACAGGGACCGAGTGAGACACAGGGACCGAGAGTGACACAGGGACCGAGAGTGACACAGGAACCGAGAGTGACACAGGGACCGAGAGTGACACAGAGACCGAGAGTGACACAGGGACCGAGAGAGACACAGTGAACGAGTGAGACACAGGGACCGAGTGAGACACAGGGTCCGAGAGAGACACAGGGCCCGAGAGTGACACAGGGACCGAGAGAGAGACACAGGGACCGAGAGAGACACAGCGACCGAGAGAGAGACACAGGGACCGAGAGAGAGACACAGGGACCGAGAGAGAGAGACACTGGGACCGAGAGAGAGACACAGGGACCGAGTGAGAGACACAGGGACCGAGAGAGACACAGCGACCGAGAGAGAGTCACAGGGACCGAGAGAGACACAGGGACCGAGAGGTAGACACAGGGACCGAGAGAGACACAGGCACCGAGACAGACAGACACAGGGACCGAGAGAGAGAGAGACAGGGACAGAGTGAGAGACACAGGGACTCAGAGAGACACAGCGACCGAGAGAGAGAGACACAGGGACCGAGAGAGAGCGACACAGGGACCGAGAGAGAGACACAGGGACCGAGTGAGAGACACAGGGACCGAGAGAGACACAGCGACCGAGAGAGAGAGACACAGGGACCGAGAGAGACACAGGGACCGAGAGAGAGAGACACAGGGACCGAGAGAGAGACACAGGGTCCGAGTGAGAGACACAGGGACTGAGCGAGTCACAGGGACCGAGAGAGACACAGGGACCGAGAGAGAGACACAGGGACTGAGAGAGAGAGACAGGGACTGAGAGACTGACACAGGGTCCGAGAGAGACACAGGGTCCGAGTGAGAGACACAGGGACTGAGCGAGTCACAGGGACCGAGAGAGACACAGGGACCGAGTGAGAGACACAGGGACCGAGAGAGACACAGGGACCGAGTGAGACACAGGGACCGAGAGTGACACAGGGACCGAGAGTGACACAGGAACCGAGAGTGACACAGGGACCGAGAGTGACACAGAGACCGAGAGTGACACAGGGACCGAGAGAGACACAGTGAACGAGTGAGACACAGGGACCGAGTGAGACACAGGGTCCGAGAGAGACACAGGGCCCGAGAGTGACACAGGGACCGAGAGTGAGACACAGGGACCGAGTGAGACACAGGAACCGACAGTGACACAGGGACCGAGAGAGACACAGGGACCGAGTGAGACACAGGGACCGAGAGTGACACAGGGACCGAGAGTGACACAGGGACCGAGTGAGACACAGGGACCGAGTGAGACACAGGGACCGAGAGTGACACAGGAACCGAGAGTGACACAGGGACCGAGAGAGACACAGTGACCGAGTGAGACACAGGGACCGAGTGAGACACAGGAACCGAGTGAGACACAGGGACCGAGAATGAGACACAGGGACCGAGAGAGACACAGGGACCGAGGGAGAGAGACACATGGACCGAGAGAGAGACACAGGGACCGAGAGAGACACAGGGACCGAGTGAGACACAGGGACCGAGAGAGACACAGGGACCGAGAGAGAGACACAGGGACCGAGAGAGAGATAGGGACCGAGTGAGACACAGGAACTGAGAGAGACACAGGGACCGAGAGAGAGACACAGGGACAGAGTGAGACACAGGGACCGAGAGTGACACAGGGACCGAGAGTGACACAGGAACCGAGAGTGACACAGGGACCGAGAGTGACACAGAGACCGAGAGTGACACAGGGACCGAGAGAGACACAGTGACCGAGTGAGACACAGGGACCGAGTGAGACACAGGGACCGAGAGAGACACAGGGACCGAGTGAGACACAGGGACCGAGAGTGACACAGGGACCGAGAGTGAGACACAGGGACCGAGTGAGACACAGGAACCGAGAGTGACACAGGGACCGAGAGAGACACAGGGACCGAGTGAGACACAGGGACCGAGAGTGACACAGGGACCGAGAGTGACATAGGGACCGAGAGAGAGACACAGGGACCGAGAGAGAGATAGGGACCGAGTGAGACACAGGGACCGAGAGAGAGATAGGGACCGAGTGAGGCACAGGGACCGAGAGAGAGACAGGGACCGAGAGAGAGATAGGAACCGAGAGAGACACAGGGACCGAGAGAGAGACACAGGGACCGAGAGAGTGATAGGGACCGACAGAGACACAGGGGCCGAGAGAGAGACACAGGGACCGAGAGAGAGATAGGGACCGAGTGAGACACAGGGACCGAGAGAGACACAGGGACCGAGAGAGAGACACAGGGACCGAGAGAGAGAGACACAGGGACCGAGAGAGACACAGGGACCGAGAGAGACACAGGGACCGAGAGAGAGACACAGGGACCGAGAGAGAGATAGGGACCGAGTGAGACACAGGGACCGAGAGAGACACAGGGACCGAGAGAGAGACACAGGGACCGAGAGAGAGATAGGGACCGAGTGAGACACAGGGACCGAGAGAGACACAGGGACCGAGGGAGAGAGACACAGGGACCGAGAGAGACACAGGGACCGAGAGAGACACAGGGACCGAGGGAGAGAGACACATGGACCGAGAGAGAGACACAGGGACCGAGTGAGAGACACAGGGACTGAGCGAGTCACAGGGACCGAGAGAGACACAGGGAACGAGAGAGAGAGACACAGGGATCGAGAGAGAGGCACAGAAACCGAGAGAGACACAGGGACTGAGAGAGTCACAGGGACCGAGTGAGAGACACAGGCACCGAGACACAGTGAGCACGTGAGAGAGAGTCACAGGGACCGAGAGAGAAACACAGGGAACGACAGACACACTGAAACTGAGAAAGGGAGACAGGGACCGAGTGAGACACAGGGACCAAGAGAGTCACAGGGACCGAGAGAGAAACACAGGGAACGACAGACACACTGAAACTGAGAAAGGGAGACAGGGACCGAGTGAGACACAGGGACCAAGAGAGAGAGACAGGGAACGAGTGAGTGACACAGGGACCGAGTGAGACACAGGGACCGAGAGAGAGACACAATCGTCCGAGAGAGAAAGACAGGGAGCGAGAGAGAGACCGAGGGACTGAGAGAGACACAGGGACCGAGAGAGACACAGGGACCGAGAGAGACACAGGGACCGAGTGAGACACAGAGACCGAGAGAGACACAGGGACCGAGAGAGAGACAGGGGTGAGAGGGAGACACAGGGACCGAGAGAGACACAGGGACCGAGTGAGACACAGGGACCGAGAGAGAGAGACACAGGGACTGAGCGAGTCACAGGGACCGAGAGAGACACAGGGACCGAGAGAGAGACACAGGGACCGAGAGAGACACAGCGACCGAGAGAGAGACACAGGGACCGAGAGAGAGACACAGGGACCGAGAGAGAGAGACACTGGGACCGAGAGAGAGACACAGGGACCGAGTGAGAGACACAGGGACCGAGAGAGACACAGCGACCGAGAGAGAGTCACAGGGACCGAGAGAGACACAGGGACCGAGAGGTAGACACAGGGACCGAGAGAGACACAGGCACCGAGACAGACAGACACAGGGACCGAGAGAGAGAGAGACAGGGACAGAGTGAGAGACACAGGGACTCAGAGAGACACAGCGACCGAGAGAGAGAGACACAGGGACCGAGAGAGAGCGACACAGGGACCGAGAGAGAGACACAGGGACCGAGTGAGAGACACAGGGACCGAGAGAGACACAGCGACCGAGAGAGAGAGACACAGGGACCGAGAGAGACACAGGGACCGAGAGAGAGAGACACAGGGACCGAGAGAGAGACACAGGGTCCGAGTGAGAGACACAGGGACTGAGCGAGTCACAGGGACCGAGAGAGACACAGGGACCGAGAGAGAGACACAGGGACTGAGAGAGAGAGACAGGGACTGAGAGACTGACACAGGGTCCGAGAGAGACACAGGGTCCGAGTGAGAGACACAGGGACTGAGCGAGTCACAGGGACCGAGAGAGACACAGGGACCGAGTGAGAGACACAGGGACCGAGAGAGACACAGGGACCGAGTGAGACACAGGGACCGAGAGTGACACAGGGACCGAGAGTGACACAGGAACCGAGAGTGACACAGGGACCGAGAGTGACACAGAGACCGAGAGTGACACAGGGACCGAGAGAGACACAGTGAACGAGTGAGACACAGGGACCGAGTGAGACACAGGGTCCGAGAGAGACACAGGGCCCGAGAGTGACACAGGGACCGAGAGTGAGACACAGGGACCGAGTGAGACACAGGAACCGACAGTGACACAGGGACCGAGAGAGACACAGGGACCGAGTGAGACACAGGGACCGAGAGTGACACAGGGACCGAGAGTGACACAGGGACCGAGTGAGACACAGGGACCGAGTGAGACACAGGGACCGAGAGTGACACAGGAACCGAGAGTGACACAGGGACCGAGAGAGACACAGTGACCGAGTGAGACACAGGGACCGAGTGAGACACAGGAACCGAGTGAGACACAGGGACCGAGAATGAGACACAGGGACCGAGAGAGACACAGGGACCGAGGGAGAGAGACACATGGACCGAGAGAGAGACACAGGGACCGAGAGAGACACAGGGACCGAGTGAGACACAGGGACCGAGAGAGAGATAGGGACCGAGTGAGACGTGAGACACAGGGGCCGAGAGAGACACAGGGACCGAGAGAGAGACACAGGGACCGAGAGAGAGATAGGGACCGAGTGAGACACAGGGACCGAGAGAGAGACAGGGACCGAGAGAGAGATAGGGACCGAGTGAGACGTGAGACACAGGGACCGAGAGAGACACAGGGACCGAGAGAGAGACACAGGGACCGAGAGAGAGATAGGGACCGAGTGAGACGTGAGACACAGGGACCGAGAGAGACACAGGGACCGAGAGAGAGACACAGGGACCGAGAGAGAGACACAGGGACCGAGAGAGAGATAGGGACCGAGTGAGGCACAGGGACCGAGAGAGAGACAGGGACCGAGAGAGAGATAGGGACCGAGAGAGACACAGGGACTGAGCGAGTCACAGGGACCGAGAGAGAGATAGGGACCGAGTGAGACGTGAGACACAGGGACCGAGAGAGACACAGGGACCGAGAGAGAGACACAGGGACCGAGAGAGAGACACAGGGACTGAGAGAGAGATAGGGACCGAGAGAGACACAGGGACCGAGAGAGAGACACAGGGACCGAGAGAGAGATAGGGACCGAGTGAGACACAGGAACCGAGAGAGACACAGGGACCGAGAGAGAGACACAGGGACAGAGTGAGACACAGGGACCGAGAGTGACACAGGGACCGAGAGTGACACAGGAACCGAGAGTGACACAGGGACCGAGAGTGACACAGAGACCGAGAGTGACACAGGGACCGAGAGAGACACAGTGACCGAGTGAGACACAGGGACCGAGTGAGACACAGGGACCGAGAGAGACACAGGGACCGAGTGAGACACAGGGACCGAGAGTGACACAGGGACCGAGAGTGAGACACAGGGACCGAGTGAGACACAGGAACCGAGAGTGACACAGGGACCGAGAGAGACACAGGGACCGAGTGAGACACAGGGACCGAGAGTGACACAGGGACCGAGAGTGACATAGGGACCGAGAGAGAGACACAGGGACCGAGAGAGAGATAGGGACCGAGTGAGACACAGGGACCGAGAGAGACACAGGGACCGAGAGAGACACAGGGACCGAGGGAAAGAGACACAGGGACCGAGAGAGACACAGGGACCGAGGGAGAGAGACACATGGACCGAGAGAGAGACACAGGGACCGAGTGAGAGACACAGGGACTGAGAGAGTGATAGGGACCGAGAGAGACACAGGGGCCGAGAGAGAGACACAGGGACCGAGAGAGAGAGACACAGGGACCGAGAGAGACACAGGGACCGAGAGAGACACAGGGACCGAGAGAGAGACACAGGGACCGAGAGAGAGATAGGGACCGAGTGAGACACAGGGACCGAGAGAGACACAGGGACCGAGAGAGAGACACAGGGACCGAGAGAGAGATAGGGACCGAGTGAGACACAGGGACCGAGAGAGACACAGGGACCGAGGGAGAGAGACACAGGGACCGAGAGAGACACGGGGACCGAGAGAGACACAGGGACCGAGGGAGAGAGACACATGGACCGAGAGAGAGACACAGGGACCGAGTGAGAGACACAGGGACTGAGCGAGTCACAGGGACCGAGAGAGACACAGGGAACGAGAGAGAGAGACACAGGGATCGAGAGAGAGGCACAGAAACCGAGAGAGACACAGGGACTGAGAGAGTCACAGGGACCGAGTGAGAGACACAGGCACCGAGAGAGAGACACAGGGACTGAGAGAGTCACAGGGACCGAGAGAGAAACACAGGGAACGACAGACACACTGAAACTGAGAAAGGGAGACAGGGACCGAGTGAGACACAGGGACCAAGAGAGTCACAGGGACCGAGAGAGAAACACAGGGAACGACAGACACACTGAAACTGAGAAAGGGAGACAGGGACCGAGTGAGACACAGGGACCAAGAGAGAGAGACAGGGAACGAGTGAGTGACACAGGGACCGAGTGAGACACAGGGACCGAGAGAGAGACACAATCGTCCGAGAGAGAAAGACAGGGAGCGAGAGAGAGACCGAGGGACTGAGAGAGACACAGGGACCGAGAGAGACACAGGGACCGAGAGAGACACAGGGACCGAGTGAGACACAGAGACCGAGAGAGACACAGGGACCGAGAGAGAGACAGGGGTGAGAGGGAGACACAGGGACCGAGAGAGACACAGGGACCAAGTGAGACACAGGGACCGAGAGAGAGAGACACAGGGACTGAGCGAGTCACAGGGACCGAGAGAGACACAGGGACCGAGAGAGAGACACAGGGACCGAGAGAGACACAGCGACCGAGAGAGAGACACAGGGACCGAGAGAGACACAGGGACCGAGAGAGAGAGACACTGGGACCGAGAGAGAGACACAGGGACCGAGTGAGAGACACAGGGACAGAGAGAGACACAGCGACCGAGAGAGAGTCACAGGGACCGAGAGAGACACAGGGACCGAGAGGTAGACACAGGGACCGAGAGAGACACAGGCACCGAGACAGACAGACACAGGGACCGAGAGAGAGAGAGACAGGGACAGAGTGAGAGACACAGGGACTCAGAGAGACAAAGCGACCGAGAGAGAGAGACACAGGGACCGAGTGAGAGACACAGGGACCGAGAGAGACACAGCGACCGAGAGAGAGAGACACAGGGACCGAGAGAGACACAGGGACCGAGAGAGAGAGACACAGGGACCGAGAGAGAGACACAGGGTCCGAGTGAGAGACACAGGGACTGAGCGAGTCACAGGGACCGAGAGAGACACAGGGACCGAGAGAGAGACACAGGGACTGAGAGAGAGAGACAGGGACTGAGAGAGAGACACAGGGTCCGAGAGAGACACAGGGTCCGAGTGAGAGACACAGGGACTGAGCGAGTCACAGGGACCGAGAGAGACACAGGGACCGAGTGAGAGACACAGGGACCGAGAGAGACACAGGGACCGAGTGAGACACAGGGACCGAGAGTGACACAGGGACCGAGAGTGACACAGGAACCGAGAGTGACACAGGGACCGAGAGTGACACAGAGACCGAGAGTGACACAGGGACCGAGAGAGACACAGTGACCGAGTGAGACACAGGGACCGAGTGAGACACAGGGACCGAGAGAGACACAGGGCCCGAGAGTGACACAGGGACCGAGAGTGAGACACAGGGACCGAGTGAGACACAGGAACCGAGAGTGACACAGGGACCGAGAGAGACACAGGGACCGAGTGAGACACAGGGACCGAGAGTGACACAGGGACCGAGAGTGACACAGGGACCGAGTGAGACACAGGGATCGAGTGAGACACAGGGACCGAGAGTGACACAGGAACCGAGAGTGACACAGGGACCGAGAGAGACACAGTGACCGAGTGAGACACAGGGACCGAGTGAGACACAGGAACCGAGTGAGACACAGGGACCGAGAATGAGACACAGGGACCGAGAGAGACACAGGGACCGAGGGAGAGAGACACATGGACCGAGAGAGAGACACAGGGACCGAGAGAGACACAGGGACCGAGTGAGACACAGGGACCGAGAGAGAGATAGGGACCGAGTGAGACGTGAGACACAGGGACCGAGAGAGACACAGGGACCGAGAGAGAGACACAGGGACCGAGAGAGAGATAGGGACCGAGTGAGACACAGGGACCGAGAGAGAGACAGGGACCGAGAGAGAGATAGGGACCGAGTGAGACGTGAGACACAGGGACCGAGAGAGACACAGGGACCGAGAGAGAGACACAGGGACCGAGAGAGAGATAGGGACCGAGTGAGACACAGGGACCGAGAGAGACACAGGGACCGAGAGAGAGACACAGGGACCGAGAGAGAGACACAGGGACCGAGAGAGAGATAGGGACCGAGTGAGGCACAGGGACCGAGAGAGAGACAGGGACCGAGAGAGAGATAGGGACCGAGAGAGACACAGGGACTGAGCGAGTCACAGGGACCGAGACAGAGATAGGGACCGAGTGAGACGTGAGACACAGGGACCGAGAGAGACACAGGGACCGAGAGAGAGACACAGGGACCGAGAGAGAGACACAGGGACCGAGAGAGAGATAGGGACCGAGAGAGACACAGGGACCGAGAGAGAGACACAGGGACCGAGAGAGAGATAGGGACCGAGTGAGACACAGGAACCGAGAGAGACACAGGGACCGAGAGAGAGACACAGGGACAGAGTGAGACACAGGGACCGAGAGTGACACAGGGACCGAGAGTGACACAGGAACCGAGAGTGACACAGGGACCGAGAGTGACACAGAGACCGAGAGTGACACAGGGACCGAGAGAGACACAGTGACCGAGTGAGACACAGGGACCGAGTGAGACACAGGGACCGAGAGAGACACAGGGACCGAGTGAGACACAGGGACCGAGAGTGACACAGGGACCGAGAGTGAGACACAGGGACCGAGTGAGACACAGGAACCGAGAGTGACACAGGGACCGAGAGAAACACAGGGACCGAGTGAGACACAGGGACCGAGAGTGACACAGGGACCGAGAGTGACATAGGGACCGAGAGAGAGACACAGGGACCGAGAGAGAGATAGGGACCGAGTGAGACACAGGGACCGAGAGAGAGATAGGGACCGAGTGAGACACAGGGACCGAGAGAGAGACACAGGGACCGAGAGAGTGATAGGGACCAAGAGAGACACAGGGGCCGAGAGAGAGACACAGGGACCGAGAGAGAGATAGGGACCGAGTGAGACACAGGGACCGAGAGAGACACAGGGACCGAGAGAGAGACACAGGGACCGAGAGAGAGAGACACAGGGACCGAGAGAGACACAGGGACCGAGAGAGACACAGGGACCGAGAGAGAGACACTGGGACCGAGAGAGAGATAGGGACCGAGTGAGACACAGGGACCGAGAGAGACACAGGGACCGAGAGAGAGACACAGGGACCGAGAGCGAGATAGGGACCGAGTGAGACACAGGGACCGAGAGAGACACAGGGACCGAGGGAGAGAGACACAGGGACCGAGAGAGACACAGGGACCGAGAGAGACACAGGGACCGAGGGAGAGAGACACATGGACCGAGAGAGAGACACAGGGACCGAGTGAGAGACACAGGGACTGAGCGAGTCACAGGGACCGAGAGAGACACAGGGAACGAGAGAGAGAGACACAGGGATCGAGAGAGAGGCACAGGAACCGAGAGAGACACAGGGACTGAGAGAGTCACAGGGACCGAGTGAGAGACACAGGCACCGAGAGAGAGACACAGGGACTGAGAGAGAGAGAGACACAAGGACAGAGAGTGAGACACAGGAACCAAGAGAGACACCAGGACCGAGAGAGACATAGGGGTGAGAGAGAGATACAGGGACCGAGAGAGACACAGGGACCGAGTGAGAACACGGACTGAGGGAGACACAGGGACCGAGAGAGAGACACAGGGACCAAGAGAGACACAGGACCGAGAGAGAGACACAATCGTCCGAGAGAGAAAGACAGGGAGCGAGAGAGAGACAGAGGGACCGAGAGAGACACAGAGACCGAGTGAGACACAGGGACCGAGAGAGAGAGACTCAGGGACTGAGCGAGTCACAGGGACCGAGAGAGATACAGGGACCGAGTGAGAGACACAGGGACCGAGAGAGACACAGCGACCGAGAGAGAGACACAGGGACCGAGAGAGAGAGACACAGGGACTGAGAGAGAGGCACAGGGACTGAGAGACACAGGGACCGAGTGAGACACAGGGACCGAGAGAGAGACACAGGGACCGAGTGAGAGATACAGGGACTGAGCGAGTCACAGGGACCGAGAGAGACACAGGGACCGAGAGAGAGACACAGGGACCGAGAGAGACACAGCGACCGAGAGAGAGACACAGGGACCGAGAGAGACACAGGGACCGAGAGAGAGAGACACAGGGACCGGGAGAGAGACACAGGGACCGAGTGAGAGACACAGGGACTGAGCGAGTTACAGGGACCGAGAGAGACACAGGGACCGAGAGGTAGACACAGGGACCGAGAGAGACACAGGCACCGAGAGAGAGAGACACAGGGACCGAGAGAGAGACACAGGGACTGAGTGAGAGACACAGGGACTGAGAGAGATACAGCGACCGAGAGAGAGAGACACAGGGACCGAGAGAGAGACACAGGGACTGAGAGAGAGACACAGCGACCGAGAGAGAGAGACACAGGGACCGAGAGAGACACAGGGACCGAGAGAGAGAGACACAGGGACCGAGAGAGAGACACAGGGTCCGAGTGAGAGACACAGGGACTGAGCGAGTCACAGGGACCGAGAGAGACACCGGGACCGAGAGAGAGACACAGGGACTGAGAGAGAGAGACAGGGACTGAGAGACTGACACAGGGTCCGAGAGAGACACAGGGTCCGAGTGAGAGACACAGGGACTGAGCGAGTCACAGGGACCGAGAGAGACACAGGGACCGAGTGAGAGACACAGGGACCGAGAGAGACACAGGGACCGAGTGAGACACAGGGACCGAGAGTGACACAGGGACCGAGAGTGACACAGGAACCGAGAGTGACACAGGGACCGAGAGTGACACAGAGACCGAGAGTGACACAGGGACCGAGAGAGACACAGTGAACGAGTGAGACACAGGGACCGAGTGAGACACAGGGTCCGAGAGAGACACAGGGCCCGAGAGTGACACAGGGACCGAGAGTGAGACACAGGGACCGAGTGAGACACAGGAACCGACAGTGACACAGGGACCGAGAGAGACACAGGGACCGAGTGAGACACAGGGACCGAGAGTGACACAGGGACCGAGAGTGACACAGGGACCGAGTGAGACACAGGGACCGAGTGAGACACAGGGACCGAGAGTGACACAGGAACCGAGAGTGACACAGGGACCGAGAGAGACACAGTGACCGAGTGAGACACAGGGACCGAGTGAGACACAGGAACCGAGTGAGACACAGGGACCGAGAATGAGACACAGGGACCGAGAGAGACACAGGGACCGAGGGAGAGAGACACATGGACCGAGAGAGAGACACAGGGACCGAGAGAGACACAGGGA
Source organism: Prionace glauca (assembly GCA_037974335.1). Taxonomy (NCBI): domain Eukaryota; kingdom Metazoa; phylum Chordata; class Chondrichthyes; order Carcharhiniformes; family Carcharhinidae; genus Prionace; species Prionace glauca. The sequence goes on along the minus strand of JBBMRE010000126.1, from coordinate 261,177 downwards.
CCGAGTGAGACACAGGGACCGAGAGAGACACAGGGACCGAGAGAGAGACACAGGGACCGAGAGAGAGATAGGGACCGAGTGAGACACAGGAACTGAGAGAGACACAGGGACCGAGAGAGAGACACAGGGACAGAGTGAGACACAGGGACCGAGAGTGACACAGGGACCGAGAGTGACACAGGAACCGAGAGTGACACAGGGACCGAGAGTGACACAGAGACCGAGAGTGACACAGGGACCGAGAGAGACACAGTGACCGAGTGAGACACAGGGACCGAGTGAGACACAGGGACCGAGAGAGACACAGGGACCGAGTGAGACACAGGGACCGAGAGTGACACAGGGACCGAGAGTGAGACACAGGGACCGAGTGAGACACAGGAACCGAGAGTGACACAGGGACCGAGAGAGACACAGGGACCGAGTGAGACACAGGGACCGAGAGTGACACAGGGACCGAGAGTGACATAGGGACCGAGAGAGAGACACAGGGACCGAGAGAGAGATAGGGACCGAGTGAGACACAGGGACCGAGAGAGAGATAGGGACCGAGTGAGGCACAGGGACCGAGAGAGAGACAGGGACCGAGAGAGAGATAGGAACCGAGAGAGACACAGGGACCGAGAGAGAGACACAGGGACCGAGAGAGTGATAGGGACCGACAGAGACACAGGGGCCGAGAGAGAGACACAGGGACCGAGAGAGAGATAGGGACCGAGTGAGACACAGGGACCGAGAGAGACACAGGGACCGAGAGAGAGACACAGGGACCGAGAGAGAGAGACACAGGGACCGAGAGAGACACAGGGACCGAGAGAGACACAGGGACCGAGAGAGAGACACAGGGACCGAGAGAGAGATAGGGACCGAGTGAGACACAGGGACCGAGAGAGACACAGGGACCGAGAGAGAGACACAGGGACCGAGAGAGAGATAGGGACCGAGTGAGACACAGGGACCGAGAGAGACACAGGGACCGAGGGAGAGAGACACAGGGACCGAGAGAGACACAGGGACCGAGAGAGACACAGGGACCGAGGGAGAGAGACACATGGACCGAGAGAGAGACACAGGGACCGAGTGAGAGACACAGGGACTGAGCGAGTCACAGGGACCGAGAGAGACACAGGGAACGAGAGAGAGAGACACAGGGATCGAGAGAGAGGCACAGAAACCGAGAGAGACACAGGGACTGAGAGAGTCACAGGGACCGAGTGAGAGACACAGGCACCGAGAGAGAGACACAGGGACTGAGAGAGTCACAGGGACCGAGAGAGAAACACAGGGAACGACAGACACACTGAAACTGAGAAAGGGAGACAGGGACCGAGTGAGACACAGGGACCAAGAGAGTCACAGGGACCGAGAGAGAAACACAGGGAACGACAGACACACTGAAACTGAGAAAGGGAGACAGGGACCGAGTGAGACACAGGGACCAAGAGAGAGAGACAGGGAACGAGTGAGTGACACAGGGACCGAGTGAGACACAGGGACCGAGAGAGAGACACAATCGTCCGAGAGAGAAAGACAGGGAGCGAGAGAGAGAGACCGAGGGACTGAGAGAGACACAGGGACCGAGAGAGACACAGGGACCGAGAGAGACACAGGGACCGAGTGAGACACAGAGACCGAGAGAGACACAGGGACCGAGGGAGAGAGACACAGGGACCGAGAGAGACACAGGGACCGAGAGAGAGACACAGGGACCGAGGGAGAGAGACACATGGACCGAGAGAGAGACACAGGGACCGAGTGAGAGACACAGGGACTGAGCGAGTCACAGGGACCGAGAGAGACACAGGGAACGAGAGAGAGAGACACAGGGATCGAGAGAGAGGCACAGAAACCGAGAGAGACACAGGGACTGAGAGAGTCACAGGGACCGAGTGAGAGACACAGGCACCGAGAGAGAGACACAGGGACTGAGAGAGTCACAGGGACCGAGAGAGAAACACAGGGAACGACAGACACACTGAAACTGAGAAAGGGAGACAGGGACCGAGTGAGACACAGGGACCAAGAGAGTCACAGGGACCGAGAGAGAAACACAGGGAACGACAGACACACTGAAACTGAGAAAGGGAGACAGGGACCGAGTGAGACACAGGGACCAAGAGAGAGAGACAGGGAACGAGTGAGTGACACAGGGACCGAGTGAGACACAGGGACCGAGAGAGAGACACAATCGTCCGAGAGAGAAAGACAGGGAGCGAGAGAGAGAGACCGAGGGACTGAGAGAGACACAGGGACCGAGAGAGACACAGGGACCGAGAGAGACACAGGGACCGAGTGAGACACAGAGACCGAGAGAGACACAGGGACCGAGAGAGAGACAGGGGTGAGAGGGAGACACAGGGACCGAGAGAGACACAGGGACCGAGTGAGACACAGGGACCGAGAGAGAGAGACACAGGGACTGAGCGAGTCACAGGGACCGAGAGAGACACAGGGACCGAGAGAGAGACACAGGGACCGAGAGAGACACAGCGACCGAGAGAGAGACACAGGGACCGAGAGAGAGACACAGGGACCGAGAGAGAGAGACACTGGGACCGAGAGAGAGACACAGGGACCGAGTGAGAGACACAGGGACCGAGAGAGACACAGCGACCGAGAGAGAGTCACAGGGACCGAGAGAGACACAGGGACCGAGAGGTAGACACAGGGACCGAGAGAGAGAGACTCAGGGACTGAGCGAGTCACAGGGACCGAGAGAGATACAGGGACCGAGTGAGAGACACAGGGACCGAGAGAGACACAGCGACCGAGAGAGAGACACAGGGACCGAGAGAGAGAGACACAGGGACTGAGAGAGAGGCACAGGGACTGAGAGACACAGGGACCGAGTGAGACACAGGGACCGAGAGAGAGACACAGGGACCGAGTGAGAGATACAGGGACTGAGCGAGTCACAGGGACCGAGAGAGACACAGGGACCGAGAGAGAGACACAGGGACCGAGAGAGACAGAGCGACCGAGAGAGAGACACAGGGACCGAGAGAGACACAGGGACCGAGAGAGAGAGACACAGGGACCGGGAGAGAGACACAGGGACCGAGTGAGAGACACAGGGACTGAGCGAGTTACAGGGACCGAGAGAGACACAGGGACCGAGAGGTAGACACAGGGACCGAGAGAGACACAGGCACCGAGAGAGAGAGACACAGGGACCGAGAGAGAGAGACAGGGACCGAGTGAGAGACACAGGGACTGAGAGAGATACAGCGACCGAGAGAGAGAGACACAGGGACCGAGAGAGAGACACAGGGACCGAGTGAGAGACACAGGGACCGCGAGAGACACAGGGACCGAGAGAGAGACACGGACTGAGAGAGAGAGACAGGAACTGGGAGAGACAAAGGGACCGAGAAAGACACAGGGAGCAAGAGAGACACACAGGGACTGAGACAGATAGACAGGGACCGAGAGAGACACCGGGACCGAGAGAGACACAGGGACCGAGACAGAGACAGGTATCGAGTGAGAGGCACAGGGACCGATTGAGAGAGACTAGATCCGAGAGAGAGAGACAGAGGGACCGAGTGAGACACAAGGACCTAGAGAGAGACACAGGGACCGAGAGAGTCACAGGGACCGAGAGAGAAACACAGGGAACGACAGACACACTGAAACTGAGAAAGGGAGACAGGGACCGAGTGAGACACAGGGACCAAGAGAGAGAGACAGGGAACGAGTGAGTGACACAGGGACCGAGTGAGACACAGGGACCGAGAGAGAGACACAATCGTCCGAGAGAGAAAGACAGGGAGCGAGAGAGAGACCGAGGGACTGAGAGAGACACAGGGACCGAGAGAGACACAGGGACCGAGAGAGACACAGGAACCGAGTGAGACACAGAGACCGAGAGAGACACAGGGACCGAGAGAGAGACAGGGGTGAGAGGGAGACACAGGGACCGAGAGAGACACAGGGACCGAGTGAGACACAGGGACCGAGAGAGAGAGACACAGGGACTGTGCGAGTCACAGGGATCGAGAGATACACAGGGACCGAGTGAGAGACATAGGGACTGAGCGAGTCACAGGGACTGAGAGAGACACAGGGACCGAGAGAGAGACACAGGGACCGAGAGAGACACAGCGACCGAGAGAGAGACACAGGGACCGAGAGAGACACAGGGACCGAGAGAGAGAGACACTGGGACCGAGAGAGAGACACAGGGACCGAGTGAGAGACACAGGGACTGAGCGAGTCACAGGGACCGAGAGAGACACAGGGACCGAGAGGTAGACACAGGGACCGAGAGAGACACAGGCACCGAGAGAGAGAGACACAGGGACCGAGAGAGAGAGACAGGGACAGAGTGAGAGACACAGGGACTCAGAGAGACACAGCGACCGAGAGAGAGAGACACAGGGACCGACACAGGGACCGAGAGAGAGACACAGGGACCGAGTGAGAGACACAGGGACCGAGAGAGACACAGCGACCGAGAGAGAGAGACACAGGGACCGAGAGAGACACAGGGACCGAGAGAGAGAGACACAGGGACCGAGAGAGAGACACAGGGTCCGAGTGAGAGACACAGGGACTGAGCGAGTCACAGGGACCGAGAGAGACACAGGGACCGAGAGAGAGACACAGGGACTGAGAGAGAGAGACAGGGACTGAGAGAGAGACACAGGGTCCGAGAGAGAAACAGGGTCCGAGTGAGAGACACAGGGACTGAGCGAGTCACAGGGACCGAGAGAGACACAGGGACCGAGTGAGAGACACAGGGACCGAGAGAGACACAGGGACCGAGTGAGACACAGGGACCGAGAGTGACACAGGGACCGAGAGTGACACAGGAACCGAGAGTGACACAGGGACCGAGAGTGACACAGAGACCGAGAGTGACACAGGGACCGAGAGAGACACAGTGACCGAGTGAGACACAGGGACCGAGTGAGACACAGGGACCGAGAGAGACACAGGGCCCGAGAGTGACACAGGGACCGAGAGTGAGACACAGGGACCGAGTGAGACACAGGAACCGAGAGTGACACAGGGATCGAGAGAGACACAGGGACCGAGTGAGACACAGGGACCGAGAGTGACACAGGGACCGAGAGTGACACAGGGACCGAGTGAGACACAGGGACCGAGTGAGACACAGGGACCGAGAGTGACACAGGAACCGAGAGTGACACAGGGACCGAGAGAGACACAGTGACCGAGTGAGACACAGGGACCGAGTGAGACACAGGAACCGAGTGAGACACAGGGACCGAGAATGAGACACAGGGACCGAGAGAGACACAGGGACCGAGGGAGAGAGACACATGGACCGAGAGAGAGACACAGGGACCGAGAGAGACACAGGGACCGAGTGAGACACAGGGACCGAGAGAGAGATAGGGACCGAGTGAGACGTGAGACACAGGGACCGAGAGAGACACAGGGACCGAGAGAGAGACACAGGGACCGAGAGAGAGATAGGGACCGAGTGAGACACAGGGACCGAGAGAGAGACAGGGACCGAGAGAGAGATAGGGACCGAGTGAGACGTGAGACACAGGGACCGAGAGAGACACAGGGACCGAGAGAGAGACACAGGGACCGAGAGAGAGATAGGGACCGAGTGAGACGTGAGACACAGGGACCGAGAGAGACACAGGGACCGAGAGAGAGACACAGGGACCGAGAGAGAGACACAGGGACCGAGAGAGAGATAGGGACCGAGTGAGGCACAGGGACCGAGAGAGAGACAGGGACCGAGAGAGAGATAGGGACCGAGAGAGACACAGGGACTGAGCGAGTCACAGGGACCGAGACAGAGATAGGGACCGAGTGAGACGTGAGACACAGGGACCGAGAGAGACACAGGGACCGAGAGAGAGACACAGGGACCGAGAGAGAGACACAGGGACCGAGAGAGAGATAGGGACCGAGAGAGACACAGGGACCGAGAGAGAGACACAGGGACCGAGAGAGAGATAGGGACCTAGTGAGACACAGGAACTGAGAGAGACACAGGGACCGAGAGAGAGACACAGGGACAGAGTGAGACACAGGGACCGAGAGTGACACAGGGACCGAGAGTGACACAGGAACCGAGAGTGACACAGGGACCGAGAGTGACACAGAGACCGAGAGTGACACAGGGACCGAGAGAGACACAGTGACCGAGTGAGACACAGGGACCGAGTGAGACACAGGGACCGAGAGAGACACAGGGACCGAGTGAGACACAGGGACCGAGAGTGACACAGGGACCGAGAGTGAGACACAGGGACCGAGTGAGACACAGGAACCGAGAGTGACACAGGGACCGAGAGAGACACAGGGACCGAGTGAGACACAGGGACCGAGAGTGACACAGGGACCGAGAGTGACATAGGGACCGAGAGAGAGACACAGGGACCGAGAGAGAGATAGGGACCGAGTGAGACACAGGGACCGAGAGAGAGATAGGGACCGAGTGAGGCACAGGGACCGAGAGAGAGACACAGGGACCGAGAGAGTGATAGGGACCGACAGAGACACAGGGGCCGAGAGAGAGACACAGGGACCGAGAGAGAGATAGGGACCGATTGAGACACAGGGACCGAGAGAGACACAGGGACTGAGAGAGAGACACAGGGACCGAGAGAGAGAGACACAGGGACCGAGAGAGACACAGGGACCGAGAGAGACACAGGGACCGAGAGAGAGACACAGGGACCGAGAGAGAGATAGGGACCGAGTGAGACACAGGGACCGAGAGAGACACAGGGACCGAGAGAGAGACACAGGGACCGAGAGAGAGATAGGGACCGAGTGAGACACAGGGACCGAGAGAGACACAGGGACCGAGGGAGAGAGACACAGGACCGAGAGAGACACGGGGACCGAGAGAGACACAGGGACCGAGGGAGAGAGACACATGGACCGAGAGAGAGACACAGGGACCGAGTGAGAGACACAGGGACTGAGCGAGTCACAGGGACCGAGAGAGACACAGGGAACGAGAGAGAGAGACACAGGGATCGAGAGAGAGGCACAGAAACCGAGAGAGACACAGGGACTGAGAGAGTCACAGGGACCGAGTGAGAGACACAGGCACCGAGAGAGAGACACAGGGACTGAGAGAGTCACAGGGACCGAGAGAGAAACACAGGGAACGACAGACACACTGAAACTGAGAAAGGGAGACAGGGACCGAGTGAGACACAGGGACCAAGAGAGTCACAGGGACCGAGAGAGAAACACAGGGAACGACAGACACACTGAAACTGAGAAAGGGAGACAGGGACCGAGTGAGACACAGGGACCAAGAGAGAGAGACAGGGAACGAGTGAGTGACACAGGGACCGAGTGAGACACAGGGACCGAGAGAGAGACACAATCGTCCGAGAGAGAAAGACAGGGAGCGAGAGAGAGACCGAGGGACTGAGAGAGACACAGGGACCGAGAGAGACACAGGGACCGAGAGAGACACAGGGACCGAGTGAGACACAGAGACCGAGAGAGACACAGGGACCGAGAGAGAGACAGGGGTGAGAGGGAGACACAGGGACCGAGAGAGACACAGGGACCGAGTGAGACACAGGGACCGAGAGAGAGAGACACAGGGACTGAGCGAGTCACAGGGACCGAGAGAGACACAGGGACCGAGAGAGAGACACAGGGACCGAGAGAGACACAGCGACCGAGAGAGAGACACAGGGACCGAGAGAGACACAGGGACCGAGAGAGAGAGACACTGGGACCGAGAGAGAGACACAGGGACCGAGTGAGAGACACAGGGACAGAGAGAGACACAGCGACCGAGAGAGAGTCACAGGGACCGAGAGAGACACAGGGACCGAGAGGTAGACACAGGGACCGAGAGAGACACAGGCACCGAGACAGACAGACACAGGGACCGAGAGAGAGAGAGACAGGGACAGAGTGAGAGACACAGGGACTCAGAGAGACAAAGCGACCGAGAGAGAGAGACACAGGGACCGAGTGAGAGACACAGGGACCGAGAGAGACACAGCGACCGAGAGAGAGAGACACAGGGACCGAGAGAGACACAGGGACCGAGAGAGAGAGACACAGGGACCGAGAGAGAGACACAGGGTCCGAGTGAGAGACACAGGGACTGAGCGAGTCACAGGGACCGAGAGAGACACAGGGACCGAGAGAGAGACACAGGGACTGAGAGAGAGAGACAGGGACTGAGAGAGAGACACAGGGTCCGAGAGAGACACAGGGTCCGAGTGAGAGACACAGGGACTGAGCGAGTCACAGGGACCGAGAGAGACACAGGGACCGAGTGAGAGACACAGGGACCGAGAGAGACACAGGGACCGAGTGAGACACAGGGACCGAGAGTGACACAGGGACCGAGAGTGACACAGGAACCGAGAGTGACACAGGGACCGAGAGTGACACAGAGACCGAGAGTGACACAGGGACCGAGAGAGACACAGTGACCGAGTGAGACACAGGGACCGAGTGAGACACAGGGACCGAGAGAGACACAGGGCCCGAGAGTGACACAGGGACCGAGAGTGAGACACAGGGACCGAGTGAGACACAGGAACCGAGAGTGACACAGGGACCGAGAGAGACACAGGGACCGAGTGAGACACAGGGACCGAGAGTGACACAGGGACCGAGAGTGACACAGGGACCGAGTGAGACACAGGGATCGAGTGAGACACAGGGACCGAGAGTGACACAGGAACCGAGAGTGACACAGGGACCGAGAGAGACACAGTGACCGAGTGAGACACAGGGACCGAGTGAGACACAGGAACCGAGTGAGACACAGGGACCGAGAATGAGACACAGGGACCGAGAGAGACACAGGGACCGAGGGAGAGAGACACATGGACCGAGAGAGAGACACAGGGACCGAGAGAGACACAGGGACCGAGTGAGACACAGGGACCGAGAGAGAGATAGGGACCGAGTGAGACGTGAGACACAGGGACCGAGAGAGACACAGGGACCGAGAGAGAGACACAGGGACCGAGAGAGAGATAGGGACCGAGTGAGACACAGGGACCGAGAGAGAGACAGGGACCGAGAGAGAGATAGGGACCGAGTGAGACGTGAGACACAGGGACCGAGAGAGACACAGGGACCGAGAGAGAGACACAGGGACCGAGAGAGAGATAGGGACCGAGTGAGACACAGGGACCGAGAGAGACACAGGGACCGAGAGAGAGACACAGGGACCGAGAGAGAGACACAGGGACCGAGAGAGAGATAGGGACCGAGTGAGGCACAGGGACCGAGAGAGAGACAGGGACCGAGAGAGAGATAGGGACCGAGAGAGACACAGGGACTGAGCGAGTCACAGGGACCGAGACAGAGATAGGGACCGAGTGAGACGTGAGACACAGGGACCGAGAGAGACACAGGGACCGAGAGAGAGACACAGGGACCGAGAGAGAGACACAGGGACCGAGAGAGAGATAGGGACCGAGAGAGACACAGGGACCGAGAGAGAGACACAGGGACCGAGAGAGAGATAGGGACCGAGTGAGACACAGGAACCGAGAGAGACACAGGGACCGAGAGAGAGACACAGGGACAGAGTGAGACACAGGGACCGAGAGTGACACAGGGACCGAGAGTGACACAGGAACCGAGAGTGACACAGGGACCGAGAGTGACACAGAGACCGAGAGTGACACAGGGACCGAGAGAGACACAGTGACCGAGTGAGACACAGGGACCGAGTGAGACACAGGGACCGAGAGAGACACAGGGACCGAGTGAGACACAGGGACCGAGAGTGACACAGGGACCGAGAGTGAGACACAGGGACCGAGTGAGACACAGGAACCGAGAGTGACACAGGGACCGAGAGAAACACAGGGACCGAGTGAGACACAGGGACCGAGAGTGACACAGGGACCGAGAGTGACATAGGGACCGAGAGAGAGACACAGGGACCGAGAGAGAGATAGGGACCGAGTGAGACACAGGGACCGAGAGAGAGATAGGGACCGAGTGAGACACAGGGACCGAGAGAGAGACACAGGGACCGAGAGAGTGATAGGGACCAAGAGAGACACAGGGGCCGAGAGAGAGACACAGGGACCGAGAGAGAGATAGGGACCGAGTGAGACACAGGGACCGAGAGAGACACAGGGACCGAGAGAGAGACACAGGGACCGAGAGAGAGAGACACAGGGACCGAGAGAGACACAGGGACCGAGAGAGACACAGGGACCGAGAGAGAGACACTGGGACCGAGAGAGAGATAGGGACCGAGTGAGACACAGGGACCGAGAGAGACACAGGGACCGAGAGAGAGACACAGGGACCGAGAGAGAGATAGGGACCGAGTGAGACACAGGGACCGAGAGAGACACAGGGACCGAGGGAGAGAGACACAGGGACCGAGAGAGACACAGGGACCGAGAGAGACACAGGGACCGAGGGAGAGAGACACATGGACCGAGAGAGAGACACAGGGACCGAGTGAGAGACACAGGGACTGAGCGAGTCACAGGGACCGAGAGAGACACAGGGAACGAGAGAGAGAGACACAGGGATCGAGAGAGAGGCACAGGAACCGAGAGAGACACAGGGACTGAGAGAGTCACAGGGACCGAGTGAGAGACACAGGCACCGAGAGAGAGACACAGGGACTGAGAGAGAGAGAGACACAAGGACAGAGAGTGAGACACAGGAACCAAGAGAGACACCAGGACCGAGAGAGACATAGGGGTGAGAGAGAGATACAGGGACCGAGAGAGACACAGGGACCGAGTGAGAACACGGACTGAGGGAGACACAGGGACCGAGAGAGAGACACAGGGACCAAGAGAGACACAGGACCGAGAGAGAGACACAATCGTCCGAGAGAGAAAGACAGGGAGCGAGAGAGAGACAGAGGGACCGAGAGAGACACAGAGACCGAGTGAGACACAGGGACCGAGAGAGAGAGACTCAGGGACTGAGCGAGTCACAGGGACCGAGAGAGATACAGGGACCGAGTGAGAGACACAGGGACCGAGAGAGACACAGCGACCGAGAGAGAGACACAGGGACCGAGAGAGAGAGACACAGGGACTGAGAGAGAGGCACAGGGACTGAGAGACACAGGGACCGAGTGAGACACAGGGACCGAGAGAGACACAGGGACCGAGTGAGACACAGGGACCGAGAGTGACACAGGGACCGAGAGTGACATAGGGACCGAGAGAGAGACACAGGGACCGAGAGAGAGATAGGGACCGAGTGAGACACAGGGACCGAGAGAGAGATAGGGACCGAGTGAGGCACAGGGACCGAGAGAGAGACAGGGACCGAGAGAGAGATAGGAACCGAGAGAGACACAGGGACCGAGAGAGAGACACAGGGACCGAGAGAGTGATAGGGACCGACAGAGACACAGGGGCCGAGAGAGAGACACAGGGACCGAGAGAGAGATAGGGACCGAGTGAGACACAGGGACCGAGAGAGACACAGGGACCGAGAGAGAGACACAGGGACCGAGAGAGAGAGACACAGGGACCGAGAGAGACACAGGGACCGAGAGAGACACAGGGACCGAGAGAGAGACACAGGGACCGAGAGAGAGATAGGGACCGAGTGAGACACAGGGACCGAGAGAGACACAGGGACCGAGAGAGAGACACAGGGACCGAGAGAGAGATAGGGACCGAGTGAGACACAGGGACCGAGAGAGACACAGGGACCGAGGGAGAGAGACACAGGGACCGAGAGAGACACAGGGACCGAGAGAGACACAGGGACCGAGGGAGAGAGACACATGGACCGAGAGAGAGACACAGGGACCGAGTGAGAGACACAGGGACTGAGCGAGTCACAGGGACCGAGAGAGACACAGGGAACGAGAGAGAGAGACACAGGGATCGAGAGAGAGGCACAGAAACCGAGAGAGACACAGGGACTGAGAGAGTCACAGGGACCGAGTGAGAGACACAGGCACCGAGAGAGAGACACAGGGACTGAGAGAGTCACAGGGACCGAGAGAGAAACACAGGGAACGACAGACACACTGAAACTGAGAAAGGGAGACAGGGACCGAGTGAGACACAGGGACCAAGAGAGTCACAGGGACCGAGAGAGAAACACAGGGAACGACAGACACACTGAAACTGAGAAAGGGAGACAGGGACCGAGTGAGACACAGGGACCAAGAGAGAGAGACAGGGAACGAGTGAGTGACACAGGGACCGAGTGAGACACAGGGACCGAGAGAGAGACACAATCGTCCGAGAGAGAAAGACAGGGAGCGAGAGAGAGACCGAGGGACTGAGAGAGACACAGGGACCGAGAGAGACACAGGGACCGAGAGAGACACAGGGACCGAGTGAGACACAGAGACCGAGAGAGACACAGGGACCGAGAGAGAGACAGGGGTGAGAGGGAGACACAGGGACCGAGAGAGACACAGGGACCGAGTGAGACACAGGGACCGAGAGAGAGAGACACAGGGACTGAGCGAGTCACAGGGACCGAGAGAGACACAGGGACCGAGAGAGAGACACAGGGACCGAGAGAGACACAGCGACCGAGAGAGAGACACAGGGACCGAGAGAGAGACACAGGGACCGAGAGAGAGAGACACTGGGACCGAGAGAGAGACACAGGGACCGAGTGAGAGACACAGGGACCGAGAGAGACACAGCGACCGAGAGAGAGTCACAGGGACCGAGAGAGACACAGGGACCGAGAGGTAGACACAGGGACCGAGAGAGACACAGGCACCGAGACAGACAGACACAGGGACCGAGAGAGAGAGAGACAGGGACAGAGTGAGAGACACAGGGACTCAGAGAGACACAGCGACCGAGAGAGAGAGACACAGGGACCGAGAGAGAGCGACACAGGGACCGAGAGAGAGACACAGGGACCGAGTGAGAGACACAGGGACCGAGAGAGACACAGCGACCGAGAGAGAGAGACACAGGGACCGAGAGAGACACAGGGACCGAGAGAGAGAGACACAGGGACCGAGAGAGAGACACAGGGTCCGAGTGAGAGACACAGGGACTGAGCGAGTCACAGGGACCGAGAGAGACACAGGGACCGAGAGAGAGACACAGGGACTGAGAGAGAGAGACAGGGACTGAGAGACTGACACAGGGTCCGAGAGAGACACAGGGTCCGAGTGAGAGACACAGGGACTGAGCGAGTCACAGGGACCGAGAGAGACACAGGGACCGAGTGAGAGACACAGGGACCGAGAGAGACACAGGGACCGAGTGAGACACAGGGACCGAGAGTGACACAGGGACCGAGAGTGACACAGGAACCGAGAGTGACACAGGGACCGAGAGTGACACAGAGACCGAGAGTGACACAGGGACCGAGAGAGACACAGTGAACGAGTGAGACACAGGGACCGAGTGAGACACAGGGTCCGAGAGAGACACAGGGCCCGAGAGTGACACAGGGACCGAGAGTGAGACACAGGGACCGAGTGAGACACAGGAACCGACAGTGACACAGGGACCGAGAGAGACACAGGGACCGAGTGAGACACAGGGACCGAGAGTGACACAGGGACCGAGAGTGACACAGGGACCGAGTGAGACACAGGGACCGAGTGAGACACAGGGACCGAGAGTGACACAGGAACCGAGAGTGACACAGGGACCGAGAGAGACACAGTGACCGAGTGAGACACAGGGACCGAGTGAGACACAGGAACCGAGTGAGACACAGGGACCGAGAATGAGACACAGGGACCGAGAGAGACACAGGGACCGAGGGAGAGAGACACATGGACCGAGAGAGAGACACAGGGACCGAGAGAGACACAGGGACCGAGTGAGACACAGGGACCGAGAGAGAGATAGGGACCGAGTGAGACGTGAGACACAGGGGCCGAGAGAGACACAGGGACCGAGAGAGAGACACAGGGACCGAGAGAGAGATAGGGACCGAGTGAGACACAGGGACCGAGAGAGAGACAGGGACCGAGAGAGAGATAGGGACCGAGTGAGACGTGAGACACAGGGACCGAGAGAGACACAGGGACCGAGAGAGAGACACAGGGACCGAGAGAGAGATAGGGACCGAGTGAGACGTGAGACACAGGGACCGAGAGAGACACAGGGACCGAGAGAGAGACACAGGGACCGAGAGAGAGACACAGGGACCGAGAGAGAGATAGGGACCGAGAGAGACACAGGGACCGAGAGAGAGACACAGGGACCGAGAGAGAGATAGGGACCGAGTGAGACACAGGAACCGAGAGAGACACAGGGACCGAGTGAGAGACACAGGGACCGAGAGAGACACAGGGACCGAGTGAGACACAGGGACCGAGAGTGACACAGGGACCGAGAGTGACACAGGAACCGAGAGTGACACAGGGACCGAGAGTGACACAGGGACCGAGAGAGACACAGTGACCGAGTGAGACACAGGGACCGAGTGAGACACAGGAACCGAGTGAGACACAGGGACCGAGAATGAGACACAGGGACCGAGAGAGACACAGGGACCGAGGGAGAGAGACACATGGACCGAGAGAGAGACACAGGGACCGAGAGAGACACAGGGACCGAGTGAGACACAGGGACCGAGAGAGAGATAGGGACCGAGTGAGACGTGAGACACAGGGACCGAGAGAGACACAGGGACCGAGAGAGAGACACAGGGACCGAGAGAGAGATAGGGACCGAGTGAGACACAGGGACCGAGAGAGAGACAGGGACCGAGAGAGAGATAGGGACCGAGTGAGACGTGAGACACAGGGACCGAGAGAGACACAGGGACCGAGAGAGAGACACAGGGACCGAGAGAGAGATAGGGACCGAGTGAGACACAGGGACCGAGAGAGACACAGGGACCGAGAGAGAGACACAGGGACCGAGAGAGAGACACAGGGACCGAGAGAGAGATAGGGACCGAGTGAGGCACAGGGACCGAGAGAGAGACAGGGACCGAGAGAGAGATAGGGACCGAGAGAGACACAGGGACTGAGCGAGTCACAGGGACCGAGACAGAGATAGGGACCGAGTGAGACGTGAGACACAGGGACCGAGAGAGACACAGGGACCGAGAGAGAGACACAGGGACCGAGAGAGAGACACAGGGACCGAGAGAGAGATAGGGACCGAGAGAGACACAGGGACCGAGAGAGAGACACAGGGACCGAGAGAGAGATAGGGACCGAGTGAGACACAGGAACCGAGAGAGACACAGGGACCGAGAGAGAGACACAGGGACAGAGTGAGACTCAGGGACCGAGAGTGACACAGGGACCGAGAGTGACACAGGAACCGAGAGTGACACAGGGACCGAGAGTGACACAGAGACCGAGAGTGACACAGGGACCGAGAGAGACACAGTGACCGAGTGAGACACAGGGACCGAGTGAGACACAGGGACCGAGAGAGACACAGGGACCGAGTGAGACACAGGGACCGAGAGTGACACAGGGACCGAGAGTGAGACACAGGGACCGAGTGAGACACAGGAACCGAGAGTGACACAGGGACCGAGAGAAACACAGGGACCGAGTGAGACACAGGGACCGAGAGTGACACAGGGACCGAGAGTGACATAGGGACCGAGAGAGAGACACAGGGACCGAGAGAGAGATAGGGACCGAGTGAGACACAGGGACCGAGAGAGAGATAGGGACCGAGTGAGACACAGGGACCGAGAGAGAGACACAGGGACCGAGAGAGTGATAGGGACCAAGAGAGACACAGGGGCCGAGAGAGAGACACAGGGACCGAGAGAGAGATAGGGACCGAGTGAGACACAGGGACCGAGAGAGACACAGGGACCGAGAGAGAGACACAGGGACCGAGAGAGAGAGACACAGGGACCGAGAGAGACACAGGGACCGAGAGAGACACAGGGACCGAGAGAGAGACACTGGGACCGAGAGAGAGATAGGGACCGAGTGAGACACAGGGACCGAGAGAGACACAGGGACCGAGAGAGAGACACAGGGACCGAGAGAGAGATAGGGACCGAGTGAGACACAGGGACCGAGAGAGACACAGGGACCGAGGGAGAGAGACACAGGGACCGAGAGAGACACAGGGACCGAGAGAGACACAGGGACCGAGGGAGAGAGACACATGGACCGAGAGAGAGACACAGGGACCGAGTGAGAGACACAGGGACTGAGCGAGTCACAGGGACCGAGAGAGACACAGGGAACGAGAGAGAGAGACACAGGGATCGAGAGAGAGGCACAGGAACCGAGAGAGACACAGGGACTGAGAGAGTCACAGGGACCGAGTGAGAGACACAGGCACCGAGAGAGAGACACAGGGACTGAGAGAGAGAGAGACACAAGGACAGAGAGTGAGACACAGGAACCAAGAGAGACACCAGGACCGAGAGAGACATAGGGGTGAGAGAGAGATACAGGGACCGAGAGAGACACAGGGACCGAGTGAGAACACGGACTGAGGGAGACACAGGGACCGAGAGAGAGACACAGGGACCAAGAGAGACACAGGACCGAGAGAGAGACACAATCGTCCGAGAGAGAAAGACAGGGAGCGAGAGAGAGACAGAGGGACCGAGAGAGACACAGAGACCGAGTGAGACACAGGGACCGAGAGAGAGAGACTCAGGGACTGAGCGAGTCACAGGGACCGAGAGAGATACAGGGACCGAGTGAGAGACACAGGGACCGAGAGAGACACAGCGACCGAGAGAGAGACACAGGGACCGAGAGAGAGAGACACAGGGACTGAGAGAGAGGCACAGGGACTGAGAGACACAGGGACCGAGTGAGACACAGGGACCGAGAGAGAGACACAGGGACCGAGTGAGAGATACAGGGACTGAGCGAGTCACAGGGACCGAGAGAGACACAGGGACCGAGAGAGAGACACAGGGACCGAGAGAGACACAGCGACCGAGAGAGAGACACAGGGACCGAGAGAGACACAGGGACCGAGAGAGAGAGACACAGGGACCGGGAGAGAGACACAGGGACCGAGTGAGAGACACAGGGACTGAGCGAGTTACAGGGACCGAGAGAGACACAGGGACCGAGAGGTAGACACAGGGACCGAGAGAGACACAGGCACCGAGAGAGAGAGACACAGGGACCGAGAGAGAGACACAGGGACTGAGTGAGAGACACAGGGACTGAGAGAGATACAGCGACCGAGAGAGAGAGACACAGGGACCGAGAGAGAGACACAGGGACCGAGTGAGAGACACAGGGACCGCGAGAGACACAGGGACCGAGAGAGAGACACGGACTGAGAGAGAGAGACAGGAACTGGGAGAGACAAAGGGACCGAGAAAGACACAGGGAGCAAGAGAGACACACAGGGACTGAGACAGATAGACAGGGACCGAGAGAGACACCGGGACCGAGAGAGACACAGGGACCGAGAGAGAGACAGGTATCGAGTGAGAGGCACAGGGACCGATTGAGAGAGACTAGATCCGAGAGAGAGAGACAGAGGGACCGAGTGAGACACAAGGACCTAGAGAGAGACACAGGGACCGAGAGAGTCACAGGGACCGAGAGAGAAACACAGGGAACGACAGACACACTGAAACTGAGAAAGGGAGACAGGGACCGAGTGAGACACAGGGACCAAGAGAGAGAGACAGGGAACGAGTGAGTGACACAGGGACCGAGTGAGACACAGGGACCGAGAGAGAGACACAATCGTCCGAGAGAGAAAGACAGGGAGCGAGAGAGAGACCGAGGGACTGAGAGAGACACAGGGACCGAGAGAGACACAGGGACCGAGAGAGACACAGGAACCGAGTGAGACACAGAGACCGAGAGAGACACAGGGACCGAGAGAGAGACAGGGGTGAGAGGGAGACACAGGGACCGAGAGAGACACAGGGACCGAGTGAGACACAGGGACCGAGAGAGAGAGACACAGGGACTGTGCGAGTCACAGGGATCGAGAGATACACAGGGACCGAGTGAGAGACATAGGGACTGAGCGAGTCACAGGGACCGAGAGAGACACAGGGACCGAGAGAGAGACACAGGGACCGAGAGAGACACAGCGACCGAGAGAGAGACACAGGGACCGAGAGAGACACAGGGACCGAGTGAGAGACACAGTGACTGAGCGAGTCACAGGGACCGAGAGAGACACAGGGACCGAGAGGTAGACACAGGGACCGAGAGAGACACAGGCACCGAGAGAGAGAGACACAGGGACCGAGAGAGAGAGACAGGGACAGAGTGAGAGACACAGGGACTCAGAGAGACACAGCGACCGAGAGAGAGAGACACAGGGACCGACACAGGGACCGAGAGAGAGACACAGGGACCGAGTGAGAGACACAGGGACCGAGAGAGACACAGCGACCGAGAGAGAGAGACACAGGGACCGAGAGAGACACAGGGACCGAGAGAGAGAGACACAGGGACCGAGAGAGAGACACAGGGTCCGAGTGAGAGACACAGGGACTGAGCGAGTCACAGGGACCGAGAGAGACACAGGGACCGAGAGAGAGACACAGGGACTGAGAGAGAGAGACAGGGACTGAGAGAGAGACACAGGGTCCGAGAGAGACACAGGGTCCGAGTGAGAGACACAGGGACTGAGCGAGTCACAGGGACCGAGAGAGACACAGGGATCGAGTGAGAGACACAGGGACCGAGAGAGACACAGGGACCGAGTGAGACACAGGGACCGAGAGTGACACAGGGACCGAGAGTGACACAGGAACCGAGAGTGACACAGGGACCGAGAGTGACACAGAGACCGAGAGTGACACAGGGACCGAGAGAGACACAGTGACCGAGTGAGACACAGGGACCGAGTGAGACACAGGGACCGAGAGAGACACAGGGCCCGAGAGTGACACAGGGACCGAGAGTGAGACACAGGGACCGAGTGAGACACAGGAACCGAGAGTGACACAGGGATCGAGAGAGACACAGGGACCGAGTGAGACACAGGGACCGAGAGTGACACAGGGACCGAGAGTGACACAGGGACCGAGTGAGACACAGGGACCGAGTGAGACACAGGGACCGAGAGTGACACAGGAACCGAGAGTGACACAGGGACCGAGAGAGACACAGTGACCGAGTGAGACACAGGGACCGAGTGAGACACAGGAACCGAGTGAGACACAGGGACCGAGAATGAGACACAGGGACCGAGAGAGACACAGGGACCGAGGGAGAGAGACACATGGACCGAGAGAGAGACACAGGGACCGAGAGAGACACAGGGACCGAGTGAGACACAGGGACCGAGAGAGAGATAGGGACCGAGTGAGACGTGAGACACAGGGACCGAGAGAGACACAGGGACCGAGAGAGAGACACAGGGACCGAGAGAGAGATAGGGACCGAGTGAGACACAGGGACCGAGAGAGAGACAGGGACCGAGAGAGAGATAGGGACCGAGTGAGACGTGAGACACAGGGACCGAGAGAGACACAGGGACCGAGAGAGAGACACAGGGACCGAGAGAGAGATAGGGACCGAGTGAGACGTGAGACACAGGGACCGAGAGAGACACAGGGACCGAGAGAGAGACACAGGGACCGAGAGAGAGACACAGGGACCGAGAGAGAGATAGGGACCGAGTGAGGCACAGGGACCGAGAGAGAGACAGGGACCGAGAGAGAGATAGGGACCGAGAGAGACACAGGGACTGAGCGAGTCACAGGGACCGAGAGAGAGATAGGGACCGAGTGAGACGTGAGACACAGGGACCGAGAGAGACACAGGGACCGAGAGAGAGACACAGGGACCGAGAGAGAGACACAGGGACCGAGAGAGAGATAGGGACCGAGAGAGACACAGGGACCGAGAGAGAGACACAGGGACCGAGAGAGAGATAGGGACCGAGTGAGACACAGGGACCGAGAGAGAGATAGGGACCGAGTGAGGCACAGGGACCGAGAGAGAGACAGGGACCGAGAGAGAGATAGGAACCGAGAGAGACACAGGGACCGAGAGAGAGACACAGGGACCGAGAGAGTGATAGGGACCGACAGAGACACAGGGGCCGAGAGAGAGACACAGGGACCGAGAGAGAGATAGGGACCGAGTGAGACACAGGGACCGAGAGAGACACAGGGACCGAGAGAGAGACACAGGGACCGAGAGAGAGAGACACAGGGACCGAGAGAGACACAGGGACCGAGAGAGACACAGGGACCGAGAGAGAGACACAGGGACCGAGAGAGAGATAGGGACCGAGTGAGACACAGGGACCGAGAGAGACACAGGGACCGAGAGAGAGACACAGGGACCGAGAGAGAGATAGGGACCGAGTGAGACACAGGGACCGAGAGAGACACAGGGACCGAGGGAGAGAGACACAGGGACCGAGAGAGACACGGGGACCGAGAGAGACACAGGGACCGAGGGAGAGAGACACATGGACCGAGAGAGAGACACAGGGACCGAGTGAGAGACACAGGGACTGAGCGAGTCACAGGGACCGAGAGAGACACAGGGAACGAGAGAGAGAGACACAGGGATCGAGAGAGAGGCACAGAAACCGAGAGAGACACAGGGACTGAGAGAGTCACAGGGACCGAGTGAGAGACACAGGCACCGAGAGAGAGACACAGGGACTGAGAGAGTCACAGGGACCGAGAGAGAAACACAGGGAACGACAGACACACTGAAACTGAGAAAGGGAGACAGGGACCGAGTGAGACACAGGGACCAAGAGAGTCACAGGGACCGAGAGAGAAACACAGGGAACGACAGACACACTGAAACTGAGAAAGGGAGACAGGGACCGAGTGAGACACAGGGACCAAGAGAGAGAGACAGGGAACGAGTGAGTGACACAGGGACCGAGTGAGACACAGGGACCGAGAGAGAGACACAATCGTCCGAGAGAGAAAGACAGGGAGCGAGAGAGAGACCGAGGGACTGAGAGAGACACAGGGACCGAGAGAGACACAGGGACCGAGAGAGACACAGGGACCGAGTGAGACACAGAGACCGAGAGAGACACAGGGACCGAGAGAGAGACAGGGGTGAGAGGGAGACACAGGGACCGAGAGAGACACAGGGACCGAGTGAGACACAGGGACGGAGAGAGAGAGACACAGGGACTGAGCGAGTCACAGGGACCGAGAGAGACACAGGGACCGAGAGAGAGACACAGGGTCCGAGAGAGACACAGCGACCGAGAGAGAGACACAGGGACCGAGAGAGAGACACAGGGACCGAGAGAGAGAGACACTGGGACCGAGAGAGAGACACAGGGACCGAGTGAGAGACACAGGGACCGAGAGAGACACAGCGACCGAGAGAGAGTCACAGGGACCGAGAGAGACACAGGGACCGAGAGGTAGACACAGGGACCGAGAGAGACACAGGCACCGAGACAGACAGACACAGGGACCGAGAGAGAGAGAGACAGGGACAGAGTGAGAGACACAGGGACTCAGTGAGACACAGCGACCGAGAGAGAGAGACACAGGGACCGAGAGAGAGCGACACAGGGACCGAGAGAGAGACACAGGGACCGAGTGAGAGACACAGGGACCGAGAGAGACACAGCGACCGAGAGAGAGAGACACAGGGACCGAGAGAGACACAGGGACCGAGAGAGAGAGACACAGGGACCGAGAGAGAGACACAGGGTCCGAGTGAGAGACACAGGGACTGAGCGAGTCACAGGGACCGAGAGAGACACAGGGACCGAGAGAGAGACACAGGGACTGAGAGAGAGAGACAGGGACTGAGAGACTGACACAGGGTCCGAGAGAGACACAGGGTCCGAGTGAGAGACACAGGGACTGAGCGAGTCACAGGGACCGAGAGAGACACAGGGACCGAGTGAGAGACACAGGGACCGAGAGAGACACAGGGACCGAGTGAGACACAGGGACCGAGAGTGACACAGGGACCG
Organism: Prionace glauca; assembly: GCA_037974335.1. NCBI lineage: Eukaryota > Metazoa > Chordata > Chondrichthyes > Carcharhiniformes > Carcharhinidae > Prionace > Prionace glauca. The sequence goes on along the minus strand of JBBMRE010000126.1, from coordinate 239,413 downwards.
AGAGTGACACAGGAACCGAGAGTGACACAGGGACCGAGAGTGACACAGAGACCGAGAGTGACACAGGGACCGAGAGAGACACAGTGAACGAGTGAGACACAGGGACCGAGTGAGACACAGGGTCCGAGAGAGACACAGGGCCCGAGAGTGACACAGGGACCGAGAGTGAGACACAGGGACCGAGTGAGACACAGGAACCGACAGTGACACAGGGACCGAGAGAGACACAGGGACCGAGTGAGACACAGGGACCGAGAGTGACACAGGGACCGAGAGTGACACAGGGACCGAGTGAGACACAGGGACCGAGTGAGACACAGGGACCGAGAGTGACACAGGAACCGAGAGTGACACAGGGACCGAGAGAGACACAGTGACCGAGTGAGACACAGGGACCGAGTGAGACACAGGAACCGAGTGAGACACAGGGACCGAGAATGAGACACAGGGACCGAGAGAGACACAGGGACCGAGGGAGAGAGACACATGGACCGAGAGAGAGACACAGGGACCGAGAGAGACACAGGGACCGAGTGAGACACAGGGACCGAGAGAGACACAGGGACCGAGAGAGAGACACAGGGACCGAGAGAGAGATAGGGACCGAGTGAGACACAGGAACTGAGAGAGACACAGGGACCGAGAGAGAGACACAGGGACAGAGTGAGACACAGGGACCGAGAGTGACACAGGGACCGAGAGTGACACAGGAACCGAGAGTGACACAGGGACCGAGAGTGACACAGAGACCGAGAGTGACACAGGGACCGAGAGAGACACAGTGACCGAGTGAGACACAGGGACCGAGTGAGACACAGGGACCGAGAGAGACACAGGGACCGAGTGAGACACAGGGACCGAGAGTGACACAGGGACCGAGAGTGAGACACAGGGACCGAGTGAGACACAGGAACCGAGAGTGACACAGGGACCGAGAGAGACACAGGGACCGAGTGAGACACAGGGACCGAGAGTGACACAGGGACCGAGAGTGACATAGGGACCGAGAGAGAGACACAGGGACCGAGAGAGAGATAGGGACCGAGTGAGACACAGGGACCGAGAGAGAGATAGGGACCGAGTGAGGCACAGGGACCGAGAGAGAGACAGGGACCGAGAGAGAGATAGGAACCGAGAGAGACACAGGGACCGAGAGAGAGACACAGGGACCGAGAGAGTGATAGGGACCGACAGAGACACAGGGGCCGAGAGAGAGACACAGGGACCGAGAGAGAGATAGGGACCGAGTGAGACACAGGGACCGAGAGAGACACAGGGACCGAGAGAGAGACACAGGGACCGAGAGAGAGAGACACAGGGACCGAGAGAGACACAGGGACCGAGAGAGACACAGGGACCGAGAGAGAGACACAGGGACCGAGAGAGAGATAGGGACCGAGTGAGACACAGGGACCGAGAGAGACACAGGGACCGAGAGAGAGACACAGGGACCGAGAGAGAGATAGGGACCGAGTGAGACACAGGGACCGAGAGAGACACAGGGACCGAGGGAGAGAGACACAGGGACCGAGAGAGACACAGGGACCGAGAGAGACACAGGGACCGAGGGAGAGAGACACATGGACCGAGAGAGAGACACAGGGACCGAGTGAGAGACACAGGGACTGAGCGAGTCACAGGGACCGAGAGAGACACAGGGAACGAGAGAGAGAGACACAGGGATCGAGAGAGAGGCACAGAAACCGAGAGAGACACAGGGACTGAGAGAGTCACAGGGACCGAGAGAGAAACACAGGGAACGACAGACACACTGAAACTGAGAAAGGGAGACAGGGACCGAGTGAGACACAGGGACCAAGAGAGTCACAGGGACCGAGAGAGAAACACAGGGAACGACAGACACACTGAAACTGAGAAAGGGAGACAGGGACCGAGTGAGACACAGGGACCAAGAGAGAGAGACAGGGAACGAGTGAGTGACACAGGGACCGAGTGAGACACAGGGACCGAGAGAGAGACACAATCGTCCGAGAGAGAAAGACAGGGAGCGAGAGAGAGACCGAGGGACTGAGAGAGACACAGGGACCGAGAGAGACACAGGGACCGAGAGAGACACAGGGACCGAGTGAGACACAGAGACCGAGAGAGACACAGGGACCGAGAGAGAGACAGGGGTGAGAGGGAGACACAGGGACCGAGAGAGACACAGGGACCGAGTGAGACACAGGGACCGAGAGAGAGAGACACAGGGACTGAGCGAGTCACAGGGACCGAGAGAGACACAGGGACCGAGAGAGAGACACAGGGACCGAGAGAGACACAGCGACCGAGAGAGAGACACAGGGACCGAGAGAGAGACACAGGGACCGAGAGAGAGAGACACTGGGACCGAGAGAGAGACACAGGGACCGAGTGAGAGACACAGGGACCGAGAGAGACACAGCGACCGAGAGAGAGTCACAGGGACCGAGAGAGACACAGGGACCGAGAGGTAGACACAGGGACCGAGAGAGACACAGGCACCGAGACAGACAGACACAGGGACCGAGAGAGAGAGAGACAGGGACAGAGTGAGAGACACAGGGACTCAGAGAGACACAGCGACCGAGAGAGAGAGACACAGGGACCGAGAGAGAGCGACACAGGGACCGAGAGAGAGACACAGGGACCGAGTGAGAGACACAGGGACCGAGAGAGACACAGCGACCGAGAGAGAGAGACACAGGGACCGAGAGAGACACAGGGACCGAGAGAGAGAGACACAGGGACCGAGAGAGAGACACAGGGTCCGAGTGAGAGACACAGGGACTGAGCGAGTCACAGGGACCGAGAGAGACACAGGGACCGAGAGAGAGACACAGGGACTGAGAGAGAGAGACAGGGACTGAGAGACTGACACAGGGTCCGAGAGAGACACAGGGTCCGAGTGAGAGACACAGGGACTGAGCGAGTCACAGGGACCGAGAGAGACACAGGGACCGAGTGAGAGACACAGGGACCGAGAGAGACACAGGGACCGAGTGAGACACAGGGACCGAGAGTGACACAGGGACCGAGAGTGACACAGGAACCGAGAGTGACACAGGGACCGAGAGTGACACAGAGACCGAGAGTGACACAGGGACCGAGAGAGACACAGTGAACGAGTGAGACACAGGGACCGAGTGAGACACAGGGTCCGAGAGAGACACAGGGCCCGAGAGTGACACAGGGACCGAGAGTGAGACACAGGGACCGAGTGAGACACAGGAACCGACAGTGACACAGGGACCGAGAGAGACACAGGGACCGAGTGAGACACAGGGACCGAGAGTGACACAGGGACCGAGAGTGACACAGGGACCGAGTGAGACACAGGGACCGAGTGAGACACAGGGACCGAGAGTGACACAGGAACCGAGAGTGACACAGGGACCGAGAGAGACACAGTGACCGAGTGAGACACAGGGACCGAGTGAGACACAGGAACCGAGTGAGACACAGGGACCGAGAATGAGACACAGGGACCGAGAGAGACACAGGGACCGAGGGAGAGAGACACATGGACCGAGAGAGAGACACAGGGACCGAGAGAGACACAGGGACCGAGTGAGACACAGGGACCGAGAGAGAGATAGGGACCGAGTGAGACGTGAGACACAGGGGCCGAGAGAGACACAGGGACCGAGAGAGAGACACAGGGACCGAGAGAGAGATAGGGACCGAGTGAGACACAGGGACCGAGAGAGAGACAGGGACCGAGAGAGAGATAGGGACCGAGTGAGACGTGAGACACAGGGACCGAGAGAGACACAGGGACCGAGAGAGAGACACAGGGACCGAGAGAGAGATAGGGACCGAGTGAGACGTGAGACACAGGGACCGAGAGAGACACAGGGACCGAGAGAGAGACACAGGGACCGAGAGAGAGACACAGGGACCGAGAGAGAGATAGGGACCGAGTGAGGCACAGGGACCGAGAGAGAGACAGGGACCGAGAGAGAGATAGGGACCGAGAGAGACACAGGGACTGAGCGAGTCACAGGGACCGAGAGAGAGATAGGGACCGAGTGAGACGTGAGACACAGGGACCGAGAGAGACACAGGGACCGAGAGAGAGACACAGGGACCGAGAGAGAGACACAGGGACTGAGAGAGAGATAGGGACCGAGAGAGACACAGGGACCGAGAGAGAGACACAGGGACCGAGAGAGAGATAGGGACCGAGTGAGACACAGGAACCGAGAGAGACACAGGGACCGAGAGAGAGACACAGGGACAGAGTGAGACACAGGGACCGAGAGTGACACAGGGACCGAGAGTGACACAGGAACCGAGAGTGACACAGGGACCGAGAGTGACACAGAGACCGAGAGTGACACAGGGACCGAGAGAGACACAGTGACCGAGTGAGACACAGGGACCGAGTGAGACACAGGGACCGAGAGAGACACAGGGACCGAGTGAGACACAGGGACCGAGAGTGACACAGGGACCGAGAGTGAGACACAGGGACCGAGTGAGACACAGGAACCGAGAGTGACACAGGGACCGAGAGAGACACAGGGACCGAGTGAGACACAGGGACCGAGAGTGACACAGGGACCGAGAGTGACATAGGGACCGAGAGAGAGACACAGGGACCGAGAGAGAGATAGGGACCGAGTGAGACACAGGGACCGAGAGAGAGATAGGGACCGAGTGAGGCACAGAGACCGAGAGAGAGACAGGGACCGAGAGAGAGATAGGGACCGAGAGAGACACAGGGACCGAGAGAGAGACACAGGGACCGAGAGAGTGATAGGGACCGAGAGAGACACAGGGGCCGAGAGAGAGACACAGGGACCGAGAGAGAGATAGGGACCGAGTGAGACACAGGGACCGAGAGAGACACAGGGACCGAGAGAGAGACACAGGGACCGAGAGAGAGAGACACAGGGACCGAGAGAGACACAGGGACCGAGAGAGACACAGGGACCGAGAGAGAGACACAGGGACCGAGAGAGAGATAGGGACCGAGTGAGACACAGGGACCGAGAGAGACACAGGGACCGAGAGAGAGACACAGGGACCGAGAGAGACACAGGGACCGAGAGTGACACAGGGACCGAGAGTGACACAGGGACCGAGAGAGAGACAGAGGGACCGAGAGAGAGAGACACAGGGACCGAGAGAGACACAGGGTCCGAGAGAGACACAGGGCCCGAGAGTGACACAGGGACCGAGTGTGAGACACAGGGACCGAGTGAGACACAGGAACCGACAGTGACACAGGGACCGAGAGAGACACAGGGACCGAGTGAGACACAGGGACCGAGAGTGACACAGGGACCGAGAGTGACACAGGGACCGAGTGAGACACAGGGACCGAGTGAGACACAGGGACCGAGAGTGACACAGGAACCGAGAGTGACACAGGGACCGAGAGAGACACAGTGACCGAGTGAGACACAGGGACCGAGTGAGACACAGGAACCGAGTGAGACACAGGGACCGAGAATGAGACACAGGGACCGAGAGAGACACAGGGACCGAGGGAGAGAGACACATGGACCGAGAGAGAGACACAGGGACCGAGAGAGACACAGGGACCGAGTGAGACACAGGGACCGAGAGAGACACAGGGACCGAGAGAGAGACACAGGGACCGAGAGAGAGATAGGGACCGAGTGAGACACAGGAACTGAGAGAGACACAGGGACCGAGAGAGAGACACAGGGACAGAGTGAGACACAGGGACCGAGAGTGACACAGGGACCGAGAGTGACACAGGAACCGAGAGTGACACAGGGACCGAGAGTGACACAGAGACCGAGAGTGACACAGGGACCGAGAGAGACACAGTGACCGAGTGAGACACAGGGACCGAGTGAGACACAGGGACCGAGAGAGACACAGGGACCGAGTGAGACACAGGGACCGAGAGTGACACAGGGACCGAGAGTGAGACACAGGGACCGAGTGAGACACAGGAACCGAGAGTGACACAGGGACCGAGAGAGACACAGGGACCGAGTGAGACACAGGGACCGAGAGTGACACAGGGACCGAGAGTGACATAGGGACCGAGAGAGAGACACAGGGACCGAGAGAGAGATAGGGACCGAGTGAGACACAGGGACCGAGAGAGAGATAGGGACCGAGTGAGGCACAGGGACCGAGAGAGAGACAGGGACCGAGAGAGAGATAGGAACCGAGAGAGACACAGGGACCGAGAGAGAGACACAGGGACCGAGAGAGTGATAGGGACCGACAGAGACACAGGGGCCGAGAGAGAGACACAGGGACCGAGAGAGAGATAGGGACCGAGTGAGACACAGGGACCGAGAGAGACACAGGGACCGAGAGAGAGACACAGGGACCGAGAGAGAGAGACACAGGGACCGAGAGAGACACAGGGACCGAGAGAGACACAGGGACCGAGAGAGAGACACAGGGACCGAGAGAGAGATAGGGACCGAGTGAGACACAGGGACCGAGAGAGACACAGGGACCGAGAGAGAGACACAGGGACCGAGAGAGAGATAGGGACCGAGTGAGACACAGGGACCGAGAGAGACACAGGGACCGAGGGAGAGAGACACAGGGACCGAGAGAGACACAGGGACCGAGAGAGACACAGGGACCGAGGGAGAGAGACACATGGACCGAGAGAGAGACACAGGGACCGAGTGAGAGACACAGGGACTGAGCGAGTCACAGGGACCGAGAGAGACACAGGGAACGAGAGAGAGAGACACAGGGATCGAGAGAGAGGCACAGAAACCGAGAGAGACACAGGGACTGAGAGAGTCACAGGGACCGAGTGAGAGACACAGGCACCGAGAGAGAGACACAGGGACTGAGAGAGTCACAGGGACCGAGAGAGAAACACAGGGAACGACAGACACACTGAAACTGAGAAAGGGAGACAGGGACCGAGTGAGACACAGGGACCAAGAGAGTCACAGGGACCGAGAGAGAAACACAGGGAACGACAGACACACTGAAACTGAGAAAGGGAGACAGGGACCGAGTGAGACACAGGGACCAAGAGAGAGAGACAGGGAACGAGTGAGTGACACAGGGACCGAGTGAGACACAGGGACCGAGAGAGAGACACAATCGTCCGAGAGAGAAAGACAGGGAGCGAGAGAGAGACCGAGGGACTGAGAGAGACACAGGGACCGAGAGAGACACAGGGACCGAGAGAGACACAGGGACCGAGTGAGACACAGAGACCGAGAGAGACACAGGGACCGAGAGAGAGACAGGGGTGAGAGGGAGACACAGGGACCGAGAGAGACACAGGGACCGAGTGAGACACAGGGACCGAGAGAGAGAGACACAGGGACTGAGCGAGTCACAGGGACCGAGAGAGACACAGGGACCGAGAGAGAGACACAGGGACCGAGAGAGACACAGCGACCGAGAGAGAGACACAGGGACCGAGAGAGAGACACAGGGACCGAGAGAGAGAGACACTGGGACCGAGAGAGAGACACAGGGACCGAGTGAGAGACACAGGGACCGAGAGAGACACAGCGACCGAGAGAGAGTCACAGGGACCGAGAGAGACACAGGGACCGAGAGGTAGACACAGGGACCGAGAGAGACACAGGCACCGAGACAGACAGACACAGGGACCGAGAGAGAGAGAGACAGGGACAGAGTGAGAGACACAGGGACTCAGAGAGACACAGCGACCGAGAGAGAGAGACACAGGGACCGAGAGAGAGCGACACAGGGACCGAGAGAGAGACACAGGGACCGAGTGAGAGACACAGGGACCGAGAGAGACACAGCGACCGAGAGAGAGAGACACAGGGACCGAGAGAGACACAGGGACCGAGAGAGAGAGACACAGGGACCGAGAGAGAGACACAGGGTCCGAGTGAGAGACACAGGGACTGAGCGAGTCACAGGGACCGAGAGAGACACAGGGACCGAGAGAGAGACACAGGGACTGAGAGAGAGAGACAGGGACTGAGAGACTGACACAGGGTCCGAGAGAGACACAGGGTCCGAGTGAGAGACACAGGGACTGAGCGAGTCACAGGGACCGAGAGAGACACAGGGACCGAGTGAGAGACACAGGGACCGAGAGAGACACAGGGACCGAGTGAGACACAGGGACCGAGAGTGACACAGGGACCGAGAGTGACACAGGAACCGAGAGTGACACAGGGACCGAGAGTGACACAGAGACCGAGAGTGACACAGGGACCGAGAGAGACACAGTGAACGAGTGAGACACAGGGACCGAGTGAGACACAGGGTCCGAGAGAGACACAGGGCCCGAGAGTGACACAGGGACCGAGAGTGAGACACAGGGACCGAGTGAGACACAGGAACCGACAGTGACACAGGGACCGAGAGAGACACGGGGACCGAGTGAGACACAGGGACCGAGAGTGACACAGGGACCGAGAGTGACACAGGGACCGAGTGAGACACAGGGACCGAGTGAGACACAGGGACCGAGAGTGACACAGGAACCGAGAGTGACACAGGGACCGAGAGAGACACAGTGACCGAGTGAGACACAGGGACCGAGTGAGACACAGGAACCGAGTGAGACACAGGGACCGAGAATGAGACACAGGGACCGAGAGAGACACAGGGACCGAGGGAGAGAGACACATGGACCGAGAGAGAGACACAGGGACCGAGAGAGACACAGGGACCGAGTGAGACACAGGGACCGAGAGAGAGATAGGGACCGAGTGAGACGTGAGACACAGGGGCCGAGAGAGACACAGGGACCGAGAGAGAGACACAGGGACCGAGAGAGAGATAGGGACCGAGTGAGACACAGGGACCGAGAGAGAGACAGGGACCGAGAGAGAGATAGGGACCGAGTGAGACGTGAGACACAGGGACCGAGAGAGACACAGGGACCGAGAGAGAGACACAGGGACCGAGAGAGAGATAGGGACCGAGTGAGACGTGAGACACAGGGACCGAGAGAGACACAGGGACCGAGAGAGAGACACAGGGACCGAGAGAGAGACACAGGGACCGAGAGAGAGATAGGGACCGAGTGAGGCACAGGGACCGAGAGAGAGACAGGGACCGAGAGAGAGATAGGGACCGAGAGAGACACAGGGACTGAGCGAGTCACAGGGACCGAGAGAGAGATAGGGACCGAGTGAGACGTGAGACACAGGGACCGAGAGAGACACAGGGACCGAGAGAGAGACACAGGGACCGAGAGAGAGACACAGGGACTGAGAGAGAGATAGGGACCGAGAGAGACACAGGGACCGAGAGAGAGACACAGGGACCGAGAGAGAGATAGGGACCGAGTGAGACACAGGAACCGAGAGAGACACAGGGACCGAGAGAGAGACACAGGGACAGAGTGAGACACAGGGACCGAGAGTGACAAAGGGACCGAGAGTGACACAGGAACCGAGAGTGACACAGGGACCGAGAGTGACACAGAGACCGAGAGTGACACAGGGACCGAGAGAGACACAGTGACCGAGTGAGACACAGGGACCGAGTGAGACACAGGGACCGAGAGAGACACAGGGACCGAGTGAGACACAGGGACCGAGAGTGACACAGGGACCGAGAGTGAGACACAGGGACCGAGTGAGACACAGGAACCGAGAGTGACACAGGGACCGAGAGAGACACAGGGACCGAGTGAGACACAAGGACCGAGAGTGACACAGGGACCGAGAGTGACATAGGGACCGAGAGAGAGACACAGGGACCGAGAGAGAGATAGGGACCGAGTGAGACACAGGGACCGAGAGAGAGATAGGGACCGAGTGAGGCTCAGAGACCGAGAGAGAGACAGGGACCGAGAGAGAGATAGGGACCGAGAGAGACACAGGGACCGAGAGAGAGACACAGGGACCGAGAGAGTGATAGGGACCGAGAGAGACACAGGGGCCGAGAGAGAGACACAGGGACCGAGAGAGAGATAGGGACCGAGTGAGACACAGGGACCGAGAGAGACACAGGGACCGAGAGAGAGACACAGGGACCGAGAGAGAGAGACACAGGGACCGAGAGAGACACAGGGACCGAGAGAGACACAGGGACCGAGAGAGAGACACAGGGACCGAGAGAGAGATAGGGACCGAGTGAGACACAGGGACCGAGAGAGACACAGGGACCGAGAGAGAGACACAGGGACCGAGAGAGAGATAGGGACCGAGTGAGACACAGGGACCGAGAGAGACACAGGGACCGAGGGAGACACAGGGACCGAAAGAGAGACACAGGGACTGAGAGAGACACAGGGACCGAGAGAGAGACACAGGGACCGAGAGAGAGACACCGGGACAGAGAGAGAGTTAGGGGCCGAGAGAGAGACACAGGGACCGAGAGAGAGACACAGGGACTGAGAGAGAGAGACAGGGACTGGGAGAGACACAGGGACCGAGAAAGACACAGGGAGCAAGAGAGACACACAGGGACTGAGAGAGAGAGACAGGGACCGAGAGAGACACCGGGACCGAGAGAGACACAGGGACCGAGACAGAGACAGGTATCGAGTGAGAGACACAGGGACCGATTGAGTGACACAGGGACCGAGAGAGAGAGACAGGATCCGAGAGAGAGAGACACAGGGACCGAGTGAGACACAGGGACCCAGAGAGTGACACAGGGACCGAGAGAGTCACAGGGACCGAGAGAGAGACACAGGGAACGACAGACACACTGAAACTGAGAAAGGGAGACAGGGACCGAGTGAGACACAGGGACCAAGAGAGAGAGACAGGGACCGAGTGAGTGACACAGGGACCGAGAGAGACACAGGGACCGAGAGAGAGACACAATCGTCCGAGAGAGAAAGACAGGGAGCGAGAGAGAGACAGAGGGACCGAGAGAGAGAGACACAGGGACCGAGAGAGACACAGGGACTGAGAGAGACACAGGGACCGTGAGAGACACAGGGACCGAGAGAGACACAGGGACCGAGTGAGACACAGAGACCGAGAGAGACACAGGGACCGAGAGAGAGACACAGGGACTGAGAGACACAGGGACCGAGTGAGACACAGGGACCGAGAGAGAGACACAGGGACCGAGTGAGAGACACAGGGACTGAGCGAGTCACAGGGACCAAGAGAGACACAGGGACCGAGAGAGAGACACAGGGACCGAGAGAGACACAGCGACCGAGAGAGAGACACAGGGTCCGAGAGAGAGAGACACAGGGACCGGGAGAGAGACACAGGGACCGAGTGAGAGACACAGGGACTGAGCGAGTCACAGGGACCGAGAGTGACACAGGGACCGAGAGGTAGACACAGGGACCGAGAGAGACACAGGCACCGAGAGAGAGAGACACAGGGACCGAGAGAGAGACACAGGGACCGAGTGAGAGACACAGGGACTGAGATAGACACAGCGACCGAGAGCGAGACACGGGGACCGAGAGAGACACAGGGTCCGAGTGAGAGACACAGGGACTGAGCGAGTCACAGGGACCGAGAGAGACACAGGGACCGAGAGAGAGACACAGGGACCGAGAGAGACACAGGGACCGAGTGAGACACAGGGACCGAGAGTGACACAGGAACCGAGAGTGACACAGGGACCGAGTGAGACACAGGGACCGACAGAGAGACAGTGACCGAGAGAGACACAGGGACTGAGAGAGACACAGGGACCGAGAGAGACACACGGACCGAGAGAGAGACACAGGGACCGAGAGAGAGACACAGGGACCGAGAGAGAGAGACAGGGACCGAGAGAGAGACACAGGGACCGAGTGAGACACAGGGACCGAGAGAGTGATAGGGACCGAGAGAGCCACAGGGACCCTGAGAGTGTCACAGGGACCGAGAGAGACACATGGACCGAGAGAGAGACACAGGGAACGACAGACACACTGAAACTGAGAGAGAGAGACAGGGACCGAGAGAGACACAGGGACCGAGAGAGAGACACAGGGACCGAGAGAGACACAGGGACCGACAGAGACACAGGGACCGAGAGGGAGAATACAGGGACCGACAGAGAGAGATACAGGGACCGAGTGAGAGACACAGGGACTGAGCGAGTCGCAGGGACCGAGAGAGAGAGATACAGGGACCGACAGAGAGAGATACAGGGACCGAGAGAGACACAGGGACCGAGTGAGAGACACAGGGATTGAGCGAGTCACAGGGACCGAGAGAGACACAGGAACCAAGAGAGAGACTCAGGGACTGAGAGAGAGACACACAAGGACCGACAGAGAGACACAGGGGCCGAGTGAGACACAGGGTCCGAGAGAGAGACACAGGGACCGAGAGAGACACAGGGACCGACAGAGAGACAGTGACCGAGAGAGACACAGGGATCGAGAGAGAGACATCGGGACCGAGAGAGAGACACAGGGACCGAGAGACACACAGCGACCGAGAGTGAGACACTGGGACCGAGAGAGAGACACAGGGACTGAGAGAGACACAGGGACCGACAGAGAGACAGTGACCGAGAGAGACACAGGGACCGAGAGAGAGACACAGGGGCCGACAGAGAGAGTGACCAACAGAGACACTGGGACCGAGAGAGAGAGACAGGGACCGAGAGAGAGACACAGGGACCGAGAGAGAGACACAGGGACCGAGAGAGACGCAGGGACCGAGTGAGACACAGGGGTGAGGTAGACACAGGGACCGAGAGAGTCACAGGGACCGAGTGAGACACAGCGACCGAGAGAGACACAGGGACCGAGAGAGAAACACAGGGAGCGAGAGGGAGACACAGGGACCGAGAGAGAGACACAGGGACCGAGTGAGAAACACAGGGAGCGAGAGGGTGACACAGGGACCGAGAGAGACACAGGGACCAAGAGAGAGACACAGTGACCGAGAGAGACACAGGGACTGAGAGAGTCACAGGGACCGAGTGAGAGACACAGGCACCGAGAGAGAGACACAGGGACTGAGAGAGTCACAGGGACCGAGAGAGAAACACAGGGAACGACAGACACACTGAAACTGAGAAAGGGAGACAGGGACCGAGTGAGACACAGGGACCAAGAGAGTCACAGGGACCGAGAGAGAAACACAGGGACCGACAGACACACTGAAACTGAGAAAGGGAGACAGGGACCGAGTTAGACACAGGGACCAAGAGAGAGAGACAGGGAACGAGTGAGTGACACAGGGACCGAGTGAGACACAGGGACCGAGAGAGAGACACAATCGTCCGAGAGAGAAAGACAGGGAGCGAGAGAGAGACCGAGGGACTGAGAGAGACACAGGGACCGAGAGAGACACAGGGACCGAGAGAGACACAGGGACCGAGTGAGACACAGAGACCGAGAGAGACACAGGGACCGAGAGAGAGACAGGGGTGAGAGGGAGACACAGGGAACGAGAGAGACACAGGGACCGAGTGAGACACAGGGACCGAGAGAGAGACACACAGGGACTGAGCGAGTCACAGGGATCGAGAGATACACAGGGACCGAGTGAGAGACATAGGGACTGAGCGAGTCACAGGGACCGAGAGAGACACAGGGACCGAGAGAGAGACACAGGGACCGAGAGAGACACAGCGACCGAGAGAGAGACACAGGGACCGAGAGAGACACAGGGACCGAGAGAGAGAGACACTGGGACCGAGAGAGAGACACAGGGACCGAGTGAGAGACACAGGGACTGAGCGAGTCACAGGGACCGAGAGAGACACAGGGACCGAGAGGTAGACACAGGGACCGAGAGAGACACAGGCACCGAGAGAGACAGACACAGGGACCGAGAGAGAGAGAGACAGGGACAGAGTGAGAGACACAGGGACTCAGAGAGACACAGCGACCGAGAGAGAGAGACACAGGGACCGAGAGAGAGCGACACAGGGACCGAGAGAGAGACACAGGGACCGAGTGAGAGACACAGGGACCGAGAGAGACACAGCGACCGAGAGAGAGAGACACAGGGACCGAGAGAGACACAGGGACCGAGAGAGAGAGACACAGGGACCGAGAGAGAGACACAGGGTCCGAGTGAGAGACACAGGGACTGAGCGAGTCACAGGGACCGAGAGAGACACAGGGACCGAGAGAGAGACACAGGGACTGAGAGAGAGAGACAGGGACTGAGAGAGAGACACAGGGTCCGAGAGAGACACAGGGTCCGAGTGAGAGACACAGGGACTGAGCGAGTCACAGGGACCGAGAGAGACACAGGGACCGAGTGAGAGACACAGGGACCGAGAGAGACACAGGGACCGAGTGAGACACAGGGACCGAGAGTGACACAGGGACCGAGATTGACACAGGAACCGAGAGTGACACAGGGACCGAGAGTGACACAGAGACCGAGAGTGACACAGGGACCGAGAGAGACACAGTGAACGAGTGAGACACAGGGACCGAGTGAGACACAGGGTCCGAGAGAGACACAGGGCCCGAGAGTGACACAGGGACCGAGAGTGAGACACAGGGACCGAGTGAGACACAGGAACCGAGAGTGACACAGGGACCGAGAGAGACACAGGGACCGAGTGAGACACAGGGACCGAGAGTGACACAGGGACCGAGAGTGACACAGGGACCGAGTCAGACACAGGGACCGAGTGAGACACAGGGACCGAGAGTGACACAGGAACCGAGAGTGACACAGGGACCGAGAGAGACACAGTGACCGAGTGAGACACAGGGACCGAGTGAGACACAGGAACCGAGTGAGACACAGGGACCGAGAATGAGACACAGGGACCGAGAGAGACACAGGGACCGAGGGAGAGAGACACATGGACCGAGAGAGAGACACAGGGACCGAGAGAGACACAGGGACCGAGTGAGACACAGGGACCGAGAGAGAGATAGGGACCGAGTGAGACATGAGACACAGGGGCCGAGAGAGACACAGGGACCGAGAGAGAGACACAGGGACCGAGAGAGAGATAGGGACCGAGTGAGACACAGGGACCGAGAGAGAGACAGGGACCGAGAGAGAGATAGGGACCGAGTGAGACGTGAGACACAGGGACCGAGAGAGACACAGGGACCGAGAGAGAGACACAGGGACCGAGAGATAGATAGGGACCGAGTGAGACGTGAGACACAGGGACCGAGAGAGACACAGGGACCGAGAGAGAGACACAGGGACCGAGAGAGAGACACAGGGACCGAGAGAGAGATAGGGACCGAGTGAGGCACAGGGACCGAGAGAGAGACAGGGACCGAGAGAGAGATAGGGACCGAGAGAGACACAGGGACTGAGCGAGTCACAGGGACCGAGAGAGAGATAGGGACCGAGTGAGACGTGAGACACAGGGACCGAGAGAGACACAGGGACCGAGAGAGAGACACAGGGACCGAGAGAGAGACACAGGGACCGAGAGAGAGATAGGGACCGAGAGAGACACAGGGACCGAGAGAGAGACACAGGGACCGAGAGAGAGATAGGGACCGAGTGAGACACAGGAACCGAGAGAGACACAGGGACCGAGAGAGAGACACAGGGACAGAGTGAGACACAGGGACCGAGAGTGACACAGGGACCGAGAGTGACACAGGAACCGAGAGTGACACAGGGACCGAGAGTGACACAGAGACCGAGAGTGACACAGGGACCGAGAGAGACACAGTGACCGAGTGAGACACAGGGACCGAGTGAGACACAGGGACCGAGAGAGACACAGGGACCGAGTGAGACACAGGGACCGAGAGTGACACAGGGACCGAGAGTGAGACACAGGGACCGAGTGAGACACAGGAACCGAGAGTGACACAGGGACCGAGAGAGACACAGGGACCGAGTGAGACACAGGGACCGAGAGTGACACAGGGACCGAGAGTGACATAGGGACCGAGAGAGAGACACAGGGACCGAGAGAGAGATAGGGACCGAGTGAGACACAGGGACCGAGAGAGAGATAGGGACCGAGTGAGGCACAGAGACCGAGAGAGAGACAGGGACCGAGAGAGAGATAGGGACCGAGAGAGACACAGGGACCGAGAGAGTGATAGGGACCGAGAGAGACACAGGGGCCGAGAGAGAGACACAGGGACCGAGAGAGAGATAGGGACCGAGTGAGACACAGGGACCGAGAGAGACACAGGGACCGAGAGAGAGACACAGGGACCGAGAGAGAGAGACACAGGGACCGAGAGAGACACAGGGACCGAGAGAGACACAGGGACCGAGAGAGAGACACAGGGACCGAGAGAGAGATAGGGACCGAGTGAGACACAGGGACCGAGAGAGACACAGGGACCGAGAGAGAGACACAGGGACCGAGAGAGAGATAGGGACCGAGTGAGACACAGGGACCGAGAGAGACACAGGGACCGAGGGAGAGAGACACAGGGACCGAGAGAGACACAGGGACCGAGAGAGACACAGGGACCGAGAGAGAGACACAGGGACCGAGAGAGAGATAGGGACCGAGTGAGACACAGGGACCGAGAGAGACACAGGGACCGAGGGAGAGAGACACAGGGACCGAGAGAGACACATGGACCGAGAGAGAGACACAGGGACCGAGTGAGAGACACAGGGACTGAGCGAGTCACAGGGACCGAGAGAGACACAGGGAACGAGAGAGAGAGACACAGGGATCGAGAGAGAGGCACAGGAACCGAGAGAGACACAGGGACTGAGAGAGTCACAGGGACCGAGTGAGAGACACAGGCACCGAGAGAGAGACACAGGGACTGAGAGAGAGAGAGACACAAGGACTGAGAGTGAGACACAGGAACCAAGAGAGACACCAGGACCGAGAGAGACATAGGGGTGAGAGAGAGATACAGGGACCGAGAGAGACACAGGGACCAAGAGAGACACAGGACCGAGAGAGAGACACAGGGACTGAGACAGAGACACAGGGACTGAGAGAGAGAGAGACAGGGACCGAGAGAGACACCGGGACCGAGAGAGACACAGGGACCGAGACAGAGACAGGTGCCGAGTGAGAGACACAGGGACCGATTGAGAGACAGAGGGACCGAGAGAGAGACACAGGGACCGAGAGAAACACAGTGACCGAGAGAGAGACACAGGGACCGAGAGAGAGAGACAGGGACCGAGAGAGAGACATAGGGACCGAGTGAGACACAGGGACCGAGAGAGTGATAGGGACCGAGAGAGACACAGGGACCCAGAGAGTGACACAGGGACCGAGAGAGACACAGGAACCGAGAGAGTCACAGGGAACGAGAGAGAGACACAGGGAACGACAGACACACTGAAACTGAGAGAGAGAGACAGGGACCGAGTGAGACACAGGGACCAAGAGAGAGAGACAGGGACCGAGTGAGAGACACAGGGACCGAGTGAGACACAGGGACCGAGAGAGTGATAGGGACCGAGGGAGACACAGAGACCGACAGAGAGAGATACAGGGACCGACAGAGAGAGACACAGGGACCGAGAGAGAGAATACAGGGACCGACAGAGAGAGATACAGGGACCGAGAGAGAGAGACACAGGGACCCAGAGAGAAAGACAGGGACCAAGAGAGAGAGATACAGGGACCGACAGAGAGAGATACAGGAACCGAGAGAGACACAGGGACTGAGAGAGTCACAGGCACCGAGAGAGAGACACAGGGACTGAGAGTGAGACACAGGGACCAAGAGAGACACCAGGACCGGGAGAGACATAGGGGTGAGAGAGAGATATAGGGACCGAGAGAGACACAGGGACCGAGTGAGACACACGGACCGAGGGAGACACAGGGACCGAAAGAGAGACACAGGGACTGAGAGAGACACAGGGACCGAGAGAGAGACACAGGGACCGAGAGAGAGACACCGGGACAGAGAGAGAGTTAGGGGCCGAGAGAGAGACACAGGGACCGAGAGAGAGACACAGGGACTGAGAGAGAGAGACAGGGACGGGGAGAGACACAGGGACCGAGAAAGACACAGGGAGCAAGAGAGACACACAGGGACTGAGAGAGAGAGACAGGGACCGAGAGAGACACCGGGACCGAGAGAGACACAGGGACCGAGACAGAGACAGGTATCGAGTGAGAGACACAGGGACCAATTGAGAGACACAGGGACCGAGAGAGAGAGACAGGATCCGAGAGAGAGAGACACAGGGACCGAGTGAGAGACACAGGGACTGAGCGAGTCACAGGGACCGAGAGAGACACAGGGAACGAGAGAGAGAGACACAGGGATCGAGAGAGAGGCACAGGAACCGAGAGAGACACAGGGACCGAGAGAGACACAGGGACCGAGTGAGACACAGAGACCGAGAGAGACACAGGGACCGAGAGAGAGACAGGGGTGAGAGGGAGACACAGGGAACGAGAGAGACACAGGGACCGAGTGAGACACAGGGACCGAGAGAGAGAGACACAGGGACTGAGCGAGTCACAGGGATCGAGAGATACACAGGGACCGAGTGAGAGACATAGGGACTGAGCGAGTCACAGGGACCGAGAGAGACACAGGGACCGAGAGAGAGACACAGGGACCGAGAGAGACACAGCGACCGAGAGAGAGACACAGGGACCGAGAGAGACACAGGGACCGAGAGAGAGAGACACTGGGACCGAGAGAGAGACACAGGGACCGAGTGAGAGACACAGGGACTGAGCGAGTCACAGGGACCGAGAGAGACACAGGGACCGAGAGGTAGACACAGGGACCGAGAGAGACACAGGCACCGAGAGAGACAGACACAGGGACCGAGAGAGAGAGAGACAGGGACAGAGTGAGATACACAGGGACTCAGAGAGACACAGCGACCGAGAGAGAGAGACACAGGGACCGAGAGAGAGCGACACAGGGACCGAGAGAGAGACACAGGGACCGAGCGAGAGACACAGGGACCGAGAGAGACACAGCGACCGAGAGAGAGAGACACAGGGACCGAGAGAGACACAGGGACCGAGAGAGAGAGACACAGGGACCGAGAGAGAGACACAGGGTCCGAGTGAGAGACACAGGGACTGAGCGAGTCACAGGGACCGAGAGAGACACAGGGACCGAGAGAGAGACACAGGGACTGAGAGAGAGAGACAGGGACTGAGAGAGAGACACAGGGTCCGAGAGAGACACAGGGTCCGAGTGAGAGACACAGGGACTGAGCGAGTCACAGGGACCGAGAGAGACACAGGGACCGAGTGAGAGACACAGGGACCGAGAGAGACACAGGGACCGAGTGAGACACAGGGACCGAGAGTGACACAGGGACCGAGAGTGACACAGGAACCGAGAGTGACACAGGGACCGAGAGTGACACAGAGACCGAGAGTGACACAGGGACCGAGAGAGACACAGTGAACGAGTGAGACACAGGGACCGAGTGAGACACAGGGTCCGAGAGAGACACAGGGCCCGAGAGTGACACAGGGACCGAGAGTGAGACACAGGGACCGAGTGAGACACAGGAACCGAGAGTGACACAGGGACCGAGAGAGACACAGGGACCGAGTGAGACACAGGGACCGAGAGTGACACAGGGACCGAGAGTGACACAGGGACCGAGTGAGACACAGGGACCGAGTGAGACACAGGGACCGAGAGTGACACAGGAACCGAGAGTGACACAGGGACCGAGAGAGACACAGTGACCGAGTGAGACACAGGGACCGAGTGAGACACAGGAACCGAGTGAGACACAGGGACCGAGAATGAGACACAGGGACCGAGAGAGACACAGGGACCGAGGGAGAGAGACACATGGACCGAGAGAGAGACACAGGGACCGAGAGAGACACAGGGACCGAGTGAGACACAGGGACCGAGAGAGAGATAGGGACCGAGTGAGACGTGAGACACAGGGGCCGAGAGAGACACAGGGACCGAGAGAGAGACACAGGGACCGAGAGAGAGATAGGGACCGAGTGAGACACAGGGACCGAGAGAGAGACAGGGACCGAGAGAGAGATAGGGACCGAGTGAGACGTGAGACACAGGGACCGAGAGAGACACAGGGACCGAGAGAGAGACACAGGGACCGAGAGAGAGATAGGGACCGAGTGAGACGTGAGACACAGGGACCGAGAGAGACACAGGGACCGAGAGAGAGACACAGGGACCGAGAGAGAGACACAGGGACCGAGAGAGAGATAGGGACCGAGTGAGGCACAGGGACCGAGAGAGAGACAGGGACCGAGAGAGAGATAGGGACCGAGAGAGACACAGGGACTGAGCGAGTCACAGGGACCGAGAGAGAGATAGGGACCGAGTGAGACGTGAGACACAGGGACCGAGAGAGACACAGGGACCGAGAGAGAGACACAGGGACCGAGAGAGAGACACAGGGACCGAGAGAGAGATAGGGACCGAGAGAGACACAGGGACCGAGAGAGAGACACAGGGACCGAGAGAGAGATAGGGACCGAGTGAGACACAGGAACCGAGAGAGACACAGGGACCGAGAGAGAGACACAGGGACAGAGTGAGACACAGGGACCGAGAGTGACACAGGGACCGAGAGTGACACAGGAACCGAGAGTGACACAGGGACCGAGAGTGACACAGAGACCGAGAGTGACACAGGGACCGAGAGAGACACAGTGACCGAGTGAGACACAGGGACCGAGTGAGACACAGGGACCGAGAGAGACACAGGGACCGAGTGAGACACAGGGACCGAGAGTGACACAGGGACCGAGAGTGAGACACAGGGACCGAGTGAGACACAGGAACCGAGAGTGACACAGGGACCGAGAGAGACACAGGGACCGAGTGAGACACAGGGACCGAGAGTGACACAGGGACCGAGAGTGACATAGGGACCGAGAGAGAGACACAGGGACCGAGAGAGAGATAGGGACCGAGTGAGACACAGGGACCGAGAGAGAGATAGGGACCGAGTGAGGCACAGAGACCGAGAGAGAGACAGGGACCGAGAGAGAGATAGGGACCGAGAGAGACACAGGGACCGAGAGAGAGACACAGGGACCGAGAGAGTGATAGGGACCGAGAGAGACACAGGGGCCGAGAGAGAGACACAGGGACCGAGAGAGAGATAGGGACCGAGTGAGACACAGGGACCGAGAGAGACACAGGGACCGAGAGAGAGACACAGGGACCGAGAGAGAGAGACACAGGGACCGAGAGAGACACAGGGACCGAGAGAGACACAGGGACCGAGAGAGAGACACAGGGACCGAGAGAGAGATAGGGACCGAGTGAGACACAGGGACCGAGAGAGACACAGGGACCGAGGGAGAGAGACACAGGGACCGAGAGAGACACAGGGACCGAGAGAGACACAGGGACCGAGGAAGAGAGACACAGGGACCGAGAGAGACACAGGGACCGAGAGAGAGATAGGGACCGAGTGAGACACAGGGACCGAGAGAGACACAGGGACCGAGAGAGACACAGGGACCGAGAGAGAGACACAGGGACCGAGAGAGACACAGGGACCGAGGGAGAGAGACACAGGGACCGAGAGAGACACAGGGACCGAGAGAGAGACACAGGGACCGAGAGAGACACAGGGACCGAGAGAGACACAGGGACCGAGGAAGAGAGACACAGGGACCGAGAGAGACACAGGGACCGAGTGAGACACAGGGACCGAGAGAGACACAGGGACCGAGAGAGAGATAGGGACCGAGTGAGACACAGGGACCGAGAGAGACACAGGGACCGAGGGAGAGAGACACAGGGACCGAGAGAGACACAGGGTCCGAGAGAGACACAGGGA
Organism: Prionace glauca; assembly: GCA_037974335.1. Classification (NCBI taxonomy): domain Eukaryota; kingdom Metazoa; phylum Chordata; class Chondrichthyes; order Carcharhiniformes; family Carcharhinidae; genus Prionace; species Prionace glauca. Next base: position 217,910 of record JBBMRE010000126.1, on the reverse strand, counting down.
CCGAGAGAGACACAGGGACCGAGGAAGAGAGACACATGGACCGAGAGAGACATAGGGGTGAGAGAGAGATACAGGGACCGAGAGAGAGACACAGGGACTGAGACAGAGACACAGGGACTGAGAGAGAGAGAGACAGGGACCGAGAGAGACACCGGGACCGAGAGAGACACAGGGACCGAGACAGAGACAGAGGGACCGAGTGAGAGACACAGGGACCGATTGAGAGACAGAGGGACCGAGAGAGAGACACAGGGACCGAGAGAAACACAGTGACCGAGAGAGAGACACAGGGACCGAGAGAGAGAGACAGGGACCGAGAGAGAGACATAGGGACCGAGTGAGACACAGGGACCGAGAGAGTGATAGGGACCGAGAGAGACACAGGGACCCAGAGAGTGACACAGGGACCGAGAGAGACACAGGAACCGAGAGAGTCACAGGGAACGAGAGAGAGACACAGGGAACGACAGACACATTGAAACTGAGAGAGAGAGACAGGGACCGAGTGAGACACAGGGACCAAGAGAGAGAGACAGGGACCGAGTGAGAGACACAGGGACCGAGTGAGACACAGGGACCGAGAGAGTGATAGGGACCGAGGGAGACACAGAGACCGACAGAGAGAGATACAGGGACCGACAGAGAGAGACACAGGGACCGAGAGAGAGAATACAGGGACCGACAGAGAGAGATACAGGGACCGAGAGAGAGACACAGGGACCCAGAGAGAAACACAGGGACCAAGAGAGAGAGATACAGGGACCGACAGAGAGAGATACAGGAACCGAGAGAGACACAGGGACTGAGAGAGTCACAGGCACCGAGAGAGAGACACAGGGACTGAGAGTGAGACACAGGGACCAAGAGAGACACCAGGACCGGGAGAGACATAGGGGTGAGAGAGAGATATAGGGACCGAGAGAGACACAGGGACCGAGTGAGACACACGGACCGAGGGAGACACAGGGACCGAAAGAGAGACACAGGGACTGAGAGAGACACAGGGACCGAGAGAGAGACACAGGGACCGAGAGAGAGACACCGGGACAGAGAGAGAGTTAGGGGCCGAGAGAGAGACACAGGGACCGAGAGAGAGACACAGGGACTGAGAGAGAGAGACAGGGACTGGGAGAGACACAGGGACCGAGAAAGACACAGGGAGCAAGAGAGACACACAGGGACTGAGAGAGAGAGACAGGGACCGAGAGAGACACCGGGACCGAGAGAGACACAGGGACCGAGACAGAGACAGGTATCGAGTGAGAGACACAGGGACCAATTGAGAGACACAGGGACCGAGAGAGAGAGACAGGATCCGAGAGAGAGAGACACAGGGACCGAGTGAGACACAGGGACCCAGAGAGTGACACAGGGACCGAGAGAGTCACAGGGACCGAGAGAGAGACACAGGGAACGACAGACACACTGAAACTGAGAAAGGGAGACAGGGACCGAGTGAGACACAGGGACCAAGAGAGAGAGACAGGGACCGAGTGAGTGACACAGGGACCGAGAGAGACACAGGGACCGAGAGAGAGACACAATCGTCCGAGAGAGAAAGACAGGGAGCGAGAGAGAGACAGAGGGACCGAGAGAGAGAGACACAGGGACCGAGAGAGACACAGGGACTGAGAGAGACACAGGGACCATGAGAGACACAGGGACCGAGAGAGACACAGGGACCGAGTGAGACACAGAGACCGAGAGAGACACAGGGACCGAGAGAGAGACACAGGGACTGAGAGACACAGGGACCGAGTGAGACACAGGGACCGAGAGAGAGACACAGGGACCGAGTGAGAGACACAGGGACTGAGCGAGTCACAGGGACCGAGAGAGACACAGGGACCGAGAGAGAGACACAGGGACCGAGAGAGACACAGCGACCGAGAGAGAGAGACACAGGGTCCGAGAGAGAGAGACACAGGGACCGGGAGAGAGACACAGGGACCGAGTGAGAGACACAGGGACTGAGCGAGTCACAGGGACCGAGAGTGACACAGGGACCGAGAGGTAGACACAGGGACCGAGAGAGACACAGGCACCGAGAGAGAGAGACACAGGGACCGAGAGTGAGACACAGGGACCGAGTGAGAGACACAGGGACTGAGATAGACACAGCGACCGAGAGCGAGACACGGGGACCGAGAGAGACACAGGGTCCGAGTGAGAGACACAGGGACTGAGCGAGTCACAGGGACCGAGAGAGACACAGGGACCGAGAGAGAGACACAGGGACAGGGAGAGACACAGGAACCGAGAGTGACACAGGGACCGAGTGAGACACAGGGACCGAGAGTGACACAGGAACCGAGAGTGACACAGGGACCGAGTGAGACACAGGGACCGACAGAGAGACAGTGACCGAGAGAGACACACGGACCGAGAGAGAGACACAGGGACCGAGAAAGAGATAGGGACCGAGTGAGACACAGGGACCGAGGGAGAGGGCCACAGGGACCGGGAGAGACACAGCGACCGAGAGAGACACAGGGACCGAGGGAGAGAGACAGGGACCGAGAGAGACACAGGGACAGAGAGAGAGACACAGGGACCGAGAGAGACGCAGGGACCGAGTGAGACACAGGGGTGAGGTAGACACAGGAACCGAGAGAGAGACACAGCGACCGAGAGAGACACAGGGACCGAGAGAGAGAGAGAGACACAGGGACCGAGAGAGAAACACAGGGACCGAGGGAGAGAGACACAGGGACCGAGAGAGACACAGGGACCGAGAGAGACTCAGGGACTGAGCGAGACACAGGGACCGAGAGAGACACAGGGACCGAGAGAAACAAAGGGACCGAGGGAGACACAGGGACCGAGAGAGACACAGGGACTGAGAGAGAGACACAGGGACCGAGAGAGAAAAACAGGGACCGAGAGAGGCACAGGGACTGAGAGAGTCACAGGGACCGAGAGAGAGTCACAGGCACCGAGAGAGAGACACAGGGACTGAGAGTGAGACACAGGGACCAAGAGAGACACCAGGACCGGGAGAGACATAGGGGTGAGAGACAGATATAGGGACCGAGAGAGACACAGGGACCGAGTGAGACACACGGACCGAGGGAGACACAGGGACCGAAAGAGAGACACAGGGACCGAGAGAGACACAGGGACCGAGAGAGAGACACAGGGACCGAGAGAGAGACACCGGGACAGAGAGAGAGTTAGGGACCGAGAGAGAGACACAGGGACCGAGAGAGAGACACAGGGAGCAAGAGAGACACACAGGGACTGAGAGAGAGAGACAGGGACCGAGAGAGACACCGGGACCGAGAGAGACACAGGGACCGAGACAGAGACAGGTATCGAGTGATAGACACAGGGACCGATTGAGAGACACAGGGACCGAGAGAGAGAGATAGGATCCGAGAGAGAGAGACACAGGGACCGAGTGAGACACAGGGACCCAGAGAGTGACACAGGGACCGAGAGAGTCACAGGGACCGAGAGAGAGACACAGGGAACGACAGACACACTGAAACTGAGAAAGGGAGACAGGGACCGAGTGAGACACAGGGACCAAGAGAGAGAGACAGGGACCGAGTGAGTGACACAGGGACCGAGTGAGACACAGGGACCGAGAGAGAGACACAATCGTCCGAGAGAGAAAGACAGGGAGCGAGAGAGAGACACAGGGACCGAGAGAGACACAGGGACCGAGAGAGAGAGACACAGGGACCGAGTGAGACACAGAGACCGAGAGAGACACAGGGAACGAGAGAGAGACACCGGCACTGAGAGACACAGGGACCGAGTGAGACACAGGGACCGAGAGAGAGACACAGGGACCGAGTGAGAGACACAGGGACTGAGCGAGTCACAGGGACCGAGAGAGACACAGGGACCGAGAGAGAGTCACAGGGACCGAGAGAGACACAGGGACCGAGAGAGAGACACAGGGACTGAGAGAGAGACACAGGGACCGAGAGAGAAACACAGGGACCGAGAGAGACACAGGGACTGAGAGAGTCACAGGGACCGAGAGAGAGTCACAGGCACCGAGAGAGAGACACAGGGACTGAGAGTGAGACACAGGGACCAAGAGAGACACCAGGACCGGGAGAGACATAGGGGTGAGAGACAGATATAGGGACCGAGAGAGACACAGGGACCGAGTGAGTCACATGGACCGAGGGAGACACAGGGACCGAGAGAGAGACACAGGGACCGAGAGTGAGACACCGGGACTGAGAGAGAGACACAGGGACCGAGAGAGAGACACCGGGACCGAGAGAGAGACACCGGGACAGAGAGAGAGTTAGGGACCGAGAGAGAGACACAGGGACCGAGAGAGAGACACCGGGACAGAGAGAGAGTTAGGGACCGAGAGAGACACACAGGGACTGAGAGAGAGAGACAGGGACCGAGAGAGACACCAGGACCGAGAGAGACACAGGGACCGAGACAGAGACAGGTATCGAGTGATAGACACAGGGACCGATTGAGAGACACAGGGACCGAGAGAGAGAGATAGGATCCGAGAGTGAGAGACACAGGGACCGAGTGAGACACAGGGACCCAGAGAGTGACACAGGGACCGAGAGAGTCACAGGGACCGAGAGAGAGACACAGGGAACGACAGACACACTGAAACTGAGAAAGGGAGACAGGGACCGAGTGAGACACAGGGACCAAGAGAGAGAGACAGGGACCGAGTGAGTGACACAGGGACCGAGTGAGACACAGGGACCGAGAGAGAGACACAATCGTCCGAGAGAGAAAGACAGGGAGCGAGAGAGAGACACAGGGACCGAGAGAGACACAGGGACCGAGAGAGAGAGACACAGGGACCGAGAGAGACACAGGGACCGAGAGAGACACAGGGACCGAGAGAGACACAGGGACCGAGTGAGACACAGAGACCGAGAGAGACACAGGGAACGAGAGAGAGACACCGGCACTGAGAGACACAGGGACCGAGTGAGACACAGGGACCGAGAGAGAGACACAGGGACCGAGTGAGAGACACAGGGACTGAGCGAGTCACAGGGACCGAGAGAGACACAGGGACCGAGAGAGAGTCACAGGGACCGAGAGAGACACAGGGACCGAGAGAGAGACACAGGGACTGAGAGAGAGACAGGGACTGAGAGAGAGAGACAGGGACCAAGAGAGACACAAGGACCGAGAGAGAGACACAGGGACCGACAGAGAGAGATACAGGGACCGAGTGAGAGACACAGGGACTGAGCGAGTCGCAGGGACCGAGAGAGAGAGATGCAGGGACCGACAGAGAGAGATACAGGGACCGAGAGATAGACACAGGGTCCGAGAGAGAGACACAGGGACCGAGAGAGACACAGGGTCCGAGATAGAGACACAGGGACCGAGAGAGACACAGGGACCGACAGAGAGACAGTGACCGAGAGAGACACAGGGATCGAGAGAGAGACATAGGGACCGAGAGAGAGACAGAGGGATCGAGAGACACACAGGGACCGAGAGTGAGACACAGGGACCGAGAGAGAGGCACAGGGACTGAGAGAGACACAGGGACCGACAGAGAGACAGTGACCGAGAGAGACACAGGGACCGAGAGAGAGACACAGGGACCGAAAGAGAGAGTGACCAAGAGAGACACTGGGACCGAGAGAGAGAGACAGGGACCGAGAGAGAGACACAGGGACTGAGAGAGACACAGGGACAGAGAGAGAGACACAGGGACCGAGAGAGACGCAGGGACCGAGTGAGACACAGGGGTGAGGTAGACACAGGGACCGAGAGAGACACAGGGACCGAGAGAGAGACACAGCGACCGAGAGAGACACAGGGACCGAGAGAGAGAGAGAGACACAGGGACCGAGAGAGAAACACAGGGACCGAGGGAGAGAGACACAGGGACCGAGAGAGACACAGGGACCGAGAGAGACTCAGGGACTGAGCGAGACACAAGGACCGAGAGAGACACAGGGACCGAGAGAAACAAAGGGACCGAGGGAGACACAGGGACCGAGAGAGACACAGGGACTGAGAGAGAGACACAGGGACCGAGAGAGAAACACAGGGACCGAGAGAGACACAGGGACTGAGAGAGTCACAGGGACCGAGAGAGAGTCACAGGCACCGAGAGAGAGACACAGGGACTGAGAGTGAGACACAGGGACCAAGAGAGACACCAGGACCGGGAGAGACATAGCGGTGAGAGACAGATATATGGACCGAGAGAGACACAGGGACCGAGTGAGACACACGGACCGAGGGAGACACAGGGACCGAAAGAGAGACACAGGGACCGAGAGAGACACAGGGACCGAGAGAGAGACACAGGGACCGAGAGAGAGACACCGGGACAGAGAGAGAGTTAGGGACCGAGAGAGAGACACAGGGACCGAGAGAGAGACACAGGGAGCAAGAGAGACACACAGGGACTGAGAGAGAGAGACAGGGACCGAGAGAGACACCGGGACCGAGAGAGACACAGGGACCGAGACAGAGACAGGTATCGAGTGATAGACACAGGGACCGATTGAGAGACACAGGGACCGAGAGAGAGAGATAGGATCCGAGAGAGAGAGACACAGGGACCGAGTGAGACACAGGGACCCAGAGAGTGACACAGGGACCGAGAGAGTCACAGGGACCGAGAGAGAGACACAGAGAACGACAGACACACTGAAACTGAGAAAGGGAGACAGGGACCGAGTGAGACACAGGGACCAAGAGAGAGAGACAGGGACCGAGTGAATGACACAGGGACCGAGTGAGACACAGGGACCGAGAGAGAGACACAATCGTCCGAGAGAGAAAGACAGGGAGCGAGAGAGAGACACAGGGACCGAGAGAGACACAGGGACCGAGAGAGAGAGACACAGGGACCGAGAGAGACACAGGGACCGAGAGAGACACAGGGACCGAGAGAGACACAGGGACCGAGTGAGACACAGAGACCGAGAGAGACACAGGGAACGAGAGAGAGACACCGGCACTGAGAGACACAGGGACCGAGTGAGACACAGGGACCGAGAGAGAGACACAGGGACCGAGTGAGAGACACAGGGACTGAGCGAGTCACAGGGACCGAGAGAGACACAGGGACCGAGAGAGAGTCACAGGGACCGAGAGAGACACAGTGACCGAGAGAGAGACACAGGGACTGAGAGAGAGACAGGGACTGAGAGAGAGACAGGGACCAAGAGAGACACAAGGACCGAGAGAGAGACACAGGGACCGAGAGAGAGTCACAGGGACCGAGAGAGAGACACAGGGACCGAGAGAGACACAGGGACCGAGTGAGACACAGGGACCGAGAGTGACACAGGGACCGAGTGAGACACAGGGACCGAGAGTGACACAGGAACCGAGAGAGACACAGGGACCGAGGGAGAGAGACACATGGACCGAGAGAGAGACACAGGGACCGAGTGAGAGACACAGGGACCGAGAGAGAGACACAGGGACCGAGAGAGAGACAGGGAACGAGAGAGAGAGACACAGGGATCGAGAGAGAGGCACAGGAACCGAGAGAGACACAGGGACTGAGAGAGTCACAGGGACCGAGTGAGAGACACAGGCACCGAGAGAGAAACACAGGGACTGAGAGAGAGAGACACAGGGACTGAGAGTGAGACACAGGAACCAAGAGAGACACCAGAAACGAGAGAGACATAGGGGTGAGAGAGAGATACAGGGACCGAGAGAGACACAGGGACCGAGTGAGAACACGGACTGAGGGAGACACAGGGACCGAGAGAGAGACACAGGGACCAAGAGAGACACAGGACCGAGAGAGAGACACAGGGACCGAGAGAGACACAGGGACTGAGAGAGTCACAGGGACCGAGAGAGAGTCACAGGCACCGAGAGAGAGACACAGGGACTGAGAGTGAGACACAGGGACCAAGAGAGACACCAGGACCGGGAGAGAGACACAGGGACCGAGAGAGAGACACCGGGACAGAGAGAGAGTTAGGGACCGAGAGAGAGACACAGGGACCGAGAGAGAGACACAGGGAGCAAGAGAGACACACAGGGACTGAGAGAGAGAGACAGGGACCGAGAGAGACACCGGGACCGAGTGAGACACAGGGACCAAGAGAGAGAGACAGGGACCGAGTGAGTGACACAGGGACCGAGTGAGACACAGGGACCGAGAGACAGACACAATCGTCCGAGAGAGAAAGACAGGGAGCGAGAGAGAGACACAGGGACCGAGAGAGACACAGGGACCGAGAGAGAGAGACACAGGGACCGAGAGAGACACAGGGACCGAGAGAGACACAGGGACCGAGAGAGACACAGGGACCGAGTGAGACACAGAGACCGAGAGAGACACAGGGAACGAGAGAGAGACACCGGCACTGAGAGACACAGGGACCGAGTGAGACACAGGGACCGAGAGAGAGACACAGGGACCGAGTGAGAGACACAGGGACTGAGCGAGTCACAGGGACCGAGAGAGACACAGGGACCGAGAGAGAGTCACAGGGACCGAGAGAGACACAGGGACCGAGAGAGAGACACAGGGACTGAGAGAGAGACAGGGACTGAGAGAGAGACAGGGACCAAGAGAGACACAAGGACCGAGAGAGAGACACAGGGACCGAGAGAGAGTCACAGGGACCGAGAGAGAGACACAGGGACCGAGAGAGACACAGGGACCGAGTGAGACACAGGGACCGAGAGTGACACAGGGACCGAGTGAGACACAGGGACCAAGAGTGACACAGGAACCGAGAGAGACACAGGGACCGAGGGAGAGAGACACATGGACCGAGAGAGAGACACAGGGACCAAGTGAGAGACACAGGGACCGAGAGAGAGACACAGTGACCGAGAGAGAGACAGGGAACGAGAGAGAGAGACACAGGGATCGAGAGAGAGGCACAGGAACCGAGAGAGACACAGGGACTGAGAGAGTCACAGGGACCGAGTGAGAGACACAGGCACCGAGAGAGAGACACAGGGACTGAGAGAGAGAGACACAGGGACTGAGAGTGAGACACAGGAACCAAGAGAGACACCAGAAACGAGAGAGACATAGGGGTGAGAGAGAGATACAGGGACCGAGAGAGACACAGGGACCGAGTGAGAACACGGACTGAGGGAGACACAGGGACCGAGAGAGAGACACAGGGACCAAGAGAGACACAGGACCGAGAGAGAGACACAGGGACCGAGAGAGACACAGGGACCGAGAGAGAGACACAGGGACCGAGAGAGACACAGGGACCGAGAGAGACACAGGGACCGAGGGAGAGACACAGGGACCGAGTGAGAGACACAGGGACTGAGCGAGTCACAGGGACCGAGAGAGACACAGGGAACGAGAGAGAGTGACAGGGACCGAGAGAGACACCGGGACCGAGAGAGACACAGGGACCGAGACAGAGACAGGTACCGAGTGCGAGACACAGGGACCGATTGAGAGACACAGGGACCGGGAGAGAGACACAGGGACCGAGAGAGAGACACAGGGACCGAGAGAAACACAGTGACCGAGAGAGAGACACAGGGACCGAGAGAGAGAGACAGGGACCGAGAGAGAGACACAGGGACCGAGTGAGACACAGGGACCGAGAGAGTGATAGGGACCGAGAGAGACACAGGGACCCAGAGAGTGACACAGGGACCGAGAGAGAGAGACACAGGGACCGAGAGAGACACAGGAACCGAGAGAGTCACAGGGACCGAGAGAGAGACACAGGGAACGACAGACACAGTGAAACTGAGAGAGAGAGACAGGGACCGAGTGAGACACAGGGACCAAGAGAGAGAGACAGGGACCGAGTGAGAGACACAGGGACCGAGTGAGACACAGGGAGAGAGAGACACAATCGTCCGAGAGAGAGACACAATCGTCCGAGAGAGAAAGACAGGCAGCGAGTGAGAGACACAGGGACCGAGCGAGTCACAGGGACCGAGAGAGACACAGGGACCGAGAGAGAGACACAGGGACCGAGAGAGATACAGGGACCGACAGAGAGAGACACAGGGACCGAGAGAGAGACACAGGGACCGACAGAGAGAGATACAGGGACCGAGTGAGAGACACAGGGACTGAGCGAGTCGCAGGGACCGAGAGAGAGAGATACAGGGACCGACAGAGAGAGATACAGGGACCGAGAGATAGACACAGGGACCGGGAGAGACACAGGGACCGAGAGAGAGAGACACAGGGACCGAGAGATAGACACAGGGACCGAGAGAGACACAGTAACCGAGAGAGAGACTCAGGGACTGAGAGAGAGACACACAAGGACCGACAGAGAGACACAGGGACCGAGTGAGACACAGGGTCCGAGAGAGAGACACAGGGACCGAGAAAGACACAGGGACCGACAGAGAGACAGTGACCGAGAGAGACACAGGGATCGAGAGAGAGACATAGGGACCGAGAGAGAGACACAGGGACCGAGAGAGAGACACAGGGACTGAGAGAGAGACAGGGACTGAGAGAGAGACAGGGACCAAGAGAGACACAAGGACCGAGAGAGAGACACAGGGACCGACAGAGAGAGATACAGGGACCGAGTGAGAGACACAGGGACTGAGCGAGTCGCAGGGACCGAGAGAGAGAGATGCAGGGACCGACAGAGAGAGATACAGGGACCGAGAGATAGACACAGGGTCCGAGAGAGAGACACAGGGACCAAGAGAGACACAGGGTCCGAGATAGAGACACAGGGACCGAGAGAGACACAGGGACCGACAGAGAGACAGTGACCGAGAGAGACACAGGGATCGAGAGAGAGACATAGGGACCGAGAGAGAGACAGAGGGATCGAGAGACACACAGGGACCGAGAGTGAGACACAGGGACCGAGAGAGAGGCACAGGGACTGAGAGAGACACAGGGACCGACAGAGAGACAGTGACCGAGAGAGACACAGGGACCGAGAGAGAGACACAGGGACCGAAAGAGAGAGTGACCAAGAGAGACACTGGGACCGAGAGAGAGAGACAGGGACCGAGAGAGAGACACAGGGACTGAGAGAGACACAGGGACAGAGAGAGAGACACAGGGACCGAGAGAGACGCAGGGACCGAGTGAGACACAGGGGTGAGGTAGACACAGGGACCGAGAGAGACACAGGGACCGAGAGAGAGACACAGCGACCGAGAGAGACACAGGGACCGAGAGAGAGAGAGAGACACAGGGACCGAGAGAGAAACACAGGGACCGAGGGAGAGAGACACAGGGACCGAGAGAGACACAGGGACCGAGAGAGACTCAGGGACTGAGCGAGACACAGGGACCGAGAGAGACACAGGGACCGAGAGAAACAAAGGGACCGAGGGAGACACAGGGACCGAGAGAGACACAGGGACTGAGAGAGAGACACAGGGACCGAGAGAGAAACACAGGGACCGAGAGAGACACAGGGACTGAGAGAGTCACAGGGACCGAGAGAGAGTCACAGGCACCGAGAGAGAGACACAGGGACTGAGAGTGAGACACAGGGACCAAGAGAGACACCAGGACCGGGAGAGACATAGGGGTGAGAGACAGATATAGGGACCGAGACAGACACAGGGACCGAGTGAGACACACGGACCGAGGGAGACACAGGGACCGAAAGAGAGACACAGGGACCGAGAGAGAGACACCGGGACAGAGAGAGACACAGGGACCGAGAGAGAGACACAGGGACCGAGAGAGAGACACCGGGACAGAGAGAGAGTTAGGGACCGAGAGAGAGACACAGGGACCGAGAGAGAGACACAGGGAGCAAGAGAGACACACAGGGACTGAGAGAGAGAGACAGGGACCGAGAGAGACACCGGGACCGAGAGAGACACAGGGACCGAGACAGAGACAGGTATCGAGTGATAGACACAGGGACCGATTGAGAGACACAGGGACCGAGAGAGAGAGATAGGATCCGAGAGAGAGAGACACAGGGACCGAGTGAGACACAGGGACCCAGAGAGTGACACAGGGACCGAGAGAGTCACAGGGACCGAGAGAGAGACACAGGGAACGACAGACACACTGAAACTGAGAAAGGGAGACAGGGACCGAGTGAGACACAGGGACCAAGAGAGAGAGACAGGGACCGAGTGAGTGACACAGGGACCGAGTGAGACACAGGGACCGAGAGACAGACACAATCGTCCGAGAGAGAAAGACAGGGAGCGAGAGAGAGACACAGGGACCGAGAGAGACACAGGGACCGAGAGAGAGAGACACAGGGACCGAGAGAGACACAGGGACCGAGAGAGACACAGGGACCGAGAGAGACACAGGGACCGAGTGAGACACAGAGACCGAGAGAGACACAGGGAACCAGAGAGAGACACCGGCACTGAGAGACACAGGGACCGAGTGAGACACAGGGACCGAGAGAGAGACACAGGGACCGAGTGAGAGACACAGGGACTGAGCGAGTCACAGGGACCGAGAGAGACACAGGGACCGAGAGAGAGTCACAGGGACCGAGAGAGACACAGGGACCGAGAGAGAGACACAGGGACTGAGAGAGAGACAGGGACTGAGAGAGAGACAGGGACCAAGAGAGACACAAGGACCGAGAGAGAGACACAGGGACCGAGAGAGAGTCACAGGGACCGAGAGAGAGACACAGGGACCGAGAGAGACACAGGGACCGAGTGAGACACAGGGACCGAGAGTGACACAGGGACCGAGTGAGACACAGGGACCAAGAGTGACACAGGAACCGAGAGAGACACAGGGACCGAGGGAGAGAGACACATGGACCGAGAGAGAGACACAGGGACCGAGTGAGAGACACAGGGACCGAGAGAGAGACACAGTGACCGAGAGAGAGACAGGGAACGAGAGAGAGAGACACAGGGATCGAGAGAGAGGCACAGGAACCGAGAGAGACACAGGGACTGAGAGAGTCACAGGGACCGAGTGAGAGACACAGGCACCGAGAGAGAGACACAGGGACTGAGAGAGAGAGACACAGGGACTGAGAGTGAGACACAGGAACCAAGAGAGACACCAGAAACGAGAGAGACATAGGGGTGAGAGAGAGATACAGGGACCGAGAGAGACACAGGGACCGAGTGAGAACACGGACTGAGGGAGACACAGGGACCGAGAGAGAGACACAGGGACCAAGAGAGACACAGGACCGAGAGAGAGACACAGGGACCGAGAGAGACACAGGGACCGAGAGAGAGACACAGGGACCGAGAGAGACACAGGGACCGAGAGAGACACAGGGACCGAGGGAGAGACACAGGGACCGAGTGAGAGACACAGGGACTGAGCGAGTCACAGGGACCGAGAGAGACACAGGGAACGAGAGAGAGTGACAGGGACCGAGAGAGACACCGGGACCGAGAGAGACACAGGGACCGAGACAGAGACAGGTACCGAGTGCGAGACACAGGGACCGATTGAGAGACACAGGGACCGGGAGAGAGACACAGGGACCGAGAGAGAGACACAGGGACCGAGAGAAACACAGTGACCGAGAGAGAGACACAGGGACCGAGAGAGAGAGACAGGGACGAGAGAGAGACACAGGGACCGAGTGAGACACAGGGACCGAGAGAGTGATAGGGACCGAGAGAGACACAGGGACCCAGAGAGTGACACAGGGACCGAGAGAGAGAGACACAGGGACCGAGAGAGACACAGGAACCGAGAGAGTCACAGGGACCGAGAGAGAGACACAGGGAACGACAGACACAGTGAAACTGAGAGAGAGAGACAGGGACCGAGTGAGACACAGGGACCAAGAGAGAGAAACAGGGACCGAGTGAGAGACACAGGGACCGAGTGAGACACAGGGAGAGAGAGACACAATCGTCCGAGAGAGAGACACAATCGTCCGAGAGAGAAAGACAGGCAGCGAGTGAGAGACACAGGGACCGAGCGAGTCACAGGGACCGAGAGAGACACAGGGACCGAGAGAGAGACACAGGGACCGAGAGAGATACAGGGACCGACAGAGAGAGACACAGGGACCGAGAGAGAGACACAGGGACCGATAGAGAGAGATACAGGGACCGAGTGAGAGACACAGGGACTGAGCGAGTCGCAGCGGCCGAGAGAGAGAGATACAGGGACCGACAGAGAGAGATACAGGGACCGAGAGATAGACACAGGGACCGAGAGAGACACAGGGACCGAGAGAGAGAGACACAGGGACCGAGAGATAGACACAGGGACCGAGAGAGACACAGTAACCGAGAGAGAGACTCAGGGACTGAGAGAGAGACACACAAGGACCGACAGAGAGACACAGGGACCGAGTGAGACACAGGGTCCGAGAGAGAGACACAGGGACCGAGAAAGACACAGGGACCGACAGAGAGACAGTGACCGAGAGAGACACAGGGATCGAGAGAGAGACATAGGGACCGAGAGAGAGACACAGGGACCGAGAGAGACACAGGGACCGAGAGTGAGACACAGGGACCGAGAGAGAGACACAGGGACTGAGAGAGACACAGGGACCGACAGAGAGACAGTGACCGAGAGAGACACAGGGACCGACAGAGAGACACAGGGACCGACAGAGAGAGTGACCAAGAGAGACACTGGGACCGAGAGAGAGAGACAGGGACCGAGAGAGAGACACAGGGACTGAGAGAGACACAGGGACCGAGAGAGATACACAGGGACCGAGAGAGACGCAGGGACCGAGTGAGACACAGGGGTGAGGTAGACACAGGGACCGAGAGAGAGACACAGGGACCGAGAGAGACACAGGGACCGAGAGAGAGACACAGGGACCGAGAGAGAGACACCGGGACAGAGAGAGAGTTAGGGACCGAGAGAGAGACACAGGGACCGAGAGAGAGACACAGGGAGCAAGAGAGACACACAGGGACTGAGAGAGAGAGACAGGGACCGAGAGAGACACCGGGACCGAGAGAGACACAGGGACCGAGACAGAGACAGGTATCGAGTGATAGACACAGGGACCGATTGAGAGACACAGAGACCGAGAGAGAGAGATAGGATCCGAGAGAGAGAGACACAGGGACCGAGTGAGACACAGGGACCCAGAGAGTGACACAGGGACCGAGAGAGTCACAGGGACCGAGAGAGAGACACAGGGACCGAGTGAGTGACACAGGGACCGAGTGAGACACAGGGACCGAGAGAGAGACACAATCGTCCGAGAGAGAAAGACAGGGAGCGAGAGAGAGACACAGGGACCGAGAGAGACACAGGGACCGAGAGAGAGAGAGACACAGGGACCGAGAGAGACACAGGGACCGAGAGAGACACAGGGACCGAGTGAGACACAGAGACCGAGAGAGACACAGGGAACGAGAGAGAGACACCGGCACTGAGAGACACAGGGACCGAGTGAGACACAGGGACCGAGAGAGAGACACAGGGACCGAGTGAGAGACACAGGGACTGAGCGAGTCACAGGGACCGAGAGAGACACAGGGACCGAGAGAGAGTCACAGGGACCGAGAGAGACACAGGGACCGAGAGAGAGACACAGGGACCGAGAGAGAGTCACAGGGACCGAGAGAGAGACACAGGGACCGAGAGAGACACAGGGACCGAGAGAGAGTCACAGGGACCAAGAGAGACACAAGGACCGAGAGAGAGACACAGGGACCGAGAGAGAGTCACAGGGACCGAGAGAGAGACACAGGGACCGAGAGAGACACAGGGACCGAGTGAGACACAGGGACCGAGAGTGACACAGGGACCGAGTGAGACACAGGGACCGAGAGTGACACAGGAACCGAGAGAGACACAGGGACCGAGGGAGAGAGACACATGGACCGAGAGAGAGACACAGGGACCGAGTGAGAGACACAGGGACCGAGAGAGAGACACAGGGACCGAGGGAGAGACAGGGAACGAGAGAGAGAGACACAGGGATCGAGAGAGAGGCACAGGAACCGAGAGAGACACAGGGACTGAGAGAGTCACAGGGACCGAGTGAGAGACACAGGCACCGAGAGAGAGACACAGGGACTGAGAGAGAGAGACACAGGGACTGAGAGTGAGACACAGGAACCAAGAGAGACACCAGAAACGAGAGAGACATAGGGGTGAGAGAGAGATACAGGGACCGAGAGAGACACAGGGACCGAGTGAGAACACGGACTGAGGGAGACACAGGGACCGAGAGAGAGACACAGGGACCAAGAGAGACACAGGACCGAGAGAGAGACACAGGGACCGAGAGAGACACAGGGACCGAGAGAGAGACACAGGGACCGAGAGAGACACAGGGACCGAGAGAGACACAGGGACCGAGTGAGAGACACAGGGACTGAGCGAGTCACAGGGACCGAGAGAGACACAGGGAACGAGAGAGAGTGACAGGGACCGAGAGAGACACCGGGACCGAGAGAGACACAGGGACCGAGACAGAGACAGGTACCGAGTGCGAGACACAGGGACCGATTGAGAGACACAGGGACCGGGAGAGAGACACAGGGACCGAGAGAGAGACACAGGGATCGAGAGAAACACGGTGACCGAGAGAGAGACACAGGGACCGAGAGAGAGAGACAGGGACCGAGAGAGAGACACAGGGACCTAGTGAGACACAGGGACCGAGAGAGTGATAGGGACCGAGAGAGACACAGGGACCCAGAGAGTGACACAGGGACCGAGAGAGAGAGACACAGGGACCGAGAGAGACACAGGAACCGAGAGAGTCACAGGGACCGAGAGAGAGACACAGAGAACGACAGACACAGTGAAACTGAGAGAGAGAGACAGGGACCGAGTGAGACACAGGGACCAAGAGAGAGAGAGACAGGGACCGAGTGAGAGACACAGGGACCGAGTGAGACACAGGGAGAGAGAGACACAATCGTCCGAGAGAGAGACAGGCAGCGAGTGAGAGACACAGGGACCGAGCGAGTCACAGGGACCGAGAGAGACACAGGGACCGAGAGAGAGACACAGGGACCGAGAGAGATACAGGGACCGACAGAGAGAGACACAGGGACCGAGAGAGAGACACAGGGACCGACAGAGAGAGATACAGGGACCGAGTGAGAGACACAGGGACTGAGCGAGTCGCAGCGGCCGAGAGAGAGAGATACAGGGACCGACAGAGAGAGATACAGGGACCGAGAGATAGACACAGGGACCGAGAGAGACACAGGGACCGAGAGAGAGAGACACAGGGACCGAGAGATAGACACAGGGACCGAGAGAGACACAGTAACCGAGAGAGAGACTCAGGGACTGAGAGAGAGACACACAAGGACCGACAGAGAGACACAGGGACCGAGTGAGACACAGGGTCCGAGAGAGAGACACAGGGACCGAGAAAGACACAGGGACCGACAGAGAGAGAGTGACCGAGAGAGACACAGGGATCGAGAGAGAGACATAGGGACCGAGAGAGAGACACAGGGACCGAGAGAGACACAGGGACCGAGAGTGAGACACAGGGACCGAGAGAGAGACACAGGGACTGAGAGAGACACAGGGACCGACAGAGAGACAGTGACCGAGAGAGACACAGGGACCGACAGAGAGACACAGGGACCGACAGAGAGAGTGACCAAGAGAGACACTGGGACCGAGAGAGAGAGACAGGGACCGAGAGAGAGACATAGGGACTGAGAGAGACACAGGGACCGAGAGAGATACACAGGGACCGAGAGAGACGCAGGGACCGAGTGAGACACAGGGGTGAGGTAGACACAGGGACCGAGAGAGACACAGGGACCGAGTGAGACACAGCGACTGAGAGAGACACAGGGACCGAGAGAGAGAGAGACACAGGGACCAAGGGAGAGAGACAGAGGGACCGAGAGAGACACAGGGACCGAGAGAGACTCAGGGACTGAGCGAGACACAGGGACCGAGAGAGACACAGGGACCGAGAGAAACAAAGGGACCGAGGGAGACACAGGGACCGAGAGAGACACAGGGACTTAGCGAGTCACAGGGACCGAGAGAGATGCAGGGACCGAGAGAGAGACACAGGGACCGAGAGAGAAACACAGGGAGTGAGAGGGAGACACAGGGACCGAGAGAGACACAGGGACCAAGAGAGAGACACAGGGACCGAGAGAGACACAGGGACCAAGAGAGAGACGCAGGGACCGAGAGAGAGACACAGGGACCAAGAGAGATCCACAGGGACCGAGAGAGAGTCACAGGCACCGAGAGAGAGACACAGGGACTGAGAGTGAGACACAGGGACCAAGAGACACACCAGGACCGGGAGAGACATAGGGGTGAGAGAGAGATATAGGGACCGAGAGAGACACAGGGACCGAGTGAGACACACGGACCGAGGGAGACACAGGGACCGAAAGAGAGACACAGGGACCGAGAGAGACACAGGGACCGAGAGAGAGACACAGGGACCGAGAGAGAGACACCGGGACAGAGAGATAGTTAGGGACCGAGAGAGAGACACAGGGACCGAGAGAGAGACACAGGGACTGAGAGAGAGAGACAGGGACTGGGAGAGACACAGGGACCGAGAAAGACACAGGGAGCAAGAGAGACACACAGGGACTGAGAGAGAGAGAGACAGGTACCGAGAGAGACACCGGAACCGAGAGAGGCACAGGGACCGAGACAGAGACAGGTATCGAGTGAGAGACACAGGACCGATTGAGAGACACAGGGACCGAGAGAGAGAGACAGGATCCGAGAGAGAGAGACACAGGGACCGAGACAGAGACACAGGGACCGAGTGAGAGACACAGGGACCGAAAGGGACACAGGGACCGAGAGAGAGACACAGGGACCGAGAGAAACACAGGGACTGAGAGAGAGAGACAGGGACCGAGAGAGAGACACAGGGACTGAGGGAGAGAGACAGGATCCGAGAGAGAGAGAGACACAGGGACCGAGAGAAACACAGAGACTGAGAGAGAGACACAGGGACCGAGAGAGAGACACAGGGACCGAGTGAGACACAGGGACCGGGAGAGTGACAGGGACCGAGTGAGACACAGGGACCCAGAGAGTGACACAGGGACAGAGAGAGACACAAGGACCTAGAGAGAGACACAGGAACCGAGAGAGTCACAGTGACCGAGAGAGAGACACAGGGAACGACAGACACACTGAAACTGAGAAAGGGAGACAGGGACCGAGTGAGACACAGGGACCAAGAGAGAGAGACAGGGACCGAGTGAGTGACACAGGGACCGAGTGAGACACAGGGACCGAGAGAGAGACACAATCGTCCGAGAGAGAAAGACAGGGAGCGAGAGAGAGACAGAGGGACCGAGAGAGAGAGACACAGGGACCGAGAGAGAGACAGAGGGACTGGGAGAGACACACGGACCGATTGAGAGACACAGGGACCGAGAGAGACACACGGACCCAGAGAGTGACACAGGGACCGAGAGAGTCACAGGGACCGAGAGAGAGACACAGGGAACGACAGACACACTGAAACGGAGAAAGGGAGTCAGGGACCGAGTGAGACACAGGGACCAAGAGAGAGAGGCAGGGACCGAGTGAGTGACACAGGGACCGAGTGAGACACAGGGACCGAGAGAGAGACACAATCGTCCGAGAGAGCAAGACAGGGAGGGAGAGAGAGACAGAGGGACTGAGAGAGACACAGAGACCGAGAGAGTCACAGGGACCGAGTGAGAGACACAGGGACTGAGCGAGTCACAGGGACCGAGAATGACACAGGGACCGAGAGGTAGACACAGGGACCGAGAGAGACACAGGCACCGAGAGAGAGAGACACAGGGACCGAGAGAGAGACACAGGGACCGAGTGAGAGACAGGGACTGAGAGAGAGACACAGGGACCGAGTGAGACACAGGGACCGAGAGAGACACAGGGACCGAGGGAGAGGGACACAGGGACCGAGAGAGACACAGGGACCGAGAGAGACACAGGGACCGAGGGAGAGAGACACATGGACCGAGAGAGAGACACAGGGACCGAGTGAGAGACACAGGGACTGAGCGAGTCACAGGGACCGAGTGAGAGACACAGGGACTGAGAGAGACACAGGGACCGAGTGAGAGACACATGGACCGAGAGAGAGACACAAGGACCGAGGGAGTGGGACACAGGGACCGAGAGAGACACAGGGACCGAGAGAGACACAGGGACTGAGAGAGACACAGGGACTGAGACAGTCACAGTGACCGAGTGAGAGACACAGGCACCGAGAGAGAGACACAGGGACCAAGAGAGACACAGGGACCGAGAGAGAGACACAGGGACTGAGAGAGAGACACAGGGACTGAGAGAGAGAGAGACAGGGACCGGGAGAGACACAGGGACCGAGAAAGACACAGGGAGCAAGAGAGAGACACAGGGACTGAGAGAGAGTGACAGGGACTGAGAGAGACACAGGGACCGGGAGAGAGAGACAGGGACCAAGAGAGACACAGGGACCGAGACAGAGACACAGGGACCGATGGAGAGACACAGGGACCGAGAGAGAGACACAGGGACCGAGTGAGACACAGGGACCGAGAGAGTGATAGGGACCGAGAGAGACACAGGGACCCAGAGAGTGACACAGGAACCGAGAGAGTCACAGGGACCGAGAGAGAGACACAGGGAACGACAGACACACTGAAACTGAGAGAGAGATACAGGGACCGAGTGAGACACAGAGACCAAGAGAGAGAGACAGGGACCGAGTGAGAGACACAGGGACCGAGAGAGAGACACAGGGACCGAGTGAGACACAGGGAGAGAGAGACACAATCGTCCGAGAGAGAAAGACAGGGAGCGAGAGAGAGACAGACGGACCGACAGAGACACAGGGACCGAGAGAGACAGAGGGACCGAGAGAGACACAGGGACCGAGAGAGACACAGGGACCGAGAGAGACACAGGGATCGAGAGAGAGACAGTGACCGAGAGAGACACAGGGACCGAGAGAGACACAGGGACCGAGAGAGACACAGGGATCGAGAGAGAGACAGTGACCGAGAGATTCACAGGGACCGAGTGAGACACAGGGACCGAGACAGAGACGCAGGGACCGAGAGAGCGAGACACAGGGACCGAGTGAGACACAGGGACCGAGAGAGACACAGGGACCCAGAGAGAGACAGTGACCGAGAGAGACACAGGGACCAAGAGAGACACAGGGACCGAGGGAGAGAGACACATGGACCGAGAGAGAGACACAGGGACCGAGTGAGAGACACAGGGACTGAGCGAGTCACAGGGACCGAGAGAGACACAGGGAACGAGAGAGAGAGACATAGGGACCGAGAGAGAGGCACAGGAACCGAGAGATTCACAGGGACCGAGTGAGAGACACAGGCACCGAGAGAGAGACACAGGGACTGAGAGAGAGAGATACAGGGACCGAGAGAGACACAGGGACCGAGTGAGAACACGGACTGAGGGATACACAGGAACCGAGAGAGAGACACAGGGACCAAGAGAGACACAGGACCGAGAGAGAGACACAGGGACTGAGACAGAGACATAGGGATTGAGAGAGAGAGAGACAGGGACCGGGAGAGACACAGGGACCGAGAAAGACACAGGGAGCAAGAGAGAGACACAGGGACTGAGAGAGAGTGACAGGGACCGAGAGAGACACCGGGACCGAGAGAGACACAGGGACCGAGACAGAGACAGGTACCGAGTGAGAGACACAGGGACCGAGAGAAACACAGTGACTGAGAGAGAGACACAGGGACCGAGAGAGAGAGAGACAGGGACCGAGAGAGAGACACAGGGACCGAGTGAGACACAGGGACCGAGAGAGTGATAGGGAGCGAGAGAGACATAGGGACCCAGAGAGTGACACAGGGACCAAGAGAGACACAGGAACCGAGAGAGTCACAGGGACCGAGAGAGAGACACAGGGAACGACAGACACACTGAAACTGAGACAGAGAGACAGGGACCGAGTGAGACACAGGGACCAAGAGAGAGAGACAGGGACCGAGTGAGAGACACAGGGACCGAGTGAGACACAGGGAGAGAGAGACACAATTGTCCGAGAGAGAAAGACAGGGAGCGAGAGTGAGACACAGGGACCGAGTGAGACACAGGGACCGAGTGAGACACAGAGACCAAGAGAGAGACACAATCGTCCGAGAGAGAAAGACAGGCAGCGACTGAGACACACAGGGACCGAGCGAGTCACAGGGACCGAGAGAGACACAGGGACCGAGAGAGAGACACAGGGACCGAGTGAGAGACACAGGGACTAAGCGAGTCACAGGGACCGAGAGAGACACAGGAACCGAGAGAGAGACTCAGGGACTGAGAGAGAGACACACAAGGACCGACAGAGAGACACAGGGACCGAGTGAGACACAGGGACCGAGAGAGAGACACAGGGACCGAGTGAGACACAGGGACCGACAGAGAGACAGTGACCGAGAGAGACACAGGGATCGAGAGAGAGACATAGGGACCGAGAGAGAGACACAGGGACCGAGAGACACACAGGGACCGAGAGTGAGACACAGGGACCGAGAGAGAGACACAGGGACTGAGAGAGACACAGGGACCGACAGAGAGACAGTGACCGAGAGAGACACAGGGACCGAGAGAGAGACAGAGGGACCGACAGAGAGAGTGACCAAGAGAGACACTGGGACCGAGAGAGAGAGAGACAGGGACCGAGAGAGAGACACAGGGACCGAGAGAGACACAGGGACTTAGCGAGTCACAGGGACCGAGAGAGACGCAGGGACCGAGAGAGAGACACAGGGTCCGAGAGAGAAACACAGGGAGCGAGAGGGAGACACAGGGACTGAGAGAGACACAGGGACCAAGAGAGAGACACAGGGACCGAGAGAGACACAGGGACTGAGAGTGTCACAGGGACCGAGAGAGAGTCACAGGCACCGAGAGAGAGAGACATGGACTGAGAGTGAGACACAGGGACCGGGAGAGACACACGGACCGAGGGAGACACAGGGACCGAAAGAGAGACACAGGGACCGAGAGAGAGAGACAGGGACCGAGAGAGAGACACAGGGACCGAGAGAGAGACACAGGGACTGAGAGAGAGAGACAGGGACTGGGAGAGACACAGGGACCGAGAAAGACACAGGGAGCAAGAGAGACACACAGGGACTGAGAGAGAGAGACAGGGACCGAGAGAGACACCGGGACCGAGAGAGACACAGGGACCGAGACAGAGACAGGTATCGAGTGAGAGACACAGGGACCGAGAGAGAGAGACAGGATCCGAGAGAGAGAGACACAGGGACCGAGTGAGACAAAGGGACCCAGAGAGTGACACAGGGACCGAGAGAGTCACAGGGACCGAGAGAGAGAGACAGGGACCGAGTGAGTGACACAGGGACCGAGTGAGACACAGGGACCGAGAGAGAGACACAATCGTCCGAGAGCGAAAGACAGGGAGCGAGAGAGAGAGAGAGGGACCGAGAGAGACACAGGGACCGAGAGAGACACAGGGACCGAGTGAGACACAGAGACCGAGAGAGACACAGGGACCGAGAGAGAGACACAGGGACTGAGAGACACAGGGACCGAGAGAGAGACACAGGGACCGAGTGAGACACAGGGACTGAGAGAGAGACACAGGGACCGAGAGAGAGACACAGGGACCGAGAAAGAGACACAGGGACCGAGTGAGAAACAGGGACCGAGAGAGTGACAGGGACCGAATGAGACACAGAGACCCAGAGAGAGACACAGGGACCGAGAGTGACACAGGGTCCGAGAGAGAGAGACACAGGGACCGAGTGAGAGACACAGGGACTGAGCGAGTCACAGGGACCGAGAGTGACACTGGGACCGAGAGGTAGACACAGGGACCGAGAGAGACACAGGCACCGAGAGAGAGAGACACAGGGACCGAGAGAGAGACACAGCGACCGAGTGAAAGACATAGGGGCTGAGATAGACACAGCGACCGAGAGAGAGAGACACAGGGACCGAGAGAGAGACACAGGGTCCGAGTGAGAGACATAGGGATTGAGCGAGTCACAGGGACCGAGAGAGACACAGGGACCGAGAGAGAGACACAGGGGCTGAGAGAGACACAGCGACCGAGAGAGAGAGACACAGGGACCGAGAGAGAGACACAGGGACCGAGAGAGAGACACAGGGACTCAAAGAGAGACACAGGGACCGAGAGAGAGACACAGGGACTGAGAGAAAGACACACAAGGACCGAGAGAGAGACACAGGGACCGAGAGAGACACAGGGACCGAGAGAGACACAGGGACCGACAGAGAGACAGTGACCGAGAGAGACACAGAGACTGAGAGAGAGAGAGACAGGGACCGATAGAGAGACAGAGGGACCGAGAGAGACACCGGGACTGAGAGAGACACAGGGACCGAGTGAGACACAGGGACCGAGAGAGACACAGGGACCGAGGGAGAGAGACACATGGACCGAGAGAGAGACACAGGGACCGAGTGAGAGACACAGGGACTGAGCGAGTCATAGGGACCGAGAGAGACACAGGGACCGAGAGAGAGAGACACAGGGACCGAGAGAGAGGCACAGGAACCGAGAGAGACACAGGGACTGAGAGAGTCACAGGGACCGAGTGAGAGACACAGGCACCGAGAGAGACACAGGGATCGAGAGAGAGACAGTGACCGAGAGAGACACAGGGACCGAGAGAGACACAGGGACCGAGAGAGACACAGGGATCGAGAGAGAGACAGTGACCGAGAGATTCACAGGGACCGAGACAGAGACAGGGATCGAGTGAGAGACACAGGGACCGAGTGAGACACAGGGACCGAGAGAGAGAGACACAGAGACCGAGTGAGACACAGAGACCGAGAGAGACACAGGGACCCAGAGAGAGACAGTGACCGAGAGAGACACAGGGACTGAGAGAGAGAGACACAGGGATGGAGAGAGAGGCACAAGGACCGAGAGAGACACAGGGACCGAGTGAGACACAGCGACCAAGAGAGACACAGAGACCTAGAGAGAGACACAGGGACCGAGAGAGACACAGGGACCGAGGGAGAGACACAGGGACCTAGTGAGAGACACAGGGACTGAGCGAGTCAGAGGGACCGAGAGAGACACAGGGACTGAGAGAGACACAGGGACCGAGGGAGAGACACAGGGACCTAGTGAGAGACACAGGGACTGAGCGAGTCAGAGGGACCGAGAGAGACACAGGGACCAAGAGACACACCAGGACCGAGAGAGACACAGGGACTGAGAGAGAGAGACACAGGGACCGAG
Organism: Prionace glauca; assembly: GCA_037974335.1. Classification (NCBI taxonomy): domain Eukaryota; kingdom Metazoa; phylum Chordata; class Chondrichthyes; order Carcharhiniformes; family Carcharhinidae; genus Prionace; species Prionace glauca. The sequence goes on along the minus strand of JBBMRE010000126.1, from coordinate 192,882 downwards.
AGAGAGACACAGGGACCGAGAGAGACGCAGGAACCGAGAGAGAGAGACACAGGGACCGAGAGAGACGCAGGAACCGAGAGAGAGAGACACAGGGAACGAAAGAGACACTGGGACCGAGAGAGAGACACAGGGACTGAGAGAGAGCCACAGGGACCGAAAGGGACACAGGGACCATGAGAGAGACACAGGGACCGAGAGAAACATAGTGACCGAGAGAGAGAGGCAGGGACCGAGAGAGAGAGACAGGGACCGAGAGAGAGACACAGGGACCGAGTGAGACACAGGGACCGAGAGAGAGACAGGGACCGAGTGAGAGACACAGGGACCGAGAGAGACACAGGGACTGAGGGAGTTACAGGGACCGAGAGAGAGAGACACAGGGACTGAGAGAGAGATACAGGGACCAAGAGAGACACTGTGACTGAGAGAGACACAGGGACTGAGAGAGAGAGACAGGGACCGGGAGAGACACAGGGACCGAGTGAGACACAGGGACCGAGAAAGACACAGGGAGCAAGAGAGAGACACAGGGACCGAGACAGAGACACGTACCGAGTGAGAGACACAGGGACCGATTGAGAGACACAGGGACAGAGAGAGAGACAGAGGGACAGAGAGAGAGACACAGGGACCGAGAGAGAGAGACACAGGAACCGAGAGAGACACAGGGACTGAGAGAGTCACAGGGACCGAGTGAGAGCCACAGGCACCGAGAGAGAGACACAGGGACTGAGAGAGAGAGACAGGGACTGGGAGAGACACAGGAACCAAGAGAGACACCAGGACCGAGAGAGACACAGGGACCGAGAGAGAGACACAGGGACCGAGAGAGAGACACAGGGACCAAGAGACACACCAGGACCGAGAGAGACACAGGGACTGAGAGAGAGAGACACAGGGACCGAGAGAGACACAGGGACCGAGTGAGAGACACTGGGACTGAGCAAGTCACAGAGACCGAGAGAGACACAGGGACCAAGAGACACACCAGGACCGAGAGAGACACAGGGACTGAGAGAGAGAGAGACACAGGGACCGAGAGAGACACAGGGACCGAGAGAGAGACACAGGGACCGAGAGAGAGACACAGGGACCGCGAGAGACGCAGGAACCGAGAGAGAGAGACACAGGGACCGAGAGAGAGAGACACAGGGACCGAGAGAGAAACACAGGGGCCGAGAGAGACACAGGGAACGAGAGAGACACAGGGACCGAGAGAGAGACACAGGGACTGAGAGAGAGCCACAGGGACCGAAAGGGACACAGGGACCATGAGAGTGACACAGGGACCGAGAGAAACATAGTGACCGAGAGAGAGAGGCAGGGACCGAGAGAGAGAGACAGGGACCGAGAGAGAGACACAGGGACCGAGTGAGACACAGGGACCGAGAGAGAGACAGGGACCGAGTGAGAGACACAGGGACCGAGAGATACACAGGGACTGAGGGAGTTACAGGGACCGAGAGAGAGAGACACAGGCACCGAGAGAGAGACACAGGGACTGAGAGAGAGATACAGGGACCAAGAGAGACACTGTGACTGAGAGAGACACAGGGACTGAGAGAGAGACACAGGGACCAAGAGAGACACGAGGACCGAGAGAGACACAGGGACCGAGAGAGAGACACAGTGAACGAGAGAGAGACAACAGGACAGAGAGAGAGACACAGGGACTGAGAGAGAGAGACAGGGACCGGGAGAGACACAGGGACCGAGTGAGACACAGGGACCGAGAAAGACACAGGGAGCAAGAGAGAGACACAGGGAACGAGAGAGACACCGGGACCGAGAGAGACACAGGGACCGAGACAGAGACACGTACCGAGTGAGAGACACAGGGACCGATTGAGAGACACAGGGACAGAGAGAGAGACAGAGGGACAGAGAGAGAGACACAGGGACCGAGAGAGAGAGACACAGGGACCGAGAGAGAGGCACAGGAACTGAGAGAGACACAGGGACTGAGAGAGTCACAGGGACAGAGTGAGAGCCACAGGCACCGAGAGAGAGACACAGGGACTGAGAGAGAGAGACAGGGACTGGGAGAGACACAGGAACCAAGAGAGACACCAGGACCGAGAGAGACATAGGGGTGAGAGAGAGATACAGGGACCGAGAGAGACACAGGGACCGAGTGAGAACACGGACCAAGAGAGACACAGGGACCGAGAGAGAGACACAGGGACTGAGAGAGAGACACAGGGACTGAGAGAGAGAGAGACAGGGACCGGGAGAGACACAGGGACCGAGAAAGACACAGGGAGCAAGAGAGAGACACAGGGACTGAGAGAGAGTGACAGGGACCGAGAGAGACACAGGGACCGAGAGAGACACAGGGACCGAGACAGAGACAGGTACCGAGTGAGAGACACAGGGACCGATTGAGAGACACAGGGACCGAGAGAGAGACACAGGGACCGAGAGAAACACAGTGACCTAGAGAGAGACACAGGGACCGAGAGAGTGAGACAGGGACCGAGAGACACAGGGACCGAGTGAGACACAGGGACCGAGAGAGTGATAGGGACCGAGAGAGACACAGGGACCGAGAGAGACACAGGGACCGAGACAGTGACAGGTACCGAGTGAGAGACACAGGGACCGATTGAGAGACACAGGGACCGAGAGAGAGACACAGGGACCGAGAGAAACACAGTGACCTAGAGAGAGACACAGGGACCGAGAGAGAGAGACAGGGACCGAGAGACACAGGGACCGAGTGAGACACAGGGACCGAGAGAGTGATAGGGACCGAGAGAGACACAGGGACCCAGAGAGTGACACAGGGTCCGAGAGAGACACAGGAACCGAGAGAGTCACAGGGACCGAGAGAGAGACACAGGGAACGACAGACACACTGAAACTGAGAGAGAGAGACAGGGACCGAGTGAGACACAGGGACCAAGAGAGAGATAGGGACCGAGTGAGACACAGGAACCGAGAGAGACACAGGGACCGAGAGAGAGACACAGGGACAGAGTGAGACACAGGGACCGAGAGTGACACAGGGACCGAGAGTGACACAGGAACCGAGAGTGACACAGGGACCGAGAGTGACACAGAGACCGAGAGTGACACAGGGACCGAGAGAGACACAGTGACCGAGTGAGACACAGGGACCGAGTGAGACACAGGGACCGAGAGAGACACAGGGACCGAGTGAGACACAGGGACCGAGAGTGACACAGGGACCGAGAGTGAGACACAGGGACCGAGTGAGACACAGGAACCGAGAGTGACACAGGGACCGAGAGAGACACAGGGACCGAGTGAGACACAGGGACCGAGAGTGACACAGGGACCGAGAGTGACATAGGGACCGAGAGAGAGACACAGGGACCGAGAGAGAGATAGGGACCGAGTGAGACACAGGGACCGAGAGAGAGATAGGGACCGAGTGAGGCACAGAGACCGAGAGAGAGACAGGGACCGAGAGAGAGATAGGGACCGAGAGAGACACAGGGACCGAGAGAGAGACACAGGGACCGAGAGAGTGATAGGGACCGAGAGAGACACAGGGGCCGAGAGAGAGACACAGGGACCGAGAGAGAGATAGGGACCGAGTGAGACACAGGGACCGAGAGAGACACAGGGACCGAGAGAGAGACACAGGGACCGAGAGAGAGAGACACAGGGACCGAGAGAGACACAGGGACCGAGAGAGACACAGGGACCGAGAGAGAGACACAGGGACCGAGAGAGAGATAGGGACCGAGTGAGACACAGGGACCGAGAGAGACACAGGGACCGAGGGAGAGAGACACAGGGACCGAGAGAGACACAGGGACCGAGAGAGACACAGGGACCGAGGAAGAGAGACACATGGACCGAGAGAGAGATAGGGACCGAGTGAGACACAGGGACCGAGAGAGACACAGGGACCGAGAGAGACACAGGGACCGAGAGAGAGACACAGGGACCGAGAGAGACACAGGGACCGAGGGAGAGAGACACAGGGACCGAGAGAGACACAGGGACCGAGAGAGAGACACAGGGACCGAGAGAGACACAGGGACCGAGAGAGACACAGGGACCGAGGAAGAGAGACACCGGGACCGAGAGAGAGATAGGGACCGAGTGAGACACAGGGACCGAGAGAGACACAGGGACCGAGAGAGAGATAGGGACCGAGTGAGACACAGGGACCGAGAGAGACACAGGGACCGAGGGAGAGAGACACAGGGACCGAGAGAGACACAGGGTCCGAGAGAGACACAGGGACCGAGAGAGACACAGGGACCGAGGAAGAGAGACACATGGACCGAGAGAGACATAGGGGTGAGAGAGAGATACAGGGACCGAGAGAGAGACACAGGGACTGAGACAGAGACACAGGGACTGAGAGAGAGAGAGACAGGGACCGAGAGAGACACCGGGACCGAGAGAGACACAGGGACCGAGACAGAGACAGAGGGACCGAGTGAGAGACACAGGGACCGATTGAGAGACAGAGGGACCGAGAGAGAGACACAGGGACCGAGAGAAACACAGTGACCGAGAGAGAGACACAGGGACCGAGAGAGAGAGACAGGGACCGAGAGAGAGACATAGGGACCGAGTGAGACACAGGGACCGAGAGAGTGATAGGGACCGAGAGAGACACAGGGACCCAGAGAGTGACACAGGGACCGAGAGAGACACAGGAACCGAGAGAGTCACAGGGAACGAGAGAGAGACACAGGGAACGACAGACACATTGAAACTGAGAGAGAGAGACAGGGACCGAGTGAGACACAGGGACCAAGAGAGAGAGACAGGGACCGAGTGAGAGACACAGGGACCGAGTGAGACACAGGGACCGAGAGAGTGATAGGGACCGAGGGAGACACAGAGACCGACAGAGAGAGATACAGGGACCGACAGAGAGAGACACAGGGACCGAGAGAGAGAATACAGGGACCGACAGAGAGAGATACAGGGACCGAGAGAGAGACACAGGGACCCAGAGAGAAACACAGGGACCAAGAGAGAGAGATACAGGGACCGACAGAGAGAGATACAGGAACCGAGAGAGACACAGGGACTGAGAGAGTCACAGGCACCGAGAGAGAGACACAGGGACTGAGAGTGAGACACAGGGACCAAGAGAGACACCAGGACCGGGAGAGACATAGGGGTGAGAGAGAGATATAGGGACCGAGAGAGACACAGGGACCGAGTGAGACACACGGACCGAGGGAGACACAGGGACCGAAAGAGAGACACAGGGACTGAGAGAGACACAGGGACCGAGAGAGAGACACAGGGACCGAGAGAGAGACACCGGGACAGAGAGAGAGTTAGGGGCCGAGAGAGAGACACAGGGACCGAGAGAGAGACACAGGGACTGAGAGAGAGAGACAGGGACTGGGAGAGACACAGGGACCGAGAAAGACACAGGGAGCAAGAGAGACACACAGGGACTGAGAGAGAGAGACAGGGACCGAGAGAGACACCGGGACCGAGAGAGACACAGGGACCGAGACAGAGACAGGTATCGAGTGAGAGACACAGGGACCAATTGAGAGACACAGGGACCGAGAGAGAGAGACAGGATCCGAGAGAGAGAGACACAGGGACCGAGTGAGACACAGGGACCCAGAGAGTGACACAGGGACCGAGAGAGTCACAGGGACCGAGAGAGAGACACAGGGAACGACAGACACACTGAAACTGAGAAAGGGAGACAGGGACCGAGTGAGACACAGGGACCAAGAGAGAGAGACAGGGACCGAGTGAGTGACACAGGGACCGAGAGAGACACAGGGACCGAGAGAGAGACACAATCGTCCGAGAGAGAAAGACAGGGAGCGAGAGAGAGACAGAGGGACCGAGAGAGAGAGACACAGGGACCGAGAGAGACACAGGGACTGAGAGAGACACAGGGACCATGAGAGACACAGGGACCGAGAGAGACACAGGGACCGAGTGAGACACAGAGACCGAGAGAGACACAGGGACCGAGAGAGAGACACAGGGACTGAGAGACACAGGGACCGAGTGAGACACAGGGACCGAGAGAGAGACACAGGGACCGAGTGAGAGACACAGGGACTGAGCGAGTCACAGGGACCGAGAGAGACACAGGGACCGAGAGAGAGACACAGGGACCGAGAGAGACACAGCGACCGAGAGAGAGAGACACAGGGTCCGAGAGAGAGAGACACAGGGACCGGGAGAGAGACACAGGGACCGAGTGAGAGACACAGGGACTGAGCGAGTCACAGGGACCGAGAGTGACACAGGGACCGAGAGGTAGACACAGGGACCGAGAGAGACACAGGCACCGAGAGAGAGAGACACAGGGACCGAGAGTGAGACACAGGGACCGAGTGAGAGACACAGGGACTGAGATAGACACAGCGACCGAGAGCGAGACACGGGGACCGAGAGAGACACAGGGTCCGAGTGAGAGACACAGGGACTGAGCGAGTCACAGGGACCGAGAGAGACACAGGGACCGAGAGAGAGACACAGGGACAGGGAGAGACACAGGAACCGAGAGTGACACAGGGACCGAGTGAGACACAGGGACCGAGAGTGACACAGGAACCGAGAGTGACACAGGGACCGAGTGAGACACAGGGACCGACAGAGAGACAGTGACCGAGAGAGACACACGGACCGAGAGAGAGACACAGGGACCGAGAAAGAGATAGGGACCGAGTGAGACACAGGGACCGAGGGAGAGGGCCACAGGGACCGGGAGAGACACAGCGACCGAGAGAGACACAGGGACCGAGGGAGAGAGACAGGGACCGAGAGAGACACAGGGACAGAGAGAGAGACACAGGGACCGAGAGAGACGCAGGGACCGAGTGAGACACAGGGGTGAGGTAGACACAGGAACCGAGAGAGAGACACAGCGACCGAGAGAGACACAGGGACCGAGAGAGAGAGAGAGACACAGGGACCGAGAGAGAAACACAGGGACCGAGGGAGAGAGACACAGGGACCGAGAGAGACACAGGGACCGAGAGAGACTCAGGGACTGAGCGAGACACAGGGACCGAGAGAGACACAGGGACCGAGAGAAACAAAGGGACCGAGGGAGACACAGGGACCGAGAGAGACACAGGGACTGAGAGAGAGACACAGGGACCGAGAGAGAAAAACAGGGACCGAGAGAGGCACAGGGACTGAGAGAGTCACAGGGACCGAGAGAGAGTCACAGGCACCGAGAGAGAGACACAGGGACTGAGAGTGAGACACAGGGACCAAGAGAGACACCAGGACCGGGAGAGACATAGGGGTGAGAGACAGATATAGGGACCGAGAGAGACACAGGGACCGAGTGAGACACACGGACCGAGGGAGACACAGGGACCGAAAGAGAGACACAGGGACCGAGAGAGACACAGGGACCGAGAGAGAGACACAGGGACCGAGAGAGAGACACCGGGACAGAGAGAGAGTTAGGGACCGAGAGAGAGACACAGGGACCGAGAGAGAGACACAGGGAGCAAGAGAGACACACAGGGACTGAGAGAGAGAGACAGGGACCGAGAGAGACACCGGGACCGAGAGAGACACAGGGACCGAGACAGAGACAGGTATCGAGTGATAGACACAGGGACCGATTGAGAGACACAGGGACCGAGAGAGAGAGATAGGATCCGAGAGAGAGAGACACAGGGACCGAGTGAGACACAGGGACCCAGAGAGTGACACAGGGACCGAGAGAGTCACAGGGACCGAGAGAGAGACACAGGGAACGACAGACACACTGAAACTGAGAAAGGGAGACAGGGACCGAGTGAGACACAGGGACCAAGAGAGAGAGACAGGGACCGAGTGAGTGACACAGGGACCGAGTGAGACACAGGGACCGAGAGAGAGACACAATCGTCCGAGAGAGAAAGACAGGGAGCGAGAGAGAGACACAGGGACCGAGAGAGACACAGGGACCGAGAGAGAGAGACACAGGGACCGAGTGAGACACAGAGACCGAGAGAGACACAGGGAACGAGAGAGAGACACCGGCACTGAGAGACACAGGGACCGAGTGAGACACAGGGACCGAGAGAGAGACACAGGGACCGAGTGAGAGACACAGGGACTGAGCGAGTCACAGGGACCGAGAGAGACACAGGGACCGAGAGAGAGTCACAGGGACCGAGAGAGACACAGGGACCGAGAGAGAGACACAGGGACTGAGAGAGAGACACAGGGACCGAGAGAGAAACACAGGGACCGAGAGAGACACAGGGACTGAGAGAGTCACAGGGACCGAGAGAGAGTCACAGGCACCGAGAGAGAGACACAGGGACTGAGAGTGAGACACAGGGACCAAGAGAGACACCAGGACCGGGAGAGACATAGGGGTGAGAGACAGATATAGGGACCGAGAGAGACACAGGGACCGAGTGAGTCACATGGACCGAGGGAGACACAGGGACCGAGAGAGAGACACAGGGACCGAGAGTGAGACACCGGGACTGAGAGAGAGACACAGGGACCGAGAGAGAGACACCGGGACCGAGAGAGAGACACCGGGACAGAGAGAGAGTTAGGGACCGAGAGAGAGACACAGGGACCGAGAGAGAGACACCGGGACAGAGAGAGAGTTAGGGACCGAGAGAGACACACAGGGACTGAGAGAGAGAGACAGGGACCGAGAGAGACACCAGGACCGAGAGAGACACAGGGACCGAGACAGAGACAGGTATCGAGTGATAGACACAGGGACCGATTGAGAGACACAGGGACCGAGAGAGAGAGATAGGATCCGAGAGTGAGAGACACAGGGACCGAGTGAGACACAGGGACCCAGAGAGTGACACAGGGACCGAGAGAGTCACAGGGACCGAGAGAGAGACACAGGGAACGACAGACACACTGAAACTGAGAAAGGGAGACAGGGACCGAGTGAGACACAGGGACCAAGAGAGAGAGACAGGGACCGAGTGAGTGACACAGGGACCGAGTGAGACACAGGGACCGAGAGAGAGACACAATCGTCCGAGAGAGAAAGACAGGGAGCGAGAGAGAGACACAGGGACCGAGAGAGACACAGGGACCGAGAGAGAGAGACACAGGGACCGAGAGAGACACAGGGACCGAGAGAGACACAGGGACCGAGAGAGACACAGGGACCGAGTGAGACACAGAGACCGAGAGAGACACAGGGAACGAGAGAGAGACACCGGCACTGAGAGACACAGGGACCGAGTGAGACACAGGGACCGAGAGAGAGACACAGGGACCGAGTGAGAGACACAGGGACTGAGCGAGTCACAGGGACCGAGAGAGACACAGGGACCGAGAGAGAGTCACAGGGACCGAGAGAGACACAGGGACCGAGAGAGAGACACAGGGACTGAGAGAGAGACAGGGACTGAGAGAGAGAGACAGGGACCAAGAGAGACACAAGGACCGAGAGAGAGACACAGGGACCGACAGAGAGAGATACAGGGACCGAGTGAGAGACACAGGGACTGAGCGAGTCGCAGGGACCGAGAGAGAGAGATGCAGGGACCGACAGAGAGAGATACAGGGACCGAGAGATAGACACAGGGTCCGAGAGAGAGACACAGGGACCGAGAGAGACACAGGGTCCGAGATAGAGACACAGGGACCGAGAGAGACACAGGGACCGACAGAGAGACAGTGACCGAGAGAGACACAGGGATCGAGAGAGAGACATAGGGACCGAGAGAGAGACAGAGGGATCGAGAGACACACAGGGACCGAGAGTGAGACACAGGGACCGAGAGAGAGGCACAGGGACTGAGAGAGACACAGGGACCGACAGAGAGACAGTGACCGAGAGAGACACAGGGACCGAGAGAGAGACACAGGGACCGAAAGAGAGAGTGACCAAGAGAGACACTGGGACCGAGAGAGAGAGACAGGGACCGAGAGAGAGACACAGGGACTGAGAGAGACACAGGGACAGAGAGAGAGACACAGGGACCGAGAGAGACGCAGGGACCGAGTGAGACACAGGGGTGAGGTAGACACAGGGACCGAGAGAGACACAGGGACCGAGAGAGAGACACAGCGACCGAGAGAGACACAGGGACCGAGAGAGAGAGAGAGACACAGGGACCGAGAGAGAAACACAGGGACCGAGGGAGAGAGACACAGGGACCGAGAGAGACACAGGGACCGAGAGAGACTCAGGGACTGAGCGAGACACAGGGACCGAGAGAGACACAGGGACCGAGAGAAACAAAGGGACCGAGGGAGACACAGGGACCGAGAGAGACACAGGGACTGAGAGAGAGACACAGGGACCGAGAGAGAAACACAGGGACCGAGAGAGACACAGGGACTGAGAGAGTCACAGGGACCGAGAGAGAGTCACAGGCACCGAGAGAGAGACACAGGGACTGAGAGTGAGACACAGGGACCAAGAGAGACACCAGGACCGGGAGAGACATAGCGGTGAGAGACAGATATATGGACCGAGAGAGACACAGGGACCGAGTGAGACACACGGACCGAGGGAGACACAGGGACCGAAAGAGAGACACAGGGACCGAGAGAGACACAGGGACCGAGAGAGAGACACAGGGACCGAGAGAGAGACACCGGGACAGAGAGAGAGTTAGGGACCGAGAGAGAGACACAGGGACCGAGAGAGAGACACAGGGAGCAAGAGAGACACACAGGGACTGAGAGAGAGAGACAGGGACCGAGAGAGACACCGGGACCGAGAGAGACACAGGGACCGAGACAGAGACAGGTATCGAGTGATAGACACAGGGACCGATTGAGAGACACAGGGACCGAGAGAGAGAGATAGGATCCGAGAGAGAGAGACACAGGGACCGAGTGAGACACAGGGACCCAGAGAGTGACACAGGGACCGAGAGAGTCACAGGGACCGAGAGAGAGACACAGAGAACGACAGACACACTGAAACTGAGAAAGGGAGACAGGGACCGAGTGAGACACAGGGACCAAGAGAGAGAGACAGGGACCGAGTGAATGACACAGGGACCGAGTGAGACACAGGGACCGAGAGAGAGACACAATCGTCCGAGAGAGAAAGACAGGGAGCGAGAGAGAGACACAGGGACCGAGAGAGACACAGGGACCGAGAGAGAGAGACACAGGGACCGAGAGAGACACAGGGACCGAGAGAGACACAGGGACCGAGAGAGACACAGGGACCGAGTGAGACACAGAGACCGAGAGAGACACAGGGAACGAGAGAGAGACACCGGCACTGAGAGACACAGGGACCGAGTGAGACACAGGGACCGAGAGAGAGACACAGGGACCGAGTGAGAGACACAGGGACTGAGCGAGTCACAGGGACCGAGAGAGACACAGGGACCGAGAGAGAGTCACAGGGACCGAGAGAGACACAGTGACCGAGAGAGAGACACAGGGACTGAGAGAGAGACAGGGACTGAGAGAGAGACAGGGACCAAGAGAGACACAAGGACCGAGAGAGAGACACAGGGACCGAGAGAGAGTCACAGGGACCGAGAGAGAGACACAGGGACCGAGAGAGACACAGGGACCGAGTGAGACACAGGGACCGAGAGTGACACAGGGACCGAGTGAGACACAGGGACCGAGAGTGACACAGGAACCGAGAGAGACACAGGGACCGAGGGAGAGAGACACATGGACCGAGAGAGAGACACAGGGACCGAGTGAGAGACACAGGGACCGAGAGAGAGACACAGGGACCGAGAGAGAGACAGGGAACGAGAGAGAGAGACACAGGGATCGAGAGAGAGGCACAGGAACCGAGAGAGACACAGGGACTGAGAGAGTCACAGGGACCGAGTGAGAGACACAGGCACCGAGAGAGAAACACAGGGACTGAGAGAGAGAGACACAGGGACTGAGAGTGAGACACAGGAACCAAGAGAGACACCAGAAACGAGAGAGACATAGGGGTGAGAGAGAGATACAGGGACCGAGAGAGACACAGGGACCGAGTGAGAACACGGACTGAGGGAGACACAGGGACCGAGAGAGAGACACAGGGACCAAGAGAGACACAGGACCGAGAGAGAGACACAGGGACCGAGAGAGACACAGGGACTGAGAGAGTCACAGGGACCGAGAGAGAGTCACAGGCACCGAGAGAGAGACACAGGGACTGAGAGTGAGACACAGGGACCAAGAGAGACACCAGGACCGGGAGAGAGACACAGGGACCGAGAGAGAGACACCGGGACAGAGAGAGAGTTAGGGACCGAGAGAGAGACACAGGGACCGAGAGAGAGACACAGGGAGCAAGAGAGACACACAGGGACTGAGAGAGAGAGACAGGGACCGAGAGAGACACCGGGACCGAGTGAGACACAGGGACCAAGAGAGAGAGACAGGGACCGAGTGAGTGACACAGGGACCGAGTGAGACACAGGGACCGAGAGACAGACACAATCGTCCGAGAGAGAAAGACAGGGAGCGAGAGAGAGACACAGGGACCGAGAGAGACACAGGGACCGAGAGAGAGAGACACAGGGACCGAGAGAGACACAGGGACCGAGAGAGACACAGGGACCGAGAGAGACACAGGGACCGAGTGAGACACAGAGACCGAGAGAGACACAGGGAACGAGAGAGAGACACCGGCACTGAGAGACACAGGGACCGAGTGAGACACAGGGACCGAGAGAGAGACACAGGGACCGAGTGAGAGACACAGGGACTGAGCGAGTCACAGGGACCGAGAGAGACACAGGGACCGAGAGAGAGTCACAGGGACCGAGAGAGACACAGGGACCGAGAGAGAGACACAGGGACTGAGAGAGAGACAGGGACTGAGAGAGAGACAGGGACCAAGAGAGACACAAGGACCGAGAGAGAGACACAGGGACCGAGAGAGAGTCACAGGGACCGAGAGAGAGACACAGGGACCGAGAGAGACACAGGGACCGAGTGAGACACAGGGACCGAGAGTGACACAGGGACCGAGTGAGACACAGGGACCAAGAGTGACACAGGAACCGAGAGAGACACAGGGACCGAGGGAGAGAGACACATGGACCGAGAGAGAGACACAGGGACCAAGTGAGAGACACAGGGACCGAGAGAGAGACACAGTGACCGAGAGAGAGACAGGGAACGAGAGAGAGAGACACAGGGATCGAGAGAGAGGCACAGGAACCGAGAGAGACACAGGGACTGAGAGAGTCACAGGGACCGAGTGAGAGACACAGGCACCGAGAGAGAGACACAGGGACTGAGAGAGAGAGACACAGGGACTGAGAGTGAGACACAGGAACCAAGAGAGACACCAGAAACGAGAGAGACATAGGGGTGAGAGAGAGATACAGGGACCGAGAGAGACACAGGGACCGAGTGAGAACACGGACTGAGGGAGACACAGGGACCGAGAGAGAGACACAGGGACCAAGAGAGACACAGGACCGAGAGAGAGACACAGGGACCGAGAGAGACACAGGGACCGAGAGAGAGACACAGGGACCGAGAGAGACACAGGGACCGAGAGAGACACAGGGACCGAGGGAGAGACACAGGGACCGAGTGAGAGACACAGGGACTGAGCGAGTCACAGGGACCGAGAGAGACACAGGGAACGAGAGAGAGTGACAGGGACCGAGAGAGACACCGGGACCGAGAGAGACACAGGGACCGAGACAGAGACAGGTACCGAGTGCGAGACACAGGGACCGATTGAGAGACACAGGGACCGGGAGAGAGACACAGGGACCGAGAGAGAGACACAGGGACCGAGAGAAACACAGTGACCGAGAGAGAGACACAGGGACCGAGAGAGAGAGACAGGGACCGAGAGAGAGACACAGGGACCGAGTGAGACACAGGGACCGAGAGAGTGATAGGGACCGAGAGAGACACAGGGACCCAGAGAGTGACACAGGGACCGAGAGAGAGAGACACAGGGACCGAGAGAGACACAGGAACCGAGAGAGTCACAGGGACCGAGAGAGAGACACAGGGAACGACAGACACAGTGAAACTGAGAGAGAGAGACAGGGACCGAGTGAGACACAGGGACCAAGAGAGAGAGACAGGGACCGAGTGAGAGACACAGGGACCGAGTGAGACACAGGGAGAGAGAGACACAATCGTCCGAGAGAGAGACACAATCGTCCGAGAGAGAAAGACAGGCAGCGAGTGAGAGACACAGGGACCGAGCGAGTCACAGGGACCGAGAGAGACACAGGGACCGAGAGAGAGACACAGGGACCGAGAGAGATACAGGGACCGACAGAGAGAGACACAGGGACCGAGAGAGAGACACAGGGACCGACAGAGAGAGATACAGGGACCGAGTGAGAGACACAGGGACTGAGCGAGTCGCAGGGACCGAGAGAGAGAGATACAGGGACCGACAGAGAGAGATACAGGGACCGAGAGATAGACACAGGGACCGGGAGAGACACAGGGACCGAGAGAGAGAGACACAGGGACCGAGAGATAGACACAGGGACCGAGAGAGACACAGTAACCGAGAGAGAGACTCAGGGACTGAGAGAGAGACACACAAGGACCGACAGAGAGACACAGGGACCGAGTGAGACACAGGGTCCGAGAGAGAGACACAGGGACCGAGAAAGACACAGGGACCGACAGAGAGACAGTGACCGAGAGAGACACAGGGATCGAGAGAGAGACATAGGGACCGAGAGAGAGACACAGGGACCGAGAGAGAGACACAGGGACTGAGAGAGAGACAGGGACTGAGAGAGAGACAGGGACCAAGAGAGACACAAGGACCGAGAGAGAGACACAGGGACCGACAGAGAGAGATACAGGGACCGAGTGAGAGACACAGGGACTGAGCGAGTCGCAGGGACCGAGAGAGAGAGATGCAGGGACCGACAGAGAGAGATACAGGGACCGAGAGATAGACACAGGGTCCGAGAGAGAGACACAGGGACCAAGAGAGACACAGGGTCCGAGATAGAGACACAGGGACCGAGAGAGACACAGGGACCGACAGAGAGACAGTGACCGAGAGAGACACAGGGATCGAGAGAGAGACATAGGGACCGAGAGAGAGACAGAGGGATCGAGAGACACACAGGGACCGAGAGTGAGACACAGGGACCGAGAGAGAGGCACAGGGACTGAGAGAGACACAGGGACCGACAGAGAGACAGTGACCGAGAGAGACACAGGGACCGAGAGAGAGACACAGGGACCGAAAGAGAGAGTGACCAAGAGAGACACTGGGACCGAGAGAGAGAGACAGGGACCGAGAGAGAGACACAGGGACTGAGAGAGACACAGGGACAGAGAGAGAGACACAGGGACCGAGAGAGACGCAGGGACCGAGTGAGACACAGGGGTGAGGTAGACACAGGGACCGAGAGAGACACAGGGACCGAGAGAGAGACACAGCGACCGAGAGAGACACAGGGACCGAGAGAGAGAGAGAGACACAGGGACCGAGAGAGAAACACAGGGACCGAGGGAGAGAGACACAGGGACCGAGAGAGACACAGGGACCGAGAGAGACTCAGGGACTGAGCGAGACACAGGGACCGAGAGAGACACAGGGACCGAGAGAAACAAAGGGACCGAGGGAGACACAGGGACCGAGAGAGACACAGGGACTGAGAGAGAGACACAGGGACCGAGAGAGAAACACAGGGACCGAGAGAGACACAGGGACTGAGAGAGTCACAGGGACCGAGAGAGAGTCACAGGCACCGAGAGAGAGACACAGGGACTGAGAGTGAGACACAGGGACCAAGAGAGACACCAGGACCGGGAGAGACATAGGGGTGAGAGACAGATATAGGGACCGAGACAGACACAGGGACCGAGTGAGACACACGGACCGAGGGAGACACAGGGACCGAAAGAGAGACACAGGGACCGATGAGAGAGACACCGGGACAGAGAGAGACACAGGGACCGAGAGAGAGACACAGGGACCGAGAGAGAGACACCGGGACAGAGAGAGAGTTAGGGACCGAGAGAGAGACACAGGGACCGAGAGAGAGACACAGGGAGCAAGAGAGACACACAGGGACTGAGAGAGAGAGACAGGGACCGAGAGAGACACCGGGACCGAGAGAGACACAGGGACCGAGACAGAGACAGGTATCGAGTGATAGACACAGGGACCGATTGAGAGACACAGGGACCGAGAGAGAGAGATAGGATCCGAGAGAGAGAGACACAGGGACCGAGTGAGACACAGGGACCCAGAGAGTGACACAGGGACCGAGAGAGTCACAGGGACCGAGAGACACAGTGAGCACGTGCAGACACACTGAAACTGAGAAAGGGAGACAGGGACCGAGTGAGACACAGGGACCAAGAGAGAGAGACAGGGACCGAGTGAGTGACACAGGGACCGAGTGAGACACAGGGACCGAGAGACAGACACAATCGTCCGAGAGAGAAAGACAGGGAGCGAGAGAGAGACACAGGGACCGAGAGAGACACAGGGACCGAGAGAGAGAGACACAGGGACCGAGAGAGACACAGGGACCGAGAGAGACACAGGGACCGAGAGAGACACAGGGACCGAGTGAGACACAGAGACCGAGAGAGACACAGGGAACCAGAGAGAGACACCGGCACTGAGAGACACAGGGACCGAGTGAGACACAGGGACCGAGAGAGAGACACAGGGACCGAGTGAGAGACACAGGGACTGAGCGAGTCACAGGGACCGAGAGAGACACAGGGACCGAGAGAGAGTCACAGGGACCGAGAGAGACACAGGGACCGAGAGAGAGACACAGGGACTGAGAGAGAGACAGGGACTGAGAGAGAGACAGGGACCAAGAGAGACACAAGGACCGAGAGAGAGACACAGGGACCGAGAGAGAGTCACAGGGACCGAGAGAGAGACACAGGGACCGAGAGAGACACAGGGACCGAGTGAGACACAGGGACCGAGAGTGACACAGGGACCGAGTGAGACACAGGGACCAAGAGTGACACAGGAACCGAGAGAGACACAGGGACCGAGGGAGAGAGACACATGGACCGAGAGAGAGACACAGGGACCGAGTGAGAGACACAGGGACCGAGAGAGAGACACAGTGACCGAGAGAGAGACAGGGAACGAGAGAGAGAGACACAGGGATCGAGAGAGAGGCACAGGAACCGAGAGAGACACAGGGACTGAGAGAGTCACAGGGACCGAGTGAGAGACACAGGCACCGAGAGAGAGACACAGGGACTGAGAGAGAGAGACACAGGGACTGAGAGTGAGACACAGGAACCAAGAGAGACACCAGAAACGAGAGAGACATAGGGGTGAGAGAGAGATACAGGGACCGAGAGAGACACAGGGACCGAGTGAGAACACGGACTGAGGGAGACACAGGGACCGAGAGAGAGACACAGGGACCAAGAGAGACACAGGACCGAGAGAGAGACACAGGGACCGAGAGAGACACAGGGACCGAGAGAGAGACACAGGGACCGAGAGAGACACAGGGACCGAGAGAGACACAGGGACCGAGGGAGAGACACAGGGACCGAGTGAGAGACACAGGGACTGAGCGAGTCACAGGGACCGAGAGAGACACAGGGAACGAGAGAGAGTGACAGGGACCGAGAGAGACACCGGGACCGAGAGAGACACAGGGACCGAGACAGAGACAGGTACCGAGTGCGAGACACAGGGACCGATTGAGAGACACAGGGACCGGGAGAGAGACACAGGGACCGAGAGAGAGACACAGGGACCGAGAGAAACACAGTGACCGAGAGAGAGACACAGGGACCGAGAGAGAGAGACAGGGACGAGAGAGAGACACAGGGACCGAGTGAGACACAGGGACCGAGAGAGTGATAGGGACCGAGAGAGACACAGGGACCCAGAGAGTGACACAGGGACCGAGAGAGAGAGACACAGGGACCGAGAGAGACACAGGAACCGAGAGAGTCACAGGGACCGAGAGAGAGACACAGGGAACGACAGACACAGTGAAACTGAGAGAGAGAGACAGGGACCGAGTGAGACACAGGGACCAAGAGAGAGAAACAGGGACCGAGTGAGAGACACAGGGACCGAGTGAGACACAGGGAGAGAGAGACACAATCGTCCGAGAGAGAGACACAATCGTCCGAGAGAGAAAGACAGGCAGCGAGTGAGAGACACAGGGACCGAGCGAGTCACAGGGACCGAGAGAGACACAGGGACCGAGAGAGAGACACAGGGACCGAGAGAGATACAGGGACCGACAGAGAGAGACACAGGGACCGAGAGAGAGACACAGGGACCGATAGAGAGAGATACAGGGACCGAGTGAGAGACACAGGGACTGAGCGAGTCGCAGCGGCCGAGAGAGAGAGATACAGGGACCGACAGAGAGAGATACAGGGACCGAGAGATAGACACAGGGACCGAGAGAGACACAGGGACCGAGAGAGAGAGACACAGGGACCGAGAGATAGACACAGGGACCGAGAGAGACACAGTAACCGAGAGAGAGACTCAGGGACTGAGAGAGAGACACACAAGGACCGACAGAGAGACACAGGGACCGAGTGAGACACAGGGTCCGAGAGAGAGACACAGGGACCGAGAAAGACACAGGGACCGACAGAGAGACAGTGACCGAGAGAGACACAGGGATCGAGAGAGAGACATAGGGACCGAGAGAGAGACACAGGGACCGAGAGAGACACAGGGACCGAGAGTGAGACACAGGGACCGAGAGAGAGACACAGGGACTGAGAGAGACACAGGGACCGACAGAGAGACAGTGACCGAGAGAGACACAGGGACCGACAGAGAGACACAGGGACCGACAGAGAGAGTGACCAAGAGAGACACTGGGACCGAGAGAGAGAGACAGGGACCGAGAGAGAGACACAGGGACTGAGAGAGACACAGGGACCGAGAGAGATACACAGGGACCGAGAGAGACGCAGGGACCGAGTGAGACACAGGGGTGAGGTAGACACAGGGACCGAGAGAGAGACACAGGGACCGAGAGAGACACAGGGACCGAGAGAGAGACACAGGGACCGAGAGAGAGACACCGGGACAGAGAGAGAGTTAGGGACCGAGAGAGAGACACAGGGACCGAGAGAGAGACACAGGGAGCAAGAGAGACACACAGGGACTGAGAGAGAGAGACAGGGACCGAGAGAGACACCGGGACCGAGAGAGACACAGGGACCGAGACAGAGACAGGTATCGAGTGATAGACACAGGGACCGATTGAGAGACACAGAGACCGAGAGAGAGAGATAGGATCCGAGAGAGAGAGACACAGGGACCGAGTGAGACACAGGGACCCAGAGAGTGACACAGGGACCGAGAGAGTCACAGGGACCGAGAGAGAGACACAGGGACCGAGTGAGTGACACAGGGACCGAGTGAGACACAGGGACCGAGAGAGAGACACAATCGTCCGAGAGAGAAAGACAGGGAGCGAGAGAGAGACACAGGGACCGAGAGAGACACAGGGACCGAGAGAGAGAGAGACACAGGGACCGAGAGAGACACAGGGACCGAGAGAGACACAGGGACCGAGTGAGACACAGAGACCGAGAGAGACACAGGGAACGAGAGAGAGACACCGGCACTGAGAGACACAGGGACCGAGTGAGACACAGGGACCGAGAGAGAGACACAGGGACCGAGTGAGAGACACAGGGACTGAGCGAGTCACAGGGACCGAGAGAGACACAGGGACCGAGAGAGAGTCACAGGGACCGAGAGAGACACAGGGACCGAGAGAGAGACACAGGGACCGAGAGAGAGTCACAGGGACCGAGAGAGAGACACAGGGACCGAGAGAGACACAGGGACCGAGAGAGAGTCACAGGGACCAAGAGAGACACAAGGACCGAGAGAGAGACACAGGGACCGAGAGAGAGTCACAGGGACCGAGAGAGAGACACAGGGACCGAGAGAGACACAGGGACCGAGTGAGACACAGGGACCGAGAGTGACACAGGGACCGAGTGAGACACAGGGACCGAGAGTGACACAGGAACCGAGAGAGACACAGGGACCGAGGGAGAGAGACACATGGACCGAGAGAGAGACACAGGGACCGAGTGAGAGACACAGGGACCGAGAGAGAGACACAGGGACCGAGGGAGAGACAGGGAACGAGAGAGAGAGACACAGGGATCGAGAGAGAGGCACAGGAACCGAGAGAGACACAGGGACTGAGAGAGTCACAGGGACCGAGTGAGAGACACAGGCACCGAGAGAGAGACACAGGGACTGAGAGAGAGAGACACAGGGACTGAGAGTGAGACACAGGAACCAAGAGAGACACCAGAAACGAGAGAGACATAGGGGTGAGAGAGAGATACAGGGACCGAGAGAGACACAGGGACCGAGTGAGAACACGGACTGAGGGAGACACAGGGACCGAGAGAGAGACACAGGGACCAAGAGAGACACAGGACCGAGAGAGAGACACAGGGACCGAGAGAGACACAGGGACCGAGAGAGAGACACAGGGACCGAGAGAGACACAGGGACCGAGAGAGACACAGGGACCGAGTGAGAGACACAGGGACTGAGCGAGTCACAGGGACCGAGAGAGACACAGGGAACGAGAGAGAGTGACAGGGACCGAGAGAGACACCGGGACCGAGAGAGACACAGGGACCGAGACAGAGACAGGTACCGAGTGCGAGACACAGGGACCGATTGAGAGACACAGGGACCGGGAGAGAGACACAGGGACCGAGAGAGAGACACAGGGATCGAGAGAAACACGGTGACCGAGAGAGAGACACAGGGACCGAGAGAGAGAGACAGGGACCGAGAGAGAGACACAGGGACCTAGTGAGACACAGGGACCGAGAGAGTGATAGGGACCGAGAGAGACACAGGGACCCAGAGAGTGACACAGGGACCGAGAGAGAGAGACACAGGGACCGAGAGAGACACAGGAACCGAGAGAGTCACAGGGACCGAGAGAGAGACACAGAGAACGACAGACACAGTGAAACTGAGAGAGAGAGACAGGGACCGAGTGAGACACAGGGACCAAGAGAGAGAGAGACAGGGACCGAGTGAGAGACACAGGGACCGAGTGAGACACAGGGAGAGAGAGACACAATCGTCCGAGAGAGAGACAGGCAGCGAGTGAGAGACACAGGGACCGAGCGAGTCACAGGGACCGAGAGAGACACAGGGACCGAGAGAGAGACACAGGGACCGAGAGAGATACAGGGACCGACAGAGAGAGACACAGGGACCGAGAGAGAGACACAGGGACCGACAGAGAGAGATACAGGGACCGAGTGAGAGACACAGGGACTGAGCGAGTCGCAGCGGCCGAGAGAGAGAGATACAGGGACCGACAGAGAGAGATACAGGGACCGAGAGATAGACACAGGGACCGAGAGAGACACAGGGACCGAGAGAGAGAGACACAGGGACCGAGAGATAGACACAGGGACCGAGAGAGACACAGTAACCGAGAGAGAGACTCAGGGACTGAGAGAGAGACACACAAGGACCGACAGAGAGACACAGGGACCGAGTGAGACACAGGGTCCGAGAGAGAGACACAGGGACCGAGAAAGACACAGGGACCGACAGAGAGAGAGTGACCGAGAGAGACACAGGGATCGAGAGAGAGACATAGGGACCGAGAGAGAGACACAGGGACCGAGAGAGACACAGGGACCGAGAGTGAGACACAGGGACCGAGAGAGAGACACAGGGACTGAGAGAGACACAGGGACCGACAGAGAGACAGTGACCGAGAGAGACACAGGGACCGACAGAGAGACACAGGGACCGACAGAGAGAGTGACCAAGAGAGACACTGGGACCGAGAGAGAGAGACAGGGACCGAGAGAGAGACATAGGGACTGAGAGAGACACAGGGACCGAGAGAGATACACAGGGACCGAGAGAGACGCAGGGACCGAGTGAGACACAGGGGTGAGGTAGACACAGGGACCGAGAGAGACACAGGGACCGAGTGAGACACAGCGACTGAGAGAGACACAGGGACCGAGAGAGAGAGAGACACAGGGACCAAGGGAGAGAGACAGAGGGACCGAGAGAGACACAGGGACCGAGAGAGACTCAGGGACTGAGCGAGACACAGGGACCGAGAGAGACACAGGGACCGAGAGAAACAAAGGGACCGAGGGAGACACAGGGACCGAGAGAGACACAGGGACTTAGCGAGTCACAGGGACCGAGAGAGATGCAGGGACCGAGAGAGAGACACAGGGACCGAGAGAGAAACACAGGGAGTGAGAGGGAGACACAGGGACCGAGAGAGACACAGGGACCAAGAGAGAGACACAGGGACCGAGAGAGACACAGGGACCAAGAGAGAGACGCAGGGACCGAGAGAGAGACACAGGGACCAAGAGAGATCCACAGGGACCGAGAGAGAGTCACAGGCACCGAGAGAGAGACACAGGGACTGAGAGTGAGACACAGGGACCAAGAGACACACCAGGACCGGGAGAGACATAGGGGTGAGAGAGAGATATAGGGACCGAGAGAGACACAGGGACCGAGTGAGACACACGGACCGAGGGAGACACAGGGACCGAAAGAGAGACACAGGGACCGAGAGAGACACAGGGACCGAGAGAGAGACACAGGGACCGAGAGAGAGACACCGGGACAGAGAGATAGTTAGGGACCGAGAGAGAGACACAGGGACCGAGAGAGAGACACAGGGACTGAGAGAGAGAGACAGGGACTGGGAGAGACACAGGGACCGAGAAAGACACAGGGAGCAAGAGAGACACACAGGGACTGAGAGAGAGAGAGACAGGTACCGAGAGAGACACCGGAACCGAGAGAGGCACAGGGACCGAGACAGAGACAGGTATCGAGTGAGAGACACAGGACCGATTGAGAGACACAGGGACCGAGAGAGAGAGACAGGATCCGAGAGAGAGAGACACAGGGACCGAGACAGAGACACAGGGACCGAGTGAGAGACACAGGGACCGAAAGGGACACAGGGACCGAGAGAGAGACACAGGGACCGAGAGAAACACAGGGACTGAGAGAGAGAGACAGGGACCGAGAGAGAGACACAGGGACTGAGGGAGAGAGACAGGATCCGAGAGAGAGAGAGACACAGGGACCGAGAGAAACACAGAGACTGAGAGAGAGACACAGGGACCGAGAGAGAGACACAGGGACCGAGTGAGACACAGGGACCGGGAGAGTGACAGGGACCGAGTGAGACACAGGGACCCAGAGAGTGACACAGGGACAGAGAGAGACACAAGGACCTAGAGAGAGACACAGGAACCGAGAGAGTCACAGTGACCGAGAGAGAGACACAGGGAACGACAGACACACTGAAACTGAGAAAGGGAGACAGGGACCGAGTGAGACACAGGGACCAAGAGAGAGAGACAGGGACCGAGTGAGTGACACAGGGACCGAGTGAGACACAGGGACCGAGAGAGAGACACAATCGTCCGAGAGAGAAAGACAGGGAGCGAGAGAGAGACAGAGGGACCGAGAGAGAGAGACACAGGGACCGAGAGAGAGACAGAGGGACTGGGAGAGACACACGGACCGATTGAGAGACACAGGGACCGAGAGAGACACACGGACCCAGAGAGTGACACAGGGACCGAGAGAGTCACAGGGACCGAGAGAGAGACACAGGGAACGACAGACACACTGAAACGGAGAAAGGGAGTCAGGGACCGAGTGAGACACAGGGACCAAGAGAGAGAGGCAGGGACCGAGTGAGTGACACAGGGACCGAGTGAGACACAGGGACCGAGAGAGAGACACAATCGTCCGAGAGAGCAAGACAGGGAGGGAGAGAGAGACAGAGGGACTGAGAGAGACACAGAGACCGAGAGAGTCACAGGGACCGAGTGAGAGACACAGGGACTGAGCGAGTCACAGGGACCGAGAATGACACAGGGACCGAGAGGTAGACACAGGGACCGAGAGAGACACAGGCACCGAGAGAGAGAGACACAGGGACCGAGAGAGAGACACAGGGACCGAGTGAGAGACAGGGACTGAGAGAGAGACACAGGGACCGAGTGAGACACAGGGACCGAGAGAGACACAGGGACCGAGGGAGAGGGACACAGGGACCGAGAGAGACACAGGGACCGAGAGAGACACAGGGACCGAGGGAGAGAGACACATGGACCGAGAGAGAGACACAGGGACCGAGTGAGAGACACAGGGACTGAGCGAGTCACAGGGACCGAGTGAGAGACACAGGGACTGAGAGAGACACAGGGACCGAGTGAGAGACACATGGACCGAGAGAGAGACACAAGGACCGAGGGAGTGGGACACAGGGACCGAGAGAGACACAGGGACCGAGAGAGACACAGGGACTGAGAGAGACACAGGGACTGAGACAGTCACAGTGACCGAGTGAGAGACACAGGCACCGAGAGAGAGACACAGGGACCAAGAGAGACACAGGGACCGAGAGAGAGACACAGGGACTGAGAGAGAGACACAGGGACTGAGAGAGAGAGAGACAGGGACCGGGAGAGACACAGGGACCGAGAAAGACACAGGGAGCAAGAGAGAGACACAGGGACTGAGAGAGAGTGACAGGGACTGAGAGAGACACAGGGACCGGGAGAGAGAGACAGGGACCAAGAGAGACACAGGGACCGAGACAGAGACACAGGGACCGATGGAGAGACACAGGGACCGAGAGAGAGACACAGGGACCGAGTGAGACACAGGGACCGAGAGAGTGATAGGGACCGAGAGAGACACAGGGACCCAGAGAGTGACACAGGAACCGAGAGAGTCACAGGGACCGAGAGAGAGACACAGGGAACGACAGACACACTGAAACTGAGAGAGAGATACAGGGACCGAGTGAGACACAGAGACCAAGAGAGAGAGACAGGGACCGAGTGAGAGACACAGGGACCGAGAGAGAGACACAGGGACCGAGTGAGACACAGGGAGAGAGAGACACAATCGTCCGAGAGAGAAAGACAGGGAGCGAGAGAGAGACAGACGGACCGACAGAGACACAGGGACCGAGAGAGACAGAGGGACCGAGAGAGACACAGGGACCGAGAGAGACACAGGGACCGAGAGAGACACAGGGATCGAGAGAGAGACAGTGACCGAGAGAGACACAGGGACCGAGAGAGACACAGGGACCGAGAGAGACACAGGGATCGAGAGAGAGACAGTGACCGAGAGATTCACAGGGACCGAGTGAGACACAGGGACCGAGACAGAGACGCAGGGACCGAGAGAGCGAGACACAGGGACCGAGTGAGACACAGGGACCGAGAGAGACACAGGGACCCAGAGAGAGACAGTGACCGAGAGAGACACAGGGACCAAGAGAGACACAGGGACCGAGGGAGAGAGACACATGGACCGAGAGAGAGACACAGGGACCGAGTGAGAGACACAGGGACTGAGCGAGTCACAGGGACCGAGAGAGACACAGGGAACGAGAGAGAGAGACATAGGGACCGAGAGAGAGGCACAGGAACCGAGAGATTCACAGGGACCGAGTGAGAGACACAGGCACCGAGAGAGAGACACAGGGACTGAGAGAGAGAGATACAGGGACCGAGAGAGACACAGGGACCGAGTGAGAACACGGACTGAGGGATACACAGGAACCGAGAGAGAGACACAGGGACCAAGAGAGACACAGGACCGAGAGAGAGACACAGGGACTGAGACAGAGACATAGGGATTGAGAGAGAGAGAGACAGGGACCGGGAGAGACACAGGGACCGAGAAAGACACAGGGAGCAAGAGAGAGACACAGGGACTGAGAGAGAGTGACAGGGACCGAGAGAGACACCGGGACCGAGAGAGACACAGGGACCGAGACAGAGACAGGTACCGAGTGAGAGACACAGGGACCGAGAGAAACACAGTGACTGAGAGAGAGACACAGGGACCGAGAGAGAGAGAGACAGGGACCGAGAGAGAGACACAGGGACCGAGTGAGACACAGGGACCGAGAGAGTGATAGGGAGCGAGAGAGACATAGGGACCCAGAGAGTGACACAGGGACCAAGAGAGACACAGGAACCGAGAGAGTCACAGGGACCGAGAGAGAGACACAGGGAACGACAGACACACTGAAACTGAGACAGAGAGACAGGGACCGAGTGAGACACAGGGACCAAGAGAGAGAGACAGGGACCGAGTGAGAGACACAGGGACCGAGTGAGACACAGGGAGAGAGAGACACAATTGTCCGAGAGAGAAAGACAGGGAGCGAGAGTGAGACACAGGGACCGAGTGAGACACAGGGACCGAGTGAGACACAGAGACCAAGAGAGAGACACAATCGTCCGAGAGAGAAAGACAGGCAGCGACTGAGACACACAGGGACCGAGCGAGTCACAGGGACCGAGAGAGACACAGGGACCGAGAGAGAGACACAGGGACCGAGTGAGAGACACAGGGACTAAGCGAGTCACAGGGACCGAGAGAGACACAGGAACCGAGAGAGAGACTCAGGGACTGAGAGAGAGACACACAAGGACCGACAGAGAGACACAGGGACCGAGTGAGACACAGGGACCGAGAGAGAGACACAGGGACCGAGTGAGACACAGGGACCGACAGAGAGACAGTGACCGAGAGAGACACAGGGATCGAGAGAGAGACATAGGGACCGAGAGAGAGACACAGGGACCGAGAGACACACAGGGACCGAGAGTGAGACACAGGGACCGAGAGAGAGACACAGGGACTGAGAGAGACACAGGGACCGACAGAGAGACAGTGACCGAGAGAGACACAGGGACCGAGAGAGAGACAGAGGGACCGACAGAGAGAGTGACCAAGAGAGACACTGGGACCGAGAGAGAGAGAGACAGGGACCGAGAGAGAGACACAGGGACCGAGAGAGACACAGGGACTTAGCGAGTCACAGGGACCGAGAGAGACGCAGGGACCGAGAGAGAGACACAGGGTCCGAGAGAGAAACACAGGGAGCGAGAGGGAGACACAGGGACTGAGAGAGACACAGGGACCAAGAGAGAGACACAGGGACCGAGAGAGACACAGGGACTGAGAGTGTCACAGGGACCGAGAGAGAGTCACAGGCACCGAGAGAGAGAGACATGGACTGAGAGTGAGACACAGGGACCGGGAGAGACACACGGACCGAGGGAGACACAGGGACCGAAAGAGAGACACAGGGACCGAGAGAGAGAGACAGGGACCGAGAGAGAGACACAGGGACCGAGAGAGAGACACAGGGACTGAGAGAGAGAGACAGGGACTGGGAGAGACACAGGGACCGAGAAAGACACAGGGAGCAAGAGAGACACACAGGGACTGAGAGAGAGAGACAGGGACCGAGAGAGACACCGGGACCGAGAGAGACACAGGGACCGAGACAGAGACAGGTATCGAGTGAGAGACACAGGGACCGAGAGAGAGAGACAGGATCCGAGAGAGAGAGACACAGGGACCGAGTGAGACAAAGGGACCCAGAGAGTGACACAGGGACCGAGAGAGTCACAGGGACCGAGAGAGAGAGACAGGGACCGAGTGAGTGACACAGGGACCGAGTGAGACACAGGGACCGAGAGAGAGACACAATCGTCCGAGAGCGAAAGACAGGGAGCGAGAGAGAGAGAGAGGGACCGAGAGAGACACAGGGACCGAGAGAGACACAGGGACCGAGTGAGACA
The DNA here is from genome assembly GCA_037974335.1 of Prionace glauca. Classification (NCBI taxonomy): domain Eukaryota; kingdom Metazoa; phylum Chordata; class Chondrichthyes; order Carcharhiniformes; family Carcharhinidae; genus Prionace; species Prionace glauca. The sequence goes on along the minus strand of JBBMRE010000126.1, from coordinate 165,384 downwards.
CAGAGACCGAGAGAGACACAGGGACCGAGAGAGAGACACAGGGACTGAGAGACACAGGGACCGAGAGAGAGACACAGGGACCGAGTGAGACACAGGGACTGAGAGAGAGACACAGGGACCGAGAGAGAGACACAGGGACCGAGAAAGAGACACAGGGACCGAGTGAGAAACAGGGACCGAGAGAGTGACAGGGACCGAATGAGACACAGAGACCCAGAGAGAGACACAGGGACCGAGAGTGACACAGGGTCCGAGAGAGAGAGACACAGGGACCGAGTGAGAGACACAGGGACTGAGCGAGTCACAGGGACCGAGAGTGACACTGGGACCGAGAGGTAGACACAGGGACCGAGAGAGACACAGGCACCGAGAGAGAGAGACACAGGGACCGAGAGAGAGACACAGCGACCGAGTGAAAGACATAGGGGCTGAGATAGACACAGCGACCGAGAGAGAGAGACACAGGGACCGAGAGAGAGACACAGGGTCCGAGTGAGAGACATAGGGATTGAGCGAGTCACAGGGACCGAGAGAGACACAGGGACCGAGAGAGAGACACAGGGGCTGAGAGAGACACAGCGACCGAGAGAGAGAGACACAGGGACCGAGAGAGAGACACAGGGACCGAGAGAGAGACACAGGGACTCAAAGAGAGACACAGGGACCGAGAGAGAGACACAGGGACTGAGAGAAAGACACACAAGGACCGAGAGAGAGACACAGGGACCGAGAGAGACACAGGGACCGAGAGAGACACAGGGACCGACAGAGAGACAGTGACCGAGAGAGACACAGAGACTGAGAGAGAGAGAGACAGGGACCGATAGAGAGACAGAGGGACCGAGAGAGACACCGGGACTGAGAGAGACACAGGGACCGAGTGAGACACAGGGACCGAGAGAGACACAGGGACCGAGGGAGAGAGACACATGGACCGAGAGAGAGACACAGGGACCGAGTGAGAGACACAGGGACTGAGCGAGTCATAGGGACCGAGAGAGACACAGGGACCGAGAGAGAGAGACACAGGGACCGAGAGAGAGGCACAGGAACCGAGAGAGACACAGGGACTGAGAGAGTCACAGGGACCGAGTGAGAGACACAGGCACCGAGAGAGACACAGGGATCGAGAGAGAGACAGTGACCGAGAGAGACACAGGGACCGAGAGAGACACAGGGACCGAGAGAGACACAGGGATCGAGAGAGAGACAGTGACCGAGAGATTCACAGGGACCGAGACAGAGACAGGGATCGAGTGAGAGACACAGGGACCGAGTGAGACACAGGGACCGAGAGAGAGAGACACAGAGACCGAGTGAGACACAGAGACCGAGAGAGACACAGGGACCCAGAGAGAGACAGTGACCGAGAGAGACACAGGGACTGAGAGAGAGAGACACAGGGATGGAGAGAGAGGCACAAGGACCGAGAGAGACACAGGGACCGAGTGAGACACAGCGACCAAGAGAGACACAGAGACCTAGAGAGAGACACAGGGACCGAGAGAGACACAGGGACCGAGGGAGAGACACAGGGACCTAGTGAGAGACACAGGGACTGAGCGAGTCAGAGGGACCGAGAGAGACACAGGGACTGAGAGAGACACAGGGACCGAGGGAGAGACACAGGGACCTAGTGAGAGACACAGGGACTGAGCGAGTCAGAGGGACCGAGAGAGACACAGGGACCAAGAGACACACCAGGACCGAGAGAGACACAGGGACTGAGAGAGAGAGACACAGGGACCGAGAGAGAGACACAGGGACCGAGAGAGACGCAGGAACCGAGAGAGAGAGACACAGGGACCGAGAGAGACGCAGGAACCGAGAGAGAGAGACACAGGGAACGAAAGAGACACTGGGACCGAGAGAGAGACACAGGGACTGAGAGAGAGCCACAGGGACCGAAAGGGACACAGGGACCATGAGAGAGACACAGGGACCGAGAGAAACATAGTGACCGAGAGAGAGAGGCAGGGACCGAGAGAGAGAGACAGGGACCGAGAGAGAGACACAGGGACCGAGTGAGACACAGGGACCGAGAGAGAGACAGGGACCGAGTGAGAGACACAGGGACCGAGAGAGACACAGGGACTGAGGGAGTTACAGGGACCGAGAGAGAGAGACACAGGGACTGAGAGAGAGATACAGGGACCAAGAGAGACACTGTGACTGAGAGAGACACAGGGACTGAGAGAGAGAGACAGGGACCGGGAGAGACACAGGGACCGAGTGAGACACAGGGACCGAGAAAGACACAGGGAGCAAGAGAGAGACACAGGGACCGAGACAGAGACACGTACCGAGTGAGAGACACAGGGACCGATTGAGAGACACAGGGACAGAGAGAGAGACAGAGGGACAGAGAGAGAGACACAGGGACCGAGAGAGAGAGACACAGGAACCGAGAGAGACACAGGGACTGAGAGAGTCACAGGGACCGAGTGAGAGCCACAGGCACCGAGAGAGAGACACAGGGACTGAGAGAGAGAGACAGGGACTGGGAGAGACACAGGAACCAAGAGAGACACCAGGACCGAGAGAGACACAGGGACCGAGAGAGAGACACAGGGACCGAGAGAGAGACACAGGGACCAAGAGACACACCAGGACCGAGAGAGACACAGGGACTGAGAGAGAGAGACACAGGGACCGAGAGAGACACAGGGACCGAGTGAGAGACACTGGGACTGAGCAAGTCACAGAGACCGAGAGAGACACAGGGACCAAGAGACACACCAGGACCGAGAGAGACACAGGGACTGAGAGAGAGAGAGACACAGGGACCGAGAGAGACACAGGGACCGAGAGAGAGACACAGGGACCGAGAGAGAGACACAGGGACCGCGAGAGACGCAGGAACCGAGAGAGAGAGACACAGGGACCGAGAGAGAGAGACACAGGGACCGAGAGAGAAACACAGGGGCCGAGAGAGACACAGGGAACGAGAGAGACACAGGGACCGAGAGAGAGACACAGGGACTGAGAGAGAGCCACAGGGACCGAAAGGGACACAGGGACCATGAGAGTGACACAGGGACCGAGAGAAACATAGTGACCGAGAGAGAGAGGCAGGGACCGAGAGAGAGAGACAGGGACCGAGAGAGAGACACAGGGACCGAGTGAGACACAGGGACCGAGAGAGAGACAGGGACCGAGTGAGAGACACAGGGACCGAGAGATACACAGGGACTGAGGGAGTTACAGGGACCGAGAGAGAGAGACACAGGCACCGAGAGAGAGACACAGGGACTGAGAGAGAGATACAGGGACCAAGAGAGACACTGTGACTGAGAGAGACACAGGGACTGAGAGAGAGACACAGGGACCAAGAGAGACACGAGGACCGAGAGAGACACAGGGACCGAGAGAGAGACACAGTGAACGAGAGAGAGACAACAGGACAGAGAGAGAGACACAGGGACTGAGAGAGAGAGACAGGGACCGGGAGAGACACAGGGACCGAGTGAGACACAGGGACCGAGAAAGACACAGGGAGCAAGAGAGAGACACAGGGAACGAGAGAGACACCGGGACCGAGAGAGACACAGGGACCGAGACAGAGACACGTACCGAGTGAGAGACACAGGGACCGATTGAGAGACACAGGGACAGAGAGAGAGACAGAGGGACAGAGAGAGAGACACAGGGACCGAGAGAGAGAGACACAGGGACCGAGAGAGAGGCACAGGAACTGAGAGAGACACAGGGACTGAGAGAGTCACAGGGACAGAGTGAGAGCCACAGGCACCGAGAGAGAGACACAGGGACTGAGAGAGAGAGACAGGGACTGGGAGAGACACAGGAACCAAGAGAGACACCAGGACCGAGAGAGACATAGGGGTGAGAGAGAGATACAGGGACCGAGAGAGACACAGGGACCGAGTGAGAACACGGACCAAGAGAGACACAGGGACCGAGAGAGAGACACAGGGACTGAGAGAGAGACACAGGGACTGAGAGAGAGAGAGACAGGGACCGGGAGAGACACAGGGACCGAGAAAGACACAGGGAGCAAGAGAGAGACACAGGGACTGAGAGAGAGTGACAGGGACCGAGAGAGACACAGGGACCGAGAGAGACACAGGGACCGAGACAGAGACAGGTACCGAGTGAGAGACACAGGGACCGATTGAGAGACACAGGGACCGAGAGAGAGACACAGGGACCGAGAGAAACACAGTGACCTAGAGAGAGACACAGGGACCGAGAGAGTGAGACAGGGACCGAGAGACACAGGGACCGAGTGAGACACAGGGACCGAGAGAGTGATAGGGACCGAGAGAGACACAGGGACCGAGAGAGACACAGGGACCGAGACAGTGACAGGTACCGAGTGAGAGACACAGGGACCGATTGAGAGACACAGGGACCGAGAGAGAGACACAGGGACCGAGAGAAACACAGTGACCTAGAGAGAGACACAGGGACCGAGAGAGAGAGACAGGGACCGAGAGACACAGGGACCGAGTGAGACACAGGGACCGAGAGAGTGATAGGGACCGAGAGAGACACAGGGACCCAGAGAGTGACACAGGGTCCGAGAGAGACACAGGAACCGAGAGAGTCACAGGGACCGAGAGAGAGACACAGGGAACGACAGACACACTGAAACTGAGAGAGAGAGACAGGGACCGAGTGAGACACAGGGACCAAGAGAGAGAGACAGGGACCGAGTGAGAGACACAGGGACCGAGTGAGACACAGGGAGAGAGAGACACAATCGTCCGAGAGAGAAAGACAGGGAGCGAGAGAGAGACACAGGGACCGAGAGAGTCACAGGGACCCAGAGAGACACAGGGACCGAGTGAGACACAGGGACCGAGTGAGACACAGAGACCGAGAGAGAGACACAATCGTACGAGAGAGAAAGACAGGGAGCGAGAGAGAGACAGAAGGACCGAGAGAGACACAGGGACCGAGAGAGACAGAGGGACCGAGAGAGACAGAGGGACCGAGAGATTCACAGGGACCGAGAGAGACACAGGGACCGAGAGAGAGACACAGGGACCGAGAGAGAGACACCGGGACAGAGAGAGAGTTAGGGACCGAGAGGGAGACACAGGGACCGAGAGAGAGACACAGGGACTGAGAGAGAGAGACAGGGACTGGGAGAGACACAGGGACCGAGAAAGACACAGGGAGCAAGAGAGACACACAGGGACTGAGAGAGAGACAGGGACCGAGAGAGACACCGGGACCGAGAGAGACACAGGGACCGAGACAGAGACAGGTATCGAGTGAGAGACACAGGGACCGATTGAGAGACACAGGGACCGAGAGAGAGAGACAGGATCCGAGAGAGAGAGACACAGGGACCGAGTGAGACAAAGGGACCCAGAGAGTGACACAGGGACCGAGAGAGTCACAGGGAACGAGAGAGAGACACAGGGAAAGACAGACACACTGAAACTGAGAAAGGGAGACAGGGACCGAGTGAGACACAGGGACCAGGTGAGACACAGGGACCGAGAGAGAGACACAATCGTCCGAGAGAGAAAGACAGGGAGCGAGAGAGAGACAGAGGGACCGAGAGAGAGAGACACAGGGACCGAGAGAGACAAAGGGACTGAGAGAGACACAGGGACCGAGAGAGACACAGGGACCGAGAGAGACACAGGGACCGAGTGAGACACAGAGACCGAGAGAGACACAGGGACCGAGAGAGAGACACAGGGACTGAGAGGCACAGGGACCGAGAGAGAGACACAGGGACCGAGTGAGACACAGGGACTGAGAGAGAGACACAGGGACCGAGTGAGAGACACAGGGACTGAGCGACTCACAAGGACCGAGAGAGACACAGGGACCGAGAGAGAGACACAGGGACCGAGAGAGACACAGCGACCGAGAGAGAGACACAGGGTCCGAGAGAGAGAGACACAGGGACCGGGAGAGAGACACAGGGACCGAGTGAGAGACACAGGGACTGAGCGAGTCACAGGGACCGAGAGAGACACAGAGACCGAGAGAGACACAGGCACCGAGAGAGAGAGACACAGGGACCGAGAGAGAGACACAGGGACCGAGTGAGAGACACAGGGGCTGAGAGAGACGCAGCGACCGAGAGAGAGAGACACAGGGACCGAGAGAGAGACACAGGGTCCGAGTGAGAGACACAGGGACTGAGCGAGTCACAGGGACCGAGAGAGACACAGGGACCGAGAGAGAGACACAGGGACTGAGAGAAAGACACAGGGACCGAGTGAGACACAGGGACTGAGAGAGACACAGGGACCGACAGAGAGACACAGGGACCGACAGAGAGACAGTGACCGAGAGAGACACAGAGACTGAGAGAGAGAGAGACACAGGGACCGAGAAGAGAGACACAGGGACCGAGAAAGAGATAGGGACCGAGTGAGACACAGGGACCGAGAGAGGCACAGGGACCGAGAGAGACACAGGGACCGAGGGAGAGAGACACAGGGACCGAGAGAGACACAGGGACCGAGAGGGAGACACAGGGACCGAGAGAGAGGCACAGGGACTGAGAGAGTCACAGGGACCGAGTGAGAGACACAGGGACTGAGAGAGGGAGACACAGGGACTGAGGGTGAGACACAGGAACCAAGAGAGACACAGGGACCGAGGGAGAACACGGACTGAGGGAGACACAGGGACCGAGAGAGAGACACAGGGACTGAGACAGAGACACAGGGACTGAGAGAGAGAGAGACAGGGACCGGGAGAGACACAGGGTCCGAGAAAGACACAGGGAGCAAGAGAGAGACACAGGGACTGAGAGAGAGTGACAGGGACTGAGAGAGACACCGGGACCGAGAGAGACACAGGGACCGAGACCGAGACAGGTACCGAGTGAGAGACACAGGGACCGATTGAGAGACACAGGGACCGAGAGAGAGACACAGGGACCGAGAGAAACACAGTGACCGAGAGAGACACAGGGACCGAGTGAGAGAGACAGGGACCGAGAGAGAGACACAGGGACCGAGTGAGACACAGGGACCGAGAGAGTGATAGGGACCGAGAGAGACACAGGGACCCAGAGAGTGACACAGGAACCGAGAGAGTCACAGGGACCGAGAGAGAGACACAGGGAACGACAGACACACTGAAACTGAGAGAGAGAGAGACAGGGACCGAGTGAGACACAGGGAAATAGAGACACAATCGTCCGAGAGAGAAAGACAGGGAGCGAGAGAGAGCCACAGGGACCGAGAGAGTCACAGGGATCCAGAGAGACACAGGGACCGAGTGAGACACAGGTTCCGAGTGAGACACAGGGACCGAGTGAGACACAGAGACCGAGAGAGACACAGGGATCGAGAGAGAGACAGTGACCGAGAGATTCACAGGGACCGAGACAGAGACAGGGACCGAGACAGAGACAGGGACCGAGTGAGAGACACAGGGACCGAGTGAGACACAGAGACCGAGAGAGACACAGGGACCCAGAGAGAGACAGTGACCGAGAAAGACACAGGGACTGAGAGAGAGAGACACAGGGACGGAGAGAGAGGCACAAGGACCGAGAGAGACACAGGGACCGAGTGAGACACAGCGACCGAGAGAGACACAGGGACTTAGAGAGAGACACAGCGACCGAGAGAGAAAGACAGGGAGCGAGAGAGAGACAGAAGGACCGAGAGAGACACAGGGACCGAGAGAGACAGAGGGACCGAGAGAGACACAGGGACTGAGAGAGAGACACAGGGACTGTGAGAGACACAGGGACCGAGTGAGACACAGAGACCGAGAGAGACACAGGGACCCAGAGAGAGACAGTGACCGAGAAAGACACAGGGACTGAGAGAGAGAGACACAGGGACGGAGAGAGAGGCACAAGGACCGAGAGAGACACAGGGACCGAGTGAGACACAGCGACCGAGAGAGACACAGGGACTTAGAGAGAGACACAGCGACCGAGAGAGACACAGGGACCGAGGGAGAGACACAGGGAGCTAGTGAGAGACACAGGGACTGAGCAAGTCACAGGGACCGAGAGAGACACAGGGACCGAGAGAGAGACACAGGAACCGAGAGAGAGGCACAGGGACCGAGAGAGACACAGGGACTGAGGGAGTCACAGGGACCGAGAGAGAGACACAGGGACTGAGATAGAGACATAGGGACGGAGCGAGAGACACAGGGACCAAGAGACACACCAGGACCGAGAGAGACACAGGGACTGAGAGAGAGAGACAGAGGGACCGAGAGAGACACAGGGACCGAGAGAGAGACACAGGCACCGAGAGAGAGACACAGGGACTGAGATAGAGACACAGGGACGGAGCGAGAGACACAGGGACCGAGTGAGACACAGGGACCGAGAGAGAGACAGGGACCGAGTGAGAGACACAGGGACCGAGAGAGACACAGGGACTGAGGGAGTCACAGGGACCGAGAGAGAGAGACACAGGCACCGAGAGAGAGACACAGGGACTGAGAGAGAGATACAGGGACCGAGAGAGAGTGACAGGGACCGAGAGAGACACTGTGACTGAGAGAGACACAGGGACTGAGAGAGAGACACAGGGACCAAGAGAGACACCAGGACCGAGAGAGACACAGGGACCGAGAGAGGGACACAGTGAACGAGAGAGAGACACCAGGACAGAGAGAGAGACACAGGGACTGAGAGAGAGAGACAGGGACCGGGAGAGACACAGGGACCGAGTGAGACACAGGGACCGAGAAAGACACAGGGAGCAAGAGAGAGACACAGGGAACGAGAGAGACACCGGGACCGAGAGAGACACAGGGACCGAGACAGAGACACGTACCGAGTGAGAGGCACAGGGACCGATTGAGAGACACAGGGACAGAGAGAGAGAGACAGAGGGACAGAGAGAGAGACACAGGGACCGAGAGAGAGAAACACAGGGACCGAGAGAGAGGCAGGGACTGAGAGAGTCACAGGGACCGAGTGAGAGACACAGGCACCGAGAGAGAGACACAGGGACTGAGAGAGAGAGACAGGGACTGGGAGTGAGACACAGGGACCAAGAGAGACTCCAGGACCGAGAGAGACATAGGGGTGAGAAAGAGATACAGGGACCGAGAGAGACACAGGGACCGAGTGAGAACACGGACCAAGAGAGACACAGGGACCGAGAGAGAGACACAGGGACTGAGAGAGAGACACAGGGACTGAGAGAGAGAGAGACACAGGGACCAGGAGAGACACAGGGACCGAGAAAGACACAGGGAGCAAGAGAGAGACACAGGGACTGAGAGAGAGTGACAGGGACCGAGAGAGACACAGGGACCGAGAGAGACACAGGGACCGAGACAGAGACAGGTACCGAGTGAGAGACACAGGGACCGATTGAGAGACACAGGGACCGAGAGAGAGACACAGGGACCGAGAGAAACACAGTGACGTAGAGAGAGACACAGGAACCGAGAGAGTGAGACAGGGACCGAGAGACACAGTGACTGAGTGAGACACAGGGACCGAGAGAGTGATAGGGACCGAGAGAGACACAGGGACCGAGAGAGACACAGGGACCGAGACAGTGACAGGTACCGAGTGAGAGACACAGGGACCGATTGAGAGACACAGAGACCGAGAGAGAGACACAGGGACCGAGAGAAACACAGTGACCTAGAGAGAGACACAGGGACCGAGAGAGAGAGACAGGGACCGAGAGACACAGGGACCGAGTGAGACACAGGGACCGAGAGAGTGATAGGGACCGAGAGAGACACAGGGACCCAGAGAGTGACACAGGGACCGAGAGAGACACAGGAACCGAGAGAGTCACAGGGACCGAGAGAGAGACATAGGGAACGACAGACACACTGAAACTGAGAGAGAGAGACAGGGACCTAGTGAGACACAGGGACCAAGAGAGAGAGACAGGGACCCAGTGAGAGACACAGGGACCGGGTGAGACACAGGGAGAGAGAGACACAATCGTCCGAGAGAGAAAGACAGGGAGCGAGAGAGAGACACAGGGACCGAGAGAGTCACAGGGACCGAGTGAGACACAGAGACCGAGAGAGAGACACAATCGTCCGAGAGAGAAAGACAGGGAGCGAGAGAGAGACAGAAGGACCGAGAGAGACACAGGGACCGAGAGAGACAGAGGGACCGAGAGAGACACAGGGACCGAGAGAGACACAGGGACCGAGAGAGACACAGGGACCGAGAGAGACAGAGGGACCGAGAGAGACACTGAAACTGAGAGAGAGAGACAGGGAGCGAGTGAGACACAGGGACCGAGAGAGAGACAGGGACCGAGTGAGAGACACAGGGACCGAGTGAGACACAGGGACCGAGAGAGAGAGACACAGGGACCGAGTGAGACACAGAGACCGAGAGAGACACAGGGACCCAGAGAGAGACAGTGACCGAGAGAGACACAGGGACCGAGGGAGAGACACAGGGACCTCGTGAGAGACACAGGGACTGAGCGAGTCACAGGGACAGAGAGAGACACAGGGACCGAGAGATAGACACAGGGACCGAGAGAGAGGCATAGGGACCGAGAGAGACACAGGGACTGAGGGAGTCACAGGGACCGAGAGAGAGACACAGGGACTGAGATAGAGACACAGGGACGGAGCGAGAGATACAGGGACCGAGAGACACACCAGGACCGAGAGAGACACAGGGACTGAGAGAGAGAGACACCGGGACCGAGAGAGAGAGACATAGGGACCGAGTGAGAGACACTGGGACTGAGCAAGTCACAGAGACCGAGAGAGACACAGGGACCGAGAGAGAGACACAGGGACTGAGAGAGACACAGGGACCGAGAGAGAGAGACACAGGGACCGAGAGAGAGAGACACAGGGACCGAGAGAGACACACAGGGGCCGAGAGAGACACAGGGAACGAGAGAGACACAGGGACCGAGCGAGAGACACAGGGACTGAGAGAGAGCCACAGGGACCGAAAGGGACACAGGGACCATGAGAGAGACACAGGGACCGAGAGAAACACAGTGACCGAGAGAGAGAGGCAGGGACCGAGAGAGAGAGAGACAGGGACCGAGAGAGAGACACAGGGACCGAGTGAGACACAGGGACCGAGAGAGAGACACAGGGACCGAGTGAGACACAGGGACCGAGAGAGAGACAGGGACCGAGTGAGAGACACAGGGACCGAGAGAGACACAGGGACTGAGGGAGTCACAGGGACCGAGAGAGAGAGACACAGGCACCGAGAGAGAGACAAAGGGACTGAGAGAGAGATACAGGGACCGAGAGAGACACAGGGACCGAGAGAGAGAGACACAGGGACCGAGAGAGAGACACACGGACCGAGTGAGAGTCACAGGGACTGAGCGAGTCACAGGGACCGAGAGAGACACAGTGACCGAGAGAGAGACACAGGGACCGAGAGAGAGTGACAGGGACCGAGAGAGACACAGTGACTGAGAGAGACACAGGGTCCGAGAGAGAGATACAGGCACCGAGAGAGAGACACAGGGACTGAGAGAGAGAAACAGGGACCGAGAGAGACACAGGGACCGAGAGAGAGACACAGTGAACGAGAGAGAGACACCAGGACAGAGAGAGAGACACAGGGACTGAGAGAGAGAGACAGGGACCGGGAGAGACACAGGGACCGAGTGAGACACAGGGACCGAGAAAGACACAGGGAGCAAGAGAGAGACACAGGGAACGAGAGAGACACCGGGACCGAGAGAGACACAGGGACCGAGACAGAGACACGTACCGAGTGAGAGACACAGGGACCGAGTGAGAGACACAGGGACAGTGAGAGAGACAGAGGGACAGAGAGAGATAGACACAGGGACCGAGAGAGAGAGACATAGGGACCGAGAGAGAGGCACAGGAACCGAGAGAGACACAGGGACTGAGAGAGTCACAGGGACCGAGTGAATGACACAGGCACCGAGAGAGAGACACAGGGACTGAGAGAGAGAGACACAGGGACTGAGAGTGAGACACAGGAACCAAGAGAGACTCCAGGACCGAGAGAGACATAGGGGTGAGAAAGAGATACAGGGACCGAGAGAGACACAGGGACCGAGTGGGAACACGGACTGAGGGAGACACAGGGACCGAGAGAGAGACACAGGGACCAGGAGAGACACAGGGACCGAGAGAGAGACACAGGGACTGAGAGAGAGAGAGACAGGGACCGGGAGAGACACAGGGACCGAGAAAGACACAGGGAGCAAGAGAGAGACACAGGGACTGAGAGAGAGTGACAGGGACCGAGTGAGAGACACCGGGACCGAGAGAGACACAGGGACGGAGACAGAGACAGGTACCGAGTGAGAGACACAGGGACCGATTGAGAGACACAGGGACCGAGAGAGAGACACAGGGACCGAGAGAAACACAGTGACCTAGAGAGAGACACAGGGACCGAGAGAGAGAGACAGGGACCGAGAGAGAGACACAGGGACCGAGAGAGACACAGGGACCCAGAGAGTGATACAGGGACCGAGAGAGACACAGGAACCGAGAGAGTGCAGCAGGTGGTCAGGAAGGCGAATGGGATACTGGCCTTCATAGCGAAGGGGATTGAATATAAAAGTAGGGAGGTCTTGCTGCAGCTGTATAGGGCATTGGTGAGGCCGCAGCTGGAGTACTGTGTGCAGTTTTGGGCGCCGCACCTGCGCAAGGATGTTTTGGCCCTGGAGGGAGTGCAGAGGAGGTTTACTCGGCTGATACCGGAGTTGAGGGGATTGAGCTATGAGGAGAGGCTGAATAAACTAGGCTTGTACTCGTTAGAGTTTAGAAGAATGAGGGGAGATCTCATTGAGACGTATAAGATGATGAATGGGATGGATAGGATAGAGGTGGAGAGACTGTTCCCGCTCAAAAAAGACAGTAGGACTAGGGAGCACAGCCTCAAGATAAAGGGGGGGCGGTTTAGAACAGAGTTGAGGAGGAACTTCTTCACTCAAAGGGTGGTGAATCTCTGGAATTCTCTGCCCGTTGAAGTGGTGGAGGCTGCCTCGCTAAATATTTTTAAGAAACGGGTTGATGGGTTTTTGATAAGAGAAGGGATTAAGGGTTATGGGGAGAGGGCGGGAAGGTGGAGCTGAGTCACGACAGATCAGCCATGATCTTATTGAATGGCGGGGCAGGCTCGAAGGGCCAGATGGCCGACTCCTGCTCCTATTTCTTATGTTCTTATGTTCTTATGAGTCACAGGGACCGAGAGAGAGACACAGGGAACGACAGACACACTGAAACTGAGAGAGAGAGACAGGGACCGAGTGAGACACAGGGACCAAGAGAGAGAGACAGGGACCGAGTGAGAGACACAGGGAGAGAGAGACACAATCGTCCGAGAGAGAAAGACAGGGAGCGAGAGAGAGACACAGGGACCATGAGAGTCACAGGGACCCAGAGAGACACAGGGACCGAGTGAGACACAGGGACCGAGTGAGACACAGAGACCGAGAGAGAGACACAATCGTCCGAGAGAGAAAGCCAGGGAGCGAGAGAGAGACAGAAGGACCGAGAGAGACACAGGGACCGAGAGAGAGACACAGGGACCGAGAGAGACAGAGGGTCCGAGAGATTCACAGGGACCGAGTGAGACACAGGGACCGAGAGAGAGACAGGGACCGAGTGAGAGACACAGGGACCGAGTGAGACACAGGGACCGAGAGAGAGAGACACAGGGACCGAGTGAGACACAGAGACCGAGAGAGACACAGGGACCCAGAGAGAGACAGTGACCGAGAGAGACACAGGGACCGAGAGAGCGGCACAAGGACCGAGAGAGACACAGGGACCGAGTGAGACACAGCGACCGAGAGAGACACAGGGACCGAGAGAGACACAGGGACCGAGGGAGAGATACAGGGACCTAGTGAGAGACACAGGGACTGAGCGAGTCACAGGGTCCGAGAGAGACACAGGGACCGAGAGAGAGACACAGGGAGCGAGAGAGAGGCACTGGGACCGAGTGAGACACAGGGACTGAGGGAGTCACAGGGACCGAGAGAGAGACACAGGCACCGAGGAGAGACACAGGGACTGAGATAGAGACACAGGGACGGAGCGAGAGACACAGGGACCAAGAGACACACCAGGACCGAGAGAGACACAGGGACTGAGAGAGAGAGACACAGGGACCGAGAGAGACACAGGGACCGAGAGCGAGATACACAGGGACCGAGAGAGAGAGACACAGGGACCAAGAGAGAAACACAGGGACTGAGCGAGTCACAGGGACCGAGAGAGACACCGGGAGCGAGAGAGAGCCACAGGGACCGAAAGGGACACAGGGACCATGAGAGAGACACAGGGACAGAGAGAAACACAGTGACCGAGAGAGACACAGGGACCTAGAGAGAGACACAGGGACCGAGAGAGACACAGGGACCGAGGGAGAGACACAGGGACCTAGTGAGAGACACAGGGACTGAGCGAGTCACAGGGACCGAGAGAGACACAGGGACCGAGAGAGAGACACAGGGACCGAGAGAGACACAGGGACCGAGAGAGAGGCACAGGGACCGAGAGAGACACAGGGACTGAGAGAGAGACACAGGCACCAAGAGAGAGACACAGGAACTGAGATAGAGACACAGGGACCAAGAGACACACCAGGACCGAGAGAATCACAGGGACTGAGAGAGAGAGACAGAGGGACCGAGAGAGACACAGGGACCGAGAGAGAGAGACACAGGGACCGAGAGAGAGACACAGGGACCGAGTGAGAGACACTGGGACTGAGCAAGTCACAGAGACCGAGAGAGACACAGGGACCGAGAGAGAGACACAGGGACCGAGAGTGACACAGGGACCGAGAGAGAGACACACGGACCGAGGGAGACACAGGGGCCGAGAGAGACACAGGGACCGAGAGAGAGACACAGGGACTGAGCGAGTCACAGGGACCGAGAGAGACACCGGGACCGAGAGAGAGCCACACGGACCGAAAGGGACACAGGGACCATGAGAGAGACACACGGACCGAGAGAAACACAATGACCGAGAGAGAGAGGCAGGGACCGAGAGAGAGAGAGACAGGGACCAAGAGAGAGACACAGGGACCAAGTGAGACACAGTGACCGAGAGAGAGTCAGGGACCGAGTGAGAGATACAGGGACCGAGAGAGACACAGGGACTGAGGGAGTCACAGGGACCGAGAGAGAGAGAGACACAGGCACCTAGAGAGAGACACAGGGACCGAGAGAGAGAGACAGGGACCGAGAGAGAGACACAGGGACCGAGTGAGAGACAGGGACCGAGAGAGTGATAGGGACCGAGAGAGACACAGGGACCCAGAGAGTGACACAGGGACCGAGAGAGACACAGGAACCGAGAGAGTCACAGGGACCGAGAGAGAGACACAGGGAACGACAGACACACTGAAACTGAGAGAGAGAGACAGGGACCGAGTGAGACACAGGGACCAAGAGAGAGAGACAGGGACCGAGTGAGAGACACAGGGACCGAGTGAGACACAGGGAGAGAGAGACACAATCGTCCGAGAGAGAAAGACAGGGAGCGAGAGAGAGACACAGGGACCATGAGAGTCACAGGGACCCAGAGAGACACAGGGACCGAGTGAGACACAGGGACCGAGTGAGACACAGAGACCGAGAGAGACACAGGGACCGAGAGAGAGACACAATCGTCCGAGAGAGAAAGCCAGGGAGCGAGAGAGAGACAGAAGGACCGAGAGAGACACAGGGACCGAGAGAGAGACACAGGGACCGAGAGAGACAGAGGGTCCGAGAGATTCACAGGGACCGAGTGAGACACAGGGACCGAGAGAGAGACAGGGACCGAGTGAGAGACACAGGGACCGAGTGAGACACAGGGACCGAGAGAGAGAGACACAGGGACCGAGTGAGACACAGAGACCGAGAGAGACACAGGGACCCAGAGAGAGACAGTGACCGAGAGAGACACAGGGACCGAGAGAGCGGCACAAGGACCGAGAGAGACACAGGGACCGAGTGAGACACAGCGACCGAGAGAGACACAGGGACCGAGAGAGACACAGGGACCGAGGGAGAGATACAGGGACCTAGTGAGAGACACAGGGACTGAGCGAGTCACAGGGTCCGAGAGAGACACAGGGACCGAGAGAGAGACACAGGGACCGAGAGAGAGCAACTGGGACCGAGTGAGACACAGGGACTGAGGGAGTCACAGGGACCGAGAGAGAGACACAGGCACCGAGGAGAGACACAGGGACTGAGATAGAGACACAGGGACGGAGCGAGAGACACAGGGACCAAGAGACACACCAGGACCGAGAGAGACACAGGGACTGAGAGAGAGAGACACAGGGACCGAGAGAGACACAGGGACCGAGAGCGAGATACACAGGGACCGAGAGAGAGAGACACAGGGACCAAGAGAGAAACACAGGGACTGAGCGAGTCACAGGGACCGAGAGAGACACCGGGAGCGAGAGAGAGCCACAGGGACCGAAAGGGACACAGGGACCATGAGAGAGACACAGGGACAGAGAGAAACACAGTGACCGAGAGAGACACAGGGACCTAGAGAGAGACACAGGGACCGAGAGAGACACAGGGACCGAGGGAGAGACACAGGGACCGAGGGAGAGACACAGGGACCGAGAGAGACACAGGGACCGAGAGAGAGACACAGGGACCGAGAGAGAGGCACAGGGACCGAGAGAGACACAGGGACTGAGAGAGAGACACAGGCACCAAGAGAGAGACACAGGAACTGAGATAGAGACACAGGGACCAAGAGACACACCAGGACCGAGAGAATCACAGGGACTGAGAGAGAGAGACAGAGGGACCGAGAGAGACACAGGGACCGAGAGAGAGAGACACAGGGACCGAGAGAGAGACACAGGGACCGAGTGAGAGACACTGGGACTGAGCAAGTCACAGAGACCGAGAGAGACACAGGGACCGAGAGAGAGACACAGGGACCGAGAGTGACACAGGGACCGAGAGAGAGACACACGGACCGAGGGAGACACAGGGGCCGAGAGAGACACAGGGAACGAGAGAGACACAGGGACCGAGAGAGAGACACAGGGACTGAGCGAGTCACAGGGACCGAGAGAGACACCGGGACCGAGAGAGAGCCACACGGACCGAAAGGGACACAGGGACCATGAGAGAGACACACGGACCGAGAGAAACACAATGACCGAGAGAGAGAGGCAGGGACCGAGAGAGAGAGAGACAGGGACCAAGAGAGAGACACAGGGACCGAGTGAGACACAGTGACCGAGAGAGAGTCAGGGACCGAGTGAGAGATACAGGGACCGAGAGAGACACAGGGACTGAGGGAGTCACAGGGACCGAGAGAGAGAGAGACACAGGCACCTAGAGAGAGACACAGGGACCGAGAGAGAGAGACAGGGACCGAGAGAGAGACACAGGGACCGAGTGAGAGACAGGGACCGAGAGAGTGATAGGGACCGAGAGAGACACAGGGACCCAGAGAGTGACACAGGGACCGAGAGAGACACAGGAACCGAGAGAGTCACAGGGACCGAGAGAGAGACACAGGGAACGACAGACACACTGAAACTGAGAGAGAGAGACAGGGACCGAGTGAGACACAGGGACCAAGAGAGAGAGACAGGGACCGAGTGAGAGACACAGGGACCGAGTGAGACACGGAGAGAGAGACACAATCGTCCGAGAGAGAAAGACAGGGAGCGAGAGAGAGACACAGGGACCGAGAGAGTCACAGGGACCCAGAGAGTCACAGGGACCGAGTGAGACACAGGGACCGAGTGAGACACAGAGACCGAGAGAGAGACACAATCGTCCGAGAGAGTAAGACAGGGAGCGAGAGAGAGACAGAAGGACCGAGAGAGACACAGGGACCGAGAGAGACAGAGGGACCGAGAGAGACACAGGGATCGAGAGAGACACAGGGACCGAGAGAGACACAGGGACCGAGAGAGAGACAGTGACCGAGAGAGACACAGGGACCGAGAGAGACACAGGGACAGAGAGAGAGAGACACAGGGACCGAGAGAGACACAGGGACCGAGAGAGAGAGACACAGGGACCGAGAGAGAGACACAGGGACCGAGTGAGAGACACTGGGACTGAGCAAGTCACAGAGACCGAGAGAGACACAGGGACCGAGAGAGACACAGGGACCGAGAGAGAGACACACAGGGACCGAGAGAGAGAGAGACACAGGGACTGAGGGAATCACAGGGACCGAGAGAGAGAGACACAGGCACCTAGAGAGAGACACAGGGACCGAGAGAGAGAGACAGGGACCGAGAGAGAGACACAGGGACCGAGTGAGACAGAGGGACCGAGAGAGTGATAGGGACCGAGAGAGACACAGGGACTGAGCGAGTCACAGGGACCGAGAGAGACACAGGAACCGAGAGAGTCACAGGGACCGAGAGAGAGACACAGGGAACGACAGACACACTGAAACTGAGAGAGAGAGAGACAGGGACCGAGTGAGACACAGGGACCAAGAGAGAGAGACAGGGACCGAGTGAGAGACACTGGGACCGAGTGAGACACGGAGAGAGAGACACAATCGTCCGAGAGAGAAAGACAGGGAGCGAGAGAGAGACACAGGGACCGAGAGAGACACAGGGACCGAGAGAGAGAGACACAGGGACCGAGAGAGAGACACAGGGACCGAGTGAGAGACACTGGGACTGAGCAAGTCACAGAGACCGAGAGAGACACAGGGACCGAGAGAGAGACACAGGGACCGAGAGAGACACAGAGACCGAGAGAGAGAGACACAGGGAACGAGAGAGAGAGACACAGGGACCGAGAGAGAAACACAGGGGCCGAGAGAGACACAGGGAACGAGAGAGACACAGGGACCGAGAGAGAGAGACACAGGGACTGAGCGAGTCACAGGGACCGAGAGAGACACCGGGACCGAGAGAGAGCCACAGGGACCGAAAGGGACACAGGGACCATGGGAGAGACACAGGGACCGAGAGAAACACAGTGACCGAGAGAGACACAGGGACCGAGAGATACACAGGGACCGAGGGAGAGACACAGGGACCTAGTGAGAGACACAGGGACTGAGCGAGTCACAGGGACCGAGAGAGACACAGGGACCGAGAGAGAGACACAGGGACCGAGAGAGAGGCACAGGGACCGAGAGAGACAAAGGGACTGAGGGAGTCACAGGGACCGAGAGAGAGACACAGGCACCGAGAGAGAGACACAGGGACTGAGATAGATACACAGGGACGGAGCGAGAGACACAGGGACCAAGAGACACACCAGGACCGAGAGAGACACAGGGACTGAGAGAGAGAGACACAGGGACCGAGAGAGACACAGGGACAGAGAGAGAGACACAGGGACCGAGTGAGAGACACTGGGACTGAGCAAGTCACAGAGACCGAGAGAGACACAGGGACCGAGAGAGAGACACAGGGTCCGAGAGAGAGACACGGGGAACGAGAGAGACACAGGGACCGAGAGAGAGACGCAGGGACTGAGCGAGTCACAGGGACCGAGAGTGACACCGGGACCGAGAGAGAGCCACAGGGACCGAAAGGGACACAGGGACCATAAGAGAGACACAGGGACCGAGAGAGACACAGGGACCGAGAGAGAGAGACACAGGGACCGAGAGAGAGAGACACAGGGACCGAGAGAGAAACACTGGGGCCGAGAGAGACACAGGGAACGAGAGAGACACAGGGACCGAGAGTGAGACACAGGGACTGAGCGAGTCACAGGGACCGAAAGGGACACAGGGACCAAGAGAGAGAGACAGGGACCGAGAGGGAGACAGGGACCGAGAGAGACACAGGGACTGAGGGAGTCACAGGGACCGAGAGAGAGAGACACAGGCACCGAGAGAGAGACACAGGGACTGAGAGAGAGATACAGGGACCGAGACAGACACAGGGACCGAGAGAGAGGGACACAGGGACCGAGAGAGAGACACACGGACCGAGTGAGAGACACAGGGACTGAGCGAGTCACAGGGACCGAGAGAGACACAGTGACCGAGAGAGAGATACAGGGACCGAGAGAGAGTGACAGGGACCGAGAGAGACACAGTGACTGAGAGAGACACAGGGTCCGAGAGAGAGACACAGGCACCGAGAGAGAGACACAGGGACTGAGAGAGAGACACAGGGACCAAGAGAGAGACACAGTGAACGAGAGAGAGATACAGGGACCGAGAGAGACACAGGGACCGAGAGAGACACAGGGACCGAGAGAGAGACACAGTGAACGAGAGAGAGACACCAGGACAGAGAGAGAGACACAGGGACTGAGAGAGAGAGACAGGGACCGGGAGAGACACAGGGACCGAGTGAGACACAGGGACCGAGAAAGACACAGGGACAGAGAGAGAGACAGAGGGACAGAGAGAGAGACACAGGGACCGAGAGAGAGACAGGGACCGAGAGAGAGACACAGGGACCGAGAGAGAGACACAGGGACCGCGTGAGACACAGGGACCGAGAGAGAGAGACAGGGTCCGAGAGAGTGAGACACAGGGACCGAGTGAGACACAGGGACCGAGAGAGTGACAGGAACCGAGTGAGACACAGGGACCCAGAGAGAGTCACAGGGACCGACAGAGACACTGAAACTGAGAGAGAGAGACAGGGAGCGAGTGAGACACAGGGACCGAGAGAGAGACAGGGACCGAGTGAGAGACACAGGGACCGAGTGAGACACACAGGGACCGAGGGAGAGACACAGGGACCGAGTGAGACACAGGGACCGAGAGAGAGACACAGGGACCGAGTGAGACACTGAGACCGAGAGAGACACAGGGACCCAGAGAGAGACAGTGACCGAGAGAGACACAGGGACTGAGAGAGAGAGACACAGGGACCGAGAGAGAGGCACAAGGACCGAGAGAGACACAGGGACCGAGAGAGAGACACAGGGACCGAGAGAGAGACACAGGGACCGAGTGAGAGACAGGGACCGCGGGAGAGAGACAGGGTTCGAGAGAGAGAGACACAGGGACCGAGTGAGACAAAGGGACCGAGAGAGAGACAGGGACCGAGTGAGACACAGGGACCCAGATAGAGACACAGGGACCGAAAGAGACACAAGGACCTAGAGAGAGACACAGGGACCGAGAGAGTCACAGGGACCGAGAGAGAGACACAGGGACCGACAGAGACACTGAAACTGAGAGAGAGAGACACAGGGACCGAGTGAGACACAGGGACCAAGAGAGTGACAGGGACCGAGTGAGAGACAGAGGGACCGAGTGAGACACAGGGACCGAGAGAGACATAGGGACCGAGAGAGACACAGGGACCGAGAGAGAGACAGTGACCGAGAGAGACACACAGACTGAGAGATAGAGACACAGGGACCGTGAGAGAGACACAAGGACCGAGAGAGACACAGGGACCGAGAGGGAGACATAGGGACCGAGCAGACACAGGGACCAAGAGAGAGACACAGAGACCGAGTGAGACACAGGGACCAAGAGAGAGACACAGGGACCGAGTGAGACACAGAGACCGAGAGAGAGACACAATCGTCCGAGAGAGAAAGCCAGGCAGCGAGAGAGAGACAGAAGGACCGAGAGAGACACAGGGACCGAGAGAGAGACACAGGGACCGAGAGAGACAGAGGGTCCGAGAGATTCACAGGGACCGAGTGAGACACAGGGACCGAGAGAGAGACAGGGACCGAGTGAGAGACACAGGGACCGAGTGAGACACAGGGACCGAGAGAGAGAGACACAGGGACCGAGTGAGACACAGAGACCGAGAGAGACACAGGGACCCAGAGAGAGACAGTGACCGAGAGAGACACAGGGACCGAGAGAGAGGCACAAGGACCGAGAGAGACACAGGGACCGAGTGAGACACAGCGACCGAGAGAGACACAGGGACCGAGAGAGACACAGGGACCGAGGGAGAGATACAGGGACCTAGTGAGAGACACAGGGACTGAGCGAGTCACAGGGTCCGAGAGAGACACAGGGACCGAGAGAGAGACACAGGGACCGAGAGAGAGGCACTGGGACCGAGAGAGACACAGGGACTGAGGGAGTCACAGGGACCGAGAGAGAGACACAGGCACCGAGGAGAGACACAGGGACTGAGATAGAGACACAGGGACGGAGCGAGAGACACAGGGACCAAGAGACACACCAGGACCGAGAGAGACACAGGGACTGAGAGAGAGAGACACAGGGACCGAGAGAGACACAGGGACCGAGAGAGAGAGACACAGGGACCGAGAGAGACACAGGGACCGAGAGCGAGAGACACAGGGACCGAGAGAGAGAGACACAGGGACCGAGAGAGAAACACAGGGACTGAGCGAGTCACAGGGACCGAGAGAGACACCGGGAGCGAGAGAGAGCCACAGGGACCGAAAGGGACACAGGGACCATGAGAGAGACACAGGGACCGAGAGAAACACAGTGACCGAGAGAGACACAGGGACCTAGAGAGAGACACAGGGACCGAGAGAGACACAGGGACCGAGGGAGAGACACAGGGACCTAGTGAGAGACACAGGGACTGAGCGAGTAAAAGGGACCGAGAGAGACACAGGGACCGAGAGAGAGACACAGGGACCGAGAGAGAGGCACAGGGACCGAGAGAGAGACACAGGCACCAAGAGAGAGACACAGGAACTGAGAGAGAGACACAGGGACCAAGAGACACACCAGGACCGAGAGAGTCACAGGGACTGAGAGAGAGAGACAGAGGGACTGAGAGAGACACAGGGACCGAGAGAGAGAGACACAGGGACCGAGAGAGAGACACAGGGACCGAGTGAGAGACACTGGGACTGAGCAAGTCACAGAGACCGAGAGAGACACAGGGACCGAGAGAGAGACACAGGGACCGAGAGAGACACAGGGACCGAGAGAGAGACACACGGACCGAGGGAGACACAGGGGCCGAGAGAGACACAGGGAACGAGAGAGACACAGGGACCGAGAGAGAGACACAGGGACTGAGCGAGTCACAGGGACCGAGAGAGACACCGGGACCGAGAGAGAGCCACACGGACCGAAAGGGACACAGGGACCATGAGAGAGACACACGGACCGAGAGAAACACAATGACCGAGAGAGAGTGGCAGGGACCGAGAGAGAGAGAGACAGGGACCAAGAGAGAGACACAGGGACCGAGAGAGACACAGGGACTGAGGGAGTCACAGGGACTGAGAGAGAGAGACACAGGCACCTAGAGAGAGACACAGGGACCGAGAGAGAGAGACAGGGACCGAGAGAGAGACACAGGGACCGAGTGAGAGACAGGGACCGAGAGAGTGATAGGGACCGAGAGAGACACAGGGACCCAGAGAGTGACACAGGGACCGAGAGAGACACAGGAACCGAGAGAGTCACAGGGACCGAGAGAGAGACACAGGGAACGACAGACACACTGAAACTGAGAGAGAGAGACAGGGACCGAGTGAGACACAGGGACCAAGAGAGAGAGACAGGGACCGAGTGAGAGACACAGGGACCGAGTGAGACACGGAGAGAGAGACACAATCGTCCGAGAGAGAAAGACAGGGAGCGAGAGAGAGACACAGGGACCGAGAGAGACACAGGGACCGAGAGAGAGAGACAGGGACCGAGAGAGAGACACAGGGACCGAGTGAGAGACAAGGACCGAGAGAGTGATAGGGACCGAGAGAGACACAGGGACCCAGAGAGTGACACAGGGACCGAGAGAGACACAGGAACCGAGAGAGTCACAGGGACCGAGAGAGAGACACAGGGAACGACAGACACACTGAAACTGAGAGAGAGAGACAGGGACCGAGTGAGACACAGGGACCAAGAGAGAGAGACAGGGACCGAGTGAGAGACACAAGGACCGAGTGAGACACGGAGAGAGAGACACAATCGTCCGAGAGAGAAAGACAGGGAGCGAGAGAGAGACTCAGGGACCGAGAGAGTCACAGGGACCCAGAGAGTCACAGGGACCGAGTGAGACACAGGGACCGAGTGAGACACAGAGACCGAGAGAGAGACACAATCGTCCGAGAGAGAAAGACAGGGAGCGAGAGAGAGACAGAAGGACCGAGAGAGACACAGGGACCGAGAGAGACAGAGGGACCGAGAGAGACACAGGGATCGAGAGAGACACAGGGACCGAAAGGGACACAGGGACCATGAGAGCGACACAGGGACAGAGAGAAACACAGTGACCGAGAGAGACACAGGGACCTAGAGAGAGACACAGGGACCGAGAGAGACACAGGGACCGAGGGAGAGACACAGGGACCTAGTGAGAGACACAGGGACTGAGCGAGTCACAGGGACCGAGAGAGACACAGGGACCGAGAGAGAGACACAGGGACCGAGAGAGAGGCACAGGGACCGAGAGAGACACAGGGAATGAGGGAGTCACAGGGACCGAGAGAGAGACACAGGCACCAAGAGAGAGACACGGGAACTGAGATAGAGACACAGGGACCAAGAGACACACCAGGACCGAGAGAGTCACAGGGACTGAGAGAGAGAGACAGAGGGACTGAGAGAGACACAGGGACCGAGAGAGAGAGACACAGGGACCGAGAGAGAGACACAGGGACCGAGTGAGAGACACTGGGACTGAGCAAGTCACAGAGACCGAGAGAGACACAGGGACCGAGAGAGAGACACAGGGACCGAGAGAGACACAGGGACCGAGAGAGAGACACACGGACCGAGGGAGACACAGGGGCCGAGAGAGACACAGGGAACGAGAGAGACACAGGGACCGAGAGAGAGACACAGGGACTGAGCGAGTCACAGGGACCGAGAGAGACACCGGGACCGAGAGAGAGCCACACGGACCGAAAGGGACACAGGGACCATGAGAGAGACACACGGACCGAGAGAAACACAATGACCGAGAGAGAGAGGCAGGGACTGAGAGAGAGAGAGACAGGGACCAAGAGACACACCAGGACCGAGAGAGTCACAGGGACTGAGAGAGAGAGACAGAGGGACTGAGAGAGACACAGGGACCGAGAGAGAGAGACACAGGGACCGAGAGAGAGACACAGGGACCGAGTGAGAGACACTGGGACTGAGCAAGTCACAGAGACCGAGAGAGACACAGGGACCGAGAGAGAGACACAGGGACCGAGTGAGACACAGTGACCGAGAGAGAGTCAGGGACCGAGTGAGAGACACAGGGACCGAGAGAGACACAGGGACTGAGGGAGTCACAGGGACCGAGAGAGAGAGACACAGGCACCTAGAGAGAGACACAGGGACCGAGAGAGAGAGACAGGGACCGAGAGAGAGACACAGGGACCGAGTGAGAGACAGGGACCGAGAGAGGGATAGGGACCGAGAGAGACACAGGGACCCAGAGAGTGACACAGGGACCGAGAGAGACACAGGAACCGAGAGAGTCACAGGGACCGAGAGAGAGACAGGGACCGAGTGAGACACAGGGACCCAGATAGAGACACAGGGACCGAAAGAGACACAAGGACCTAGAGAGAGACACAGGGACCGAGAGAGTCACAGGGACCGAGAGAGAGACACAGGGACCGACAGAGACACTGAAACTGAGAGAGAGAGACACAGGGACCGAGTGAGACACAGGGACCAAGAGAGTGACAGGGACCGAGTGAGAGACAGAGGGACCGAGTGAGACACAGGGACCGAGAGAGACACAGGGACCGAGAGAGACACAGGGACCGAGAGAGAGACAGTGACCGAGAGAGACACACAGACTGAGAGATAGAGACACAGGGACCGTGAGAGAGACACAAGGACCGAGAGAGACACAGGGACCGAGAGGGAGACATAGGGACCGAGCAGACACAGGGACCAAGAGAGAGACACAGGGACCGAGTGAGACACAGGGACCAAGAGAGAGACACAGGGACCGAGTGAGACACAGAGACCGAGAGAGAGACACAATCGTCCGAGAGAGAAAGCCAGGGAGCGAGAGAGAGACAGAAGGACCGAGAGAGACACAGGGACCGAGAGAGAGACACAGGGACCGAGAGAGACAGAGGGTCCGAGAGATTCACAGGGACCGAGTGAGACACAGGGACCGAGAGAGAGACAGGGACCGAGTGAGAGACACAGGGACCGAGTGAGACACAGGGACCGAGAGAGAGAGACACAGGGACCGAGTGAGACACAGAGAACGAGAGAGACACAGGGACCCAGAGAGAGACAGTGACCGAGAGAGAGGCACAAGGACCGAGAGAGACACAGGGACCGAGTGAGACACAGCGACCGAGAGAGACACAGGGACCGAGAGAGACACAGGGACCGAGGGAGAGATACAGGGACCTAGTGAGAGACACAGGGACTGAGCGAGTCACAGGGTCCGAGAGAGACACAGGGACCGAGAGAGAGGCACTGGGACCGAGAGAGGCACAGGGACTGAGGGAGTCACAGGGACCGAGAGAGAGACACAGGCACCGAGGAGAGACACAGGGACTGAGATAGAGACACAGGGACGGAGCGAGAGACACAGGGACCAAGAGACACACCAGGACCGAGAGAGACACAGGGACTGAGAGAGAGAGACACAGGGACCGAGAGAGACACAGGGACCGAAAGAGAGAGACACAGGGACCGAGAGAGACACAGGGACCGAGAGCGAGAGACACAGGGACCGAGAGAGAGAGACACAGGGACCGAGAGAGAAACACAGGGACTGAGCGAGTCACAGGGACCGAGAGAGAGACACAGGCACCAAGAGAGAGACACAGGAACTGAGATAGAGACACAGGGACCAAGAGACACACCAGGACCGAGAGAGTCACAGGGACTGAGAGAGAGAGACAGAGGGACTGAGAGAGACACAGGGACCGAGAGAGAGACACAGGGACCGAGTGAGAGACACTGGGACTGAGCAAGTCACAGAGACCGAGAGAGACACAGGGACCGAGAGAGAGACACAGGGACCGAGTGAGAGACACTGGGACTGAGCAAGTCACAGAGACCGAGAGAGACACAGGGACCGAGAGAGAGACACAGGGACCGAGAGAGACACAGGGACCGAGAGAGAGACACACGGACCGAGGGAGACACAGGGGCCGAGAGAGACACAGGGAACGAGAGAGACACAGGGACCGAGAGAGAGACACAGGGACTGAGCGAGTCACAGGGACCGAGAGAGACACCGGGACCGAGAGAGAGCCACACGGACCGAAAGGGACACAGGGACCATGAGAGAGACACACGGACCGAGAGAAACACAATGACCGAGAGAGAGAGGCAGGGACCGAGAGAGAGAGAGACAGGGACCAAGAGAGAGACACAGGGACCGAGTGAGACACAGTGACCGAGAGAGAGTCAGGGACCGAGTGAGAGACACAGGGACCGAGAGAGACACAGGGACTGAGGGAGTCACAGGGACCGAGAGAGAGAGACACAGGCACCTAGAGAGAGACACAGGGACCGAGAGAGAGAGACAGGGACCGAGAGAGAGACACAGGGACCGAGTGAGAGACAGGGACCGAGAGAGTGATAGGGACCGAGAGAGACACAGGGACCCAGAGAGTGACACAGGAACCGAGAGAGTCACAGGGACCGAGAGAGAGACACAGGGAACGACAGACACACTGAAACTAAGAGAGAGAGACAGGGACCGAGTGAGACACAGGGACCAAGAGAGAGAGACAGGGACCGAGTGAGAGACACAGGGACCGAGTGAGACACGGAGAGAGAGACACAATCGTCCGAGAGAGAAAGACAGGGAGCGAGAGAGAGACACAGGGACCGAGAGAGTCACAGGGACCCAGAGAGTCACAGGGACCGAGTGAGACACAGGGACCGAGTGAGACACAGAGACCGAGAGAGAGACACAATCGTCCGAGAGAGAAAGACAGGGAGCGAGAGAGAGACAGAAGGACCGAGAGAGACACAGGGACCGAGAGAGACAGAGGGACCGAGAGAGACACAGGGATCGAGAGAGACACAGGGACCGAGAGAGACACAGGGACCGAGAGAGAGACAGTGACCGAGAGAGACACAGGGACCGAGAGAGACACAGGGACAGAGAGAGAGAGACACAGGGACCGAGAGAGATACAGGGACCGAGAGAGAGAGACACAGGGACCGAGAGAGAGACACAGGGACCGAGTGAGAGACACTGGGACTGAGCAAGTCACAGAGACCGAGAGAGACACAGGGACCGAGAGAGAGACACAGAGACCGAGAGAGACACAGGGACCGAGAGAGAGACACACAGGGACCGAGAGAGAGAGAGACACAGGGACTGAGGGAGTCACAGGGACCGAGAGAGAGAGACACAGGCACCTAGAGAGAGACACAGGGACCGAGAGAGAGAGACAGGGACCGAGAGAGAGACACAGGGACCGAGTGAGACAGAGGGACCGAGAGAGTGATAGGGACCGAGAGAGACACAGGGACTGAGCGAGTCACAGGGACCGAGAGAGACACAGGAACCGAGAGAGTCACAGGGACCGAGAGAGAGACACAGGGAACGACAGACACACTGAAACTGAGAGAGAGAGACAGGGACCGAGTGAGACACAGGGACCAAGAGAGAGAGACAGGGACCGAGTGAGAGACACAGGGACCGAGAGAGTCACAGGGACCCAGAGAGTCACAGGGACCGAGTGAGACACAGGAACCGAGTGAGACACAGAGACCGAGAGAGAGACACAATCGTCCGAGAGAGAAAGACAGGGAGCGAGAGAGAGACAGAAGGACCGAGAGAGACACAGGGACCGAGAGAGACAGAGGGACCGAGAGAGACACAGGGATCGAGAGAGACACAGGGACCGAGAGAGACACAGGGACCGAGAGAGAGACAGTGACCGAGAGAGACACAGGGACCGAGAGAGACACAGGGACAGAGAGAGAGAGACACAGGGACCGAGAGAGATACAGGGACCGAGAGAGAGAGACACAGGGACCGAGAGAGAGACACAGGGACCGAGTGAGAGACACTGGGACTGAGCAAGTCACAGAGACCGAGAGAGACACAGGGACCGAGAGAGAGACACAGAGACCGAGAGAGACACAGGGACCGAGAGAGAGAGACAGGGACCGAGAGAGAGACACAGGGACCGAGTGAGAGACAGGGACCGAGAGAGTGATAGGGACCGAGAGAGACACAGGGACCCAGAGAGTGACACAGGGACCGAGAGAGACACAGGAACCGAGAGAGTCACAGGGACCGAGAGAGAGACACAGGGAACGACAGACACACTGAAACTGAGAGAGAGAGACAGGGACCGAGTGAGACACAGGGACCAAGAGAGAGAGACAGGGACCGAGTGAGAGACACAGGGACCGAGTGAGACACAGGGAGAGAGAGACACAATCGTCCGAGAGAGAAAGACAGGGAGCGAGAGAGAGACACAGGGACCATGAGAGTCACAGGGACCCAGAGAGACACAGGGACCGAGTGAGACACAGGGACCGAGTGAGACACAGAGACCGAGAGAGAGACACAATCGTCCGAGAGAGAAAGCCAGGGAGCGAGAGAGAGACAGAAGGACCGAGAGAGACACAGGGACCGAGAGAGAGACACAGGGACCGAGAGAGACAGAGGGTCCGAGAGATTCACAGGGACCGAGTGAGACACAGGGACCGAGAGAGAGACAGGGACCGAGTGAGAGACACAGGGACCGAGTGAGACACAGGGACCGAGAGAGAGAGACACAGGGACCGAGTGAGACACAGAGACCGAGAGAGACACAGGGACCCAGAGAGAGACACCGGCACTGAGAGAGAGGCACAGGGACCGAGAGAGCGGCACAAGGACCGAGAGAGACACAGGGACCGAGTGAGACACAGCGACCGAGAGAGACACAGGGACCGAGAGAGACACAGGGACCGAGGGAGAGATACAGGGACCTAGTGAGAGACACAGGGACTGAGCGAGTCACAGGGACCGAGAGAGACACCGGGACCGAGAGAGAGCCACACGGACCGAAAGGGACACAGGGACCATGAGAGAGACACACGGACCGAGAGAAACACAGGGACCGAGAGAGAGAGGCAGGGACCGAGAGAGAGAGAGACAGGGACCAAGAGAGAGACACAGGGACCGAGTGAGACACAGTGACCGAGAGAGAGTCAGGGACCGAGTGAGAGATACAGGGACCGAGAGAGACACAGGGACTGAGGGAGTCACAGGGACCGAGAGAGAGAGAGACACAGGCACCTAGAGAGAGACACAGGGACCGAGAGAGAGAGACAGGGACCGAGAGAGAGACACAGGGACCGAGTGAGAGACAGGGACCGAGAGAGTGATAGGGACCGAGAGAGACACAGGGACCCAGAGAGTGACACAGGGACCGAGAGAGACACAGGAACCGAGAGAGTCACAGGGACCGAGAGAGAGACACAGGGAACGACAGACACACTGAAACTGAGAGAGAGAGACAGGGACCGAGTGAGACACAGGGACCAAGAGAGAGAGACAGGGACCGAGTGAGAGACACAGGGACCGAGTGAGACACGGAGAGAGAGACACAATCGTCCGAGAGAGAAAGACAGGGAGCGAGAGAGAGACACAGGGACCGAGAGAGTCACAGGGACCCAGAGAGTCACAGGGACCGAGTGAGACACAGGGACCGAGTGAGACACAGAGACCGAGAGAGAGACACAATCGTCCGAGAGAGTAAGACAGGGAGCGAGAGAGAGACAGAAGGACCGAGAGAGACACAGGGACCGAGAGAGACAGAGGGACCGAGAGAGACACAGGGATCGAGAGAGACACAGGGACCGAGAGAGACACAGGGACCGAGAGAGAGACAGTGACCGAGAGAGACACAGGGACCGAGAGAGACACAGGGACAGAGAGAGAGAGACACAGGGACCGAGAGAGACACAGGGACCGAGAGAGAGAGACACAGGGACCGAGAGAGAGACACAGGGACCGAGTGAGAGACACTGGGACTGAGCAAGTCACAGAGACCGAGAGAGACACAGGGACCGAGAGAGACACAGGGACCGAGAGAGAGACACACAGGGACCGAGAGAGAGAGAGACACAGGGACTGAGGGAATCACAGGGACCGAGAGAGAGAGACACAGGCACCTAGAGAGAGACACAGGGACCGAGAGAGAGAGACAGGGACCGAGAGAGAGACACAGGGACCGAGTGAGACAGAGGGACCGAGAGAGTGATAGGGACCGAGAGAGACACAGGGACTGAGCGAGTCACAGGGACCGAGAGAGACACAGGAACCGAGAGAGTCACAGGGACCGAGAGAGAGACACAGGGAACGACAGACACACTGAAACTGAGAGAGAGAGAGACAGGGACCGAGTGAGACACAGGGACCAAGAGAGAGAGACAGGGACCGAGTGAGAGACACTGGGACCGAGTGAGACACGGAGAGAGAGACACAATCGTCCGAGAGAGAAAGACAAGGAGCGAGAGAGAGACACAGGGACCGAGAGAGACACAGGGACCGAGAGAGAGAGACACAGGGACCGAGAGAGAGACACAGGGACCGAGTGAGAGACACTGGGACTGAGCAAGTCACAGAGACCGAGAGAGACACAGGGACCGAGAGAGAGACACAGGGACCGAGAGAGACACAGAGACCGAGAGAGAGAGACACAGGGAACGAGAGAGAGAGACACAGGGACCGAGAGAGAAACACAGGGGCCGAGAGAGACACAGGGAACGAGAGAGACACAGGGACCGAGAGAGAGAGACACAGGGACTGAGCGAGTCACAGGGACCGAGAGAGACACCGGGACCGAGAGAGAGCCACAGGGACCGAAAGGGACACAGGGACCATGGGAGAGACACAGGGACCGAGAGAAACACAGTGACCGAGAGAGACACAGGGACCGAGAGATACACAGGGACCGAGGGAGAGACACAGGGACCTAGTGAGAGACACAGGGACTGAGCGAGTCACAGGGACCGAGAGAGACACAGGGACCGAGAGAGAGACACAGGGACCGAGAGAGAGGCACAGGGACCGAGAGAGACAAAGGGACTGAGGGAGTCACAGGGACCGAGAGAGAGACACAGGCACCGAGAGAGAGACACAGGGACTGAGATAGATACACAGGGACGGAGCGAGAGACACAGGGACCAAGAGACACACCAGGACCGAGAGAGACACAGGGACTGAGAGAGAGAGACACAGGGACCGAGAGAGACACAGGGACAGAGAGAGAGACACAGGGACCGAGTGAGAGACACTGGGACTGAGCAAGTCACAGAGACCGAGAGAGACACAGGGACCGAGAGAGAGACACAGGGTCCGAGAGAGAGACACAGGGAACGAGAGAGACACAGGGACCGAGAGAGAGACGCAGGGACTGAGCGAGTCACAGGGACCGAGAGTGACACCGGGACCGAGAGAGAGCCACAGGGACCGAAAGGGACACAGGGACCATAAGAGAGACACAGGGACCGAGAGAGACACAGGGACCGAGAGAGAGAGACACAGGGACCGAGAGAGAGAGACACAGGGACCGAGAGAGAAACACTGGGGCCGAGAGAGACACAGGGAACGAGAGAGACACAGGGACCGAGAGAGAGACACAGGGACTGAGCGAGTCACAGGGACCGAAAGGGACACAGGGACCAAGAGAGAGAGACAGGGACCGAGAGAGAGAGACAGGGACCGAGAGAGACACAGGGACTGAGGGAGTCACAGGGACCGAGAGAGAGAGACACAGGCACCGAGAGAGAGACACAGGGACTGAGAGAGAGATACAGGGACCGAGACAGACACAGGGACCGAGAGAGAGGGACACAGGGACCGAGAGAGAGACACACGGACCGAGTGAGAGACACAGGGACTGAGCGAGTCACAGGGACCGAGAGAGACACAGTGACCGAGAGAGAGATACAGGGACCGAGAGAGAGTGACAGGGACCGAGAGAGACACAGTGACTGAGAGAGACACAGGGTCCGAGAGAGAGACACAGGCACCGAGAGAGAGACACAGGGACTGAGAGAGAGACACAGGGACCAAGAGAGACACCAGGACCGAGATAGACACAGTGGTGAGAGAGAGATACAGGGACCGAGAGAGACACAGGGACCGAGAGAGACACAGGGACCGAGAGAGAGACACAGTGAACGAGAGAGAGACACCAGGACAGAGAGAGAGACACAGGGACTGAGAGAGAGAGACAGGGACCGGGAGAGACACAGGGACCGAGTGAGACACAGGGACCGAGAAAGACACAGGGACAGAGAGAGAGACAGAGGGACAGAGAGAGAGACACAGGGACCGAGAGAGAGACAGGGACCGAGAGAGAGACACAGGGACCGAGAGAGAGACACAGGGACCGCGTGAGACACAGGGACCGAGAGAGAGAGACAGGGTCCGAGAGAGAGAGACACAGGGACCGAGTGAGACACAGGGACCGAGAGAGTGACAGGAACCGAGTGAGACACAGGGACCCAGAGAGAGGCACAGGGACCGAGAGAGACACAGGGAATGAGGGAGTCACAGGGACCGAGAGAAACACAATGACCGAGAGAGAGAGGCAGGGACTGAGAGAGAGAGAGACAGGGACCAAGAGAGAGACACAGGGACCGAGTGAGACACAGTGACCGAGAGAGAGTCAGGGACCGAGTGAGAGACACAGGGACCGAGAGAGACACAGGGACTGAGGGAGTCACAGGGACCGAGAGAGAGAGACACAGGCACCTAGAGAGAGACACAGGGACCGAGAGAGAGAGACAGGGACCGAGAGAGAGACACAGGGACCGAGTGAGAGACAGGGACCGAGAGAGGGATAGGGACCGAGAGAGACACAGGGACCCAGAGAGTGACACAGGGACCGAGAGAGACACAGGAACCGAGAGAGTCACAGGGACCCAGATAGAGACACAGGGACCGAAAGAGACACAAGGACCTAGAGAGAGACACAGGGACCGAGAGAGTCACAGGGACCGAGAGAGACACAGGAACCGAGAGAGTCACAGGGACCCAGATAGAGACACAGGGACCGAAAGAGACACAAGGACCTAGAGAGAGACACAGGGACCGAAAGAGACACAAGGACCTAGAGAGAGACACAGGGACCGAGTGAGACACAGGGACCAAGAGAGTGACAGGGACCGAGTGAGAGACAGAGGGACCGAGTGAGACACAGGGACCGAGAGAGACACAGGGACCGAGAGAGACACAGGGACCGAGAGAGAGACAGTGACCGAGAGAGACACACAGACTGAGAGATAGAGACACAGGGACCGTGAGAGAGACACAAGGACCGAGAGAGACACAGGGACCGAGAGGGAGACATAGGGACCGAGCAGACACAGGGACCAAGAGAGAGACACAGAGACCGAGTGAGACACAGGGACCAAGAGAGAGACACAGGGACCGAGTGAGACACAGAGACCGAGAGAGAGACACAATCGTCCGAGAGAGAAAGCCAGGGAGCGAGAGAGAGACAGAAGGACCGAGAGAGACACAGGGACCGAGAGAGAGACACAGGGACCGAGAGAGACAGAGGGTCCGAGAGATTCACAGGGACCGAGTGAGACACAGGGACCGAGAGAGAGACAGGGACCGAGTGAGAGACACAGGGACCGAGTGAGACACAGGGACCGAGAGAGAGAGACACAGGGACCGAGTGAGACACAGAGAACGAGAGAGACACAGGGACCCAGAGAGAGACAGTGACCGAGAGAGACACAGGGACCGAGAGAGAGGCACAAGGACCGAGAGAGACACAGGGACCGAGTGAGACACAGCGACCGAGAGAGACACAGGGACCGAGAGAGACACAGGGACCGAGGGAGAGATACAGGGACCTAGTGAGAGACACAGGGACTGAGCGAGTCACAGGGTCCGAGAGAGACACAGGGACCGAGAGAGAGGCACTGGGACCGAGAGAGGCACAGGGACTGAGGGAGTCACAGGGACCGAGAGAGAGACACAGGCACCGAGGAGAGACACAGGGACTGAGATAGAGACACAGGGACGGAGCGAGAGACACAGGGACCAAGAGACACACCAGGACCGAGAGAGACACAGGGACTGAGAGAGAGAGACACAGGGACCGAGAGAGACACAGGGACCGAAAGAGAGAGACACAGGGACCGAGAGAGACACAGGGACCGAGAGCGAGAGACACAGGGACCGAGAGAGAGAGACACAGGGACCGAGAGAGAAACACAGGGACTGAGCGAGTCACAGGGACCGAGAGAGAGACACAGGCACCAAGAGAGAGACACAGGAACTGAGATAGAGACACAGGGACCAAGAGACACACCAGGACCGAGAGAGTCACAGGGACTGAGAGAGAGAGACAGAGGGACTGAGAGAGACACAGGGACCGAGAGAGAGACACAGGGACCGAGTGAGAGACACTGGGACTGAGCAAGTCACAGAGACCGAGAGAGACACAGGGACCGAGAGAGAGACACAGGGACCGAGTGAGAGACACTGGGACTGAGCAAGTCACAGAGACCGAGAGAGACACAGGGACCGAGAGAGAGACACAGGGACCGAGAGAGACACAGGGACCGAGAGAGAGACACACGGACCGAGGGAGACACAGGGGCCGAGAGAGACACAGGGAACGAGAGAGACACAGGGACCGAGAGAGAGACACAGGGACTGAGCGAGTCACAGGGACCGAGAGAGACACCGGGACCGAGAGAGAGCCACACGGACCGAAAGGGACACAGGGACCATGAGAGAGACACACGGACCGAGAGAAACACAATGACCGAGAGAGAGAGGCAGGGACCGAGAGAGAGAGAGACAGGGACCAAGAGAGAGACACAGGGACCGAGTGAGACACAGTGACCGAGAGAGAGTCAGGGACCGAGTGAGAGACACAGGGACCGAGAGAGACACAGGGACTGAGGGAGTCACAGGGACCGAGAGAGAGAGACACAGGCACCTAGAGAGAGACACAGGGACCGAGAGAGAGAGACAGGGACCGAGAGAGAGACACAGGGACCGAGTGAGAGACAGGGACCGAGAGAGTGATAGGGACCGAGAGAGACACAGGGACCCAGAGAGTGACACAGGAACCGAGAGAGTCACAGGGACCGAGAGAGAGACACAGGGAACGACAGACACACTGAAACTAAGAGAGAGAGACAGGGACCGAGTGAGACACAGGGACCAAGAGAGAGAGACAGGGACCGAGTGAGAGACACAGGGACCGAGTGAGACACGGAGAGAGAGACACAATCGTCCGAGAGAGAAAGACAGGGAGCGAGAGAGAGACACAGGGACCGAGAGAGTCACAGGGACCCAGAGAGTCACAGGGACCGAGTGAGACACAGGGACCGAGTGAGACACAGAGACCGAGAGAGAGACACAATCGTCCGAGAGAGAAAGACAGGGAGCGAGAGAGAGACAGAAGGACCGAGAGAGACACAGGGACCGAGAGAGACAGAGGGACCGAGAGAGACACAGGGATCGAGAGAGACACAGGGACCGAGAGAGACACAGGGACCGAGAGAGAGACAGTGACCGAGAGAGACACAGGGACCGAGAGAGACACAGGGACAGAGAGAGAGAGACACAGGGACCGAGAGAGATACAGGGACCGAGAGAGAGAGACACAGGGACCGAGAGAGAGACACAGGGACCGAGTGAGAGACACTGGGACTGAGCAAGTCACAGAGACCGAGAGAGACACAGGGACCGAGAGAGAGACACAGAGACCGAGAGAGACACAGGGACCGAGAGAGAGACACACAGGGACCGAGAGAGAGAGAGACACAGGGACTGAGGGAGTCACAGGGACCGAGAGAGAGAGACACAGGCACCTAGAGAGAGACACAGGGACCGAGAGAGAGAGACAGGGACCGAGAGAGAGACACAGGGACCGAGTGAGACAGAGGGACCGAGAGAGTGATAGGGACCGAGAGAGACACAGGGACTGAGCGAGTCACAGGGACCGAGAG
Organism: Prionace glauca; assembly: GCA_037974335.1. NCBI lineage: Eukaryota > Metazoa > Chordata > Chondrichthyes > Carcharhiniformes > Carcharhinidae > Prionace > Prionace glauca. Next base: position 128,703 of record JBBMRE010000126.1, on the reverse strand, counting down.
AGACACAGGAACCGAGAGAGTCACAGGGACCGAGAGAGAGACACAGGGAACGACAGACACACTGAAACTGAGAGAGAGAGACAGGGACCGAGTGAGACACAGGGACCAAGAGAGAGAGACAGGGACCGAGTGAGAGACACAGGGACCGAGAGAGTCACAGGGACCCAGAGAGTCACAGGGACCGAGTGAGACACAGGAACCGAGTGAGACACAGAGACCGAGAGAGAGACACAATCGTCCGAGAGAGAAAGACAGGGAGCGAGAGAGAGACAGAAGGACCGAGAGAGACACAGGGACCGAGAGAGACAGAGGGACCGAGAGAGACACAGGGATCGAGAGAGACACAGGGACCGAGAGAGACACAGGGACCGAGAGAGAGACAGTGACCGAGAGAGACACAGGGACCGAGAGAGACACAGGGACAGAGAGAGAGAGACACAGGGACCGAGAGAGATACAGGGACCGAGAGAGAGAGACACAGGGACCGAGAGAGAGACACAGGGACCGAGTGAGAGACACTGGGACTGAGCAAGTCACAGAGACCGAGAGAGACACAGGGACCGAGAGAGAGACACAGAGACCGAGAGAGACACAGGGACCGAGAGAGAGACACACAGGGACCGAGAGAGAGAGAGACACAGGGACTGAGGGAGTCACAGGGACCGAGAGAGAGAGACACAGGCACCTAGAGAGAGACACAGGGACCGAGAGAGAGAGACAGGGACCGAGAGAGAGACACAGGGACCGAGTGAGACAGAGAGACCGAGAGAGTGATAGGGACCGAGAGAGACACAGGGACTGAGCGAGTCACAGGGACCGAGAGAGACACAGGAACCGAGAGAGTCACAGGGACCGAGAGAGAGACACAGGGAAGGACAGACACACTGAAACTGAGAGAGAGAGACAGGGACCGAGTGAGACACAGGGACCAAGAGAGAGAGACAGGGACCGAGTGAGAGACACTGGGACCGAGTGAGACACGGAGAGAGAGACACAATCGTCCGAGAGAGAAAGACAGGGAGCGAGAGAGAGACACAGGGACCGAGAGAGACACAGGGACCGAGAGAGAGAGACACAGGGACCGAGAGACATACACAGGGACCGAGTGAGAGACACTGGGACTGAGCAAGTCACAGAGACCGAGAGAGACACAGGGACCGAGAGAGAGACACAGGGACCGAGAGAGACACAGGGATCGAGAGAGAGAGACACAGGGAACGAGAGAGAGACACAGGGACCGAGAGAGAAACACAGGGGCCGATAGAGACACAGGGAACGAGAGAGACACAGGGACCGAGAGAGAGAGACACAGGGACTGAGCGAGTCACAGGGACCGAGAGAGAGACCGGGACCGAGAGAGAGCCACAGGGACCGAAAGGGACACAGGGACCATGGGAGAGACACAGGGACCGAGAGAAACACAGTGACCGAGAGAGACACAGGGACCGAGAGATACACAGGGACCGAGAGAGACACAGGGACCGAGAGAGAGACACAGGGACCGAGAGAGACACAGGGACTGAGAGAGAGAGACACAGGGACCGAGGGAGAGACACAGGGACCGAGAGAGAGACACAGGGACCGAGAGAGACACAGGGACTGAGAGAGAGAGACACAGGGACCGAGAGAGACACAGGGACAGAGAGAGAGAGACACAGGGACCGAGAGAGAGACACAGGGACCGAGTGAGAGACACTGGGACTGAGCAAGTCACAGAGACCGAGAGAGACACAGGGACCGAGAGAGAGACACAGGGACCGAGAGAGACACAGGGACCGAGAGAGAGAGACACAGGGACCGAAAGAGAGACACAGGGACCGAGTGAGAGACACTGGGACTGAGCAAGTCACAGAGACCGAGAGAGACACAGGGTCCGAGAGAGAGACACAGGGAACGAGATAGACACAGGGACCGAGAGAGAGACACAGGGACTGAGCGAGTCACAGGGACCGAGAGTGACACCGGGACCGAGAGAGAGCCACAGGGACCGAAAGGGACACAGGGACCATAAGAGAGACACAGGGACCGAGAGAGACACAGGGACCGAGAGAGAGAGACACAGGGACCGAGAGAGAGAGACACAGGGACCGAGAGAGAAACACAGGGGCCGAGAGAGACACAGGGAACGAGAGAGACACAGGGACCGAGAGAGAGACACAGGGACTGAGCGAGTCACAGGGACCGAAAGGGACACAGGGACCAAGAGAGAGAGACAGGGACCGAGAGAGAGAGACAGGGACCGAGAGAGACACAGGGACTGAGGGAGTCACAGGGACCGAGAGAGAGAGACACAGGCACCGAGAGAGAGACACAGGGTCTGAGAGAGAGATACAGGGACCGAGAGAGACACAGGGACCGAGAGAGAGAGACACAGGGACCGAGAGAGAGACACACGGACCGAGTGAGAGACACAGGGACTGAGCGAGTCACAGGGACCGAGAGAGACACAGTGACCGAGAGAGAGATACAGGGACCGAGAGAGAGTGACAGGGACCGAGAGAGACACAGTGACTGAGAGAGACACAGGGTCCGAGAGAGAGACACAGGCACCGAGAGAGAGACACAGGGACTGAGAGAGAGACACAGGGACCAAGAGAGACACCAGGACCGAGATAGACACAGAGGTGAGAGAGAGATACAGGGACCGAGAGAGACACAGGGACCGAGAGAGACACAGGGACCGAGAGAGAGACACAGTGAACGAGAGAGAGAGACACCAGGACAGAGAGAGAGACACAGGGACTGAGAGAGAGAGACAGGGACCGGGAGAGACACAGGGACCGAGTGAGACACAGGGACCGAGTGAGACACAGGGAACGAGAAAGACACAGGGACAGAGAGAGAGACAGAGGGACAGAGAGAGAGACACAGAGACCGAGAGAGAGACAGGGACCGAGAGAGAGACACAGGGACCGAGAGAGAGACACAGGGACCGCGTGAGACACAGGGACCGAGAGAGAGAGACAGGGTCCGAGAGAGAGAGACACAGGGACCGAGTGAGACACAGGGACCGAGAGAATGACAGGAACCGAGTGAGACACAGGGACCCAGAGAGAGTCACAGGGACCGACAGAGACACTGAAACTGAGAGAGAGAGACAGGGAGCGAGTGAGACAGAGGGACCGAGAGAGAGACAGGGACCGAGTGAGAGACACAGGGACCGAGTGAGAGACACAGGGACCGAGGGAGAGACACAGGGACCGAGTGAGACACAGGGACCGAGAGAGAGACACAGGGACCGAGTCAGACACTGAGACCGAGAGAGACACAGGGACCCAGAGAGAGACAGTGACCGAGAGAGACACAGGGACTGAGAGAGAGAGACACAGGGACCGAGAGAGAGGCACAAGGACCGAGAGAGACACAGGGACCGAGAGAGAGACACAGGGACCGAGAGAGAGACACAGGGACCGAGTGAGAGACAGGGACCGCGGGAGAGAGACAGGGTTCGAGAGAGAGAGACACAGGGACCGAGTGAGACACAGGGACCCAGATAGAGACACAGGGACCGAAAGAGACACAAGGACCTAGAGAGAGACACAGGGACCGAGAGAGTCACAGGGACCGAGAGAGAGACACAGGGACCGACAGAGACACTGAAACTGAGAGAGAGAGACACAGGGACCGAGTGAGACACAGGGACCAAGAGAGTGACAGGGACCGAGTGAGAGACAGAGGGACCGAGTGAGACACAGGGACCGAGAGAGACACAGGGACCGAGAGAGACACAGGGACCGAGAGAGAGACAGTGACCGAGAGAGACACACAGAGACCGAGTGAGACACAGGGACCAAGAGAGAGACACAGGGACCGAGTGAGACACAGAGACCGAGAGAGAGAGACACAATCGTCCGAGAGAGAAAGCCAGGGAGCGAGAGAGAGACAGAAGGACCGAGAGAGACACAGGGACCGAGAGAGAGACACCGGGACCGAGAGAGACAGAGGGTCCGAGAGATTCACAGGGACCGAGTGAGACACAGGGACCGAGAGAGAGACAGGGACCGAGTGAGAGACACAGGGACCGAGTGAGACACAGGGACCGAGAGAGAGAGACACAGGGACCGAGTGAGACACAGAGACCGAGAGAGACACAGGGACCCAGAGAGAGACAGTGACCGAGAGAGACACAGGGACCGAGAGAGAGGCACAAGGACCGAGAGAGACACAGGGACCGAGTGAGACACAGCGACCGAGAGAGACACAGGGACCGAGAGAGACACAGGGACCGAGGGAGAGATACAGGGACCTAGTGAGAGACACAGGGACTGAGCGAGTCACAGGGTCCGAGAGAGACACAGGGACCGAGAGAGAGACACAGGGACCGAGAGAGAGGCACTGGGACCGAGAGAGACACAGGGACTGAGGGAGTCACAGGGACCGAGAGAGAGACACAGGCACCGAGGAGAGACACAGGGACTGAGATAGAGACACAGGGACGGAGCGAGAGACACAGGGACCAAGAGACACACCAGGACCGAGAGAGACACAGGGACTGAGAGAGAGAGACACAGGGACCGAGAGAGACACAGGGACCGAGAGAGAGAGACACAGGGACCGAGAGAGACACAGGGACCGAGAGCGAGAGACACAGGGACCGAGAGAGAGAGACACAGGGACCGAGAGAGAAACACAGGGACTGAGCGAGTCACAGGGACCGAGAGAGACACCGGGAGCGAGAGAGAGCCACAGGGACCGAAAGGGACACAGGGACCATGAGAGAGACACAGGGACCGAGAGAAACACAGTGACCGAGAGAGACACAGGGACCTAGAGAGAGACACAGGGACAGAGAGAGACACAGGGACCGAGGGAGAGACACAGGGACCTAGTGAGAGACACAGGGACTGAGCGAGTCACAGGGACAGAGAGAGACACAGGGACCGAGAGAGAGACACAGGGACCGAGAGAGAGGCACAGGGACCGAGAGAGACACAGGGACTGAGGGAGTCACAGGGACCGAGAGAGAGACACAGGCACCAAGAGAGAGACACAGGAACTGAGATAGAGACACAGGGACCAAGAGACACACCAGGACCGAGAGAGTCACAGGGACTGAGAGAGAGAGACAGAGGGACTGAGAGAGACACAGGGACCGAGAGAGAGAGACACAGGGACCGAGAGAGAGACACAGGGACCGAGTGAGAGACACTGGGACTGAGCAAGTCACAGAGACCGAGAGAGACACAGGGACCGAGAGAGAGACACAGGGACCGAGAGAGACACAGGGACCGAGAGAGAGACACACGGACCGAGGGAGACACAGGGGCCGAGAGAGACACAGGGAACGAGAGAGACACAGGGACCGAGAGAGAGACACAGGGACTGAGCGAGTCACAGGGACCGAGAGAGACACCGGGACCGAGAGAGAGACACACGGACCGAAAGGGACACAGGGACCATGAGAGAGACACACGGACCGAGAGAAACACAATGACCGAGAGAGAGAGGCAGGGACCGAGAGAGAGAGAGACAGGGACCGAGTGAGAGACACAGGGACCGAGAGAGACACAGGGACTGAGGGAGTCACAGGGACCGAGAGAGAGAGACACAGGCACCTAGAGAGAGACACAGGCACCGAGAGAGAGAGACAGGGACCGAGAGAGAGACACAGGGACCGAGTGAGAGACAGGGACCGAGAGAGTGACAGGGACCCAGAGAGTGACACAGGGACCGAGAGAGACACAGGGACCGAGAGAGACACAGGAACCGAGAGAGTCACAGGGACCGAGAGAGAGACACAGGGAACGACAGACACACTGAAACTGAGAGAGAGAGACAGGGACCGAGTGAGACACAGGGACCAAGAGAGAGAGACAGGGACCGAGTGAGAGACACAGGGACCGAGTGAGACACGGAGAGAGAGACACAATCGTCCGAGAGAAAAAGACAGGGAGCGAGAGAGAGACACAGGGACCGAGAGAGACACAGGGACCGAGAGAGAGAGAGACAGGGACCGAGAGAGAGACACAGGGACCGAGTGAGAGACAAGGACCGAGAGAGTGATAGGGACCGAGAGAGACACAGGGACCCAGAGAGTGACACAGGGACCGAGAGAGACACAGGAACCGAGAGAGTCACAGGGACCGAGAGAGAGACACAGGGAACGACAGACACACTGAAACTGAGAGAGAGAGACAGGGACCGAGTGAGAGACACAAGGACCGAGTGAGACACGGAGAGAGAGACACAATCGTCCGAGAGAGAAAGACAGGGAGCGAGAGAGAGACACAGGGACCGAGAGAGTCACAGGGACCCAGAGAGTCACAGGGACCGAGTGAGACACAGGGACCGAGTGAGACACAGAGACCGAGAGAGAGACACAATCGTCCGAGAGAGAAAGACAGGGAGCGAGAGAGAGACAGAAGGACCGAGAGAGACACAGGGACCGAGAGAGACAGAGGGACCGAGAGAGACACAGGGATCGAGAGAGACACAGGGACCGAGAGAGACACAGGGACCGAGAGAGAGACAGTGACCGAGAGAGACACAGGGACCGAGAGAGACACAGGGACAGAGAGAGAGAGACACAGGGACCGAGAGAGATACAGCGACCGAGAGAGAGAGACACAGGGACCGAGAGAGAGACACAGGGACCGAGTGAGAGACACTGGGACTGAGCAAGTCACAGAGACCGAGAGAGACACAGGGACCGAGAGAGAGACACAGAGACCGAGAGAGACACAGGGACCGAGAGAGAGACACACAGGGACCGAGAGAGAGAGAGACACAGGGACTGAGGGAATCACAGGGACCGAGAGAGAGAGACACAGGCACCTAGAGAGAGACACAGGGACCGAGAGAGAGAGACAGGGACCGAGAGAGAGACACAGGGACCGAGTGAGACAGAGGGACCGAGAGAGTGATAGGGACCGAGAGAGACACAGGGACTGAGCGAGTCACAGGGACCGAGAGAGACACAGGAACCGAGAGAGTCACAGGGACCGAGAGAGAGACACAGGGAACGACAGACACACTGAAACTGAGAGAGAGAGACAGGGACCGAGTGAGACACAGGGACCAAGAGAGAGAGACAGGGACCGAGTGAGAGACACTGGGACCGAGTGAGACACGGAGAGAGAGACACAATCGTCCGAGAGAGAAAGACAGGGAGCGAGAGAGAGACACAGGGACCGAGAGAGACACAGGGACCGAGAGAGAGAGACACAGGGACCGAGAGAGAGAGACACAGGGACCGAGAGAGAAACACAGGGGCCGAGAGAGACACAGGGAACGAGAGAGACACAGGGACCGAGAGAGAGACACAGGGACTGAGCGAGTCACAGGGACCGAAAGGGACACAGGGACCAAGAGAGAAAGACAGGGACCGAGAGAGAGAGACAGGGACCGAGAGAGAGAGACAGGGACCGAGTGAGAGACACCGGGACCGAGAGAGACACAGGGACTGAGGGAGTCACAGGGACCGAGAGAGAGAGACACAGGCACCGAGAGAGAGACACAGGGTCTGAGAGAGAGATACAGGGACCGAGAGAGACACAGGGACCGAGAGAGAGAGACACAGGGACCGAGAGAGAGACACACGGACCGAGTGAGAGACACAGGGACTGAGCGAGTCACAGGGACCGACAGAGACACAGTGACCGAGAGAGAGATACAGGGACCGAGAGAGAGTGACAGGGACCGAGAGAGACACAGTGACTGAGAGAGACACAGGGTCCGAGAGAGAGACACAGGCACCGAGAGAGAGACACAGGGACTGAGAGAGAGACACAGGGACCAAGAGAGACACCAGGACCGAGATAGACACAGAGGTGAGAGAGAGATACAGGGACCGAGAGAGACACAGGGACCGAGAGAGACACAGGGACCGAGAGAGAGACACAGTGAACGAGAGAGAGACACCAGGACAGAGAGAGAGACACACGGACTGAGAGAGAGAGACAGGGACCGGGAGAGACACAGGGACCGAGTGAGACACAGGGACCGAGTGAGACACAGGGACCGAGAAAGACACAGGGACAGAGAGAGAGACAGAGGGACAGAGAGAGAGACACAGGGACCGAGAGAGAGACAGGGACCGAGAGAGAGACACAGGGACCGAGAGAGAGACACAGGGACCGCGTGAGACACAGGGACCGAGAGAGAGAGACAGGGTCCGAGAGAGAGAGACAGAGGGACCGAGTGAGACACAGGGACCGAGAGAGTGACAGGAACCGAGTGAGACACAGGGACCCAGAGAGAGTCACAGGGACCGACAGAGACACTGAAACTGAGAGAGAGAGATAGGGAGCGAGTGAGACACAGGGACCGAGAGAGAGACAGGGACCGAGTGAGAGACACAGGGACCGAGTGAGAGACACAGGGACCGAGGGAGAGACACAGGGACCGAGTGAGACACAGGGACCGAGAGAGAGACACAGGGACCGAGTGAGACACTGAGACCAAGAGAGACACAGGGACCCAGAGAGAGACAGTGACCGAGAGAGACACAGGGACTGAGAGAGAGAGACACAGGGACCCAGAGAGAGACAGTGACCGAGAGAGACACAGGGACTGAGAGAGAGAGACACAGGGACCGAGAGAGAGGCACAAGGACCGAGAGAGACACAGGGACCGAGAGAGAGACACAGGGACCGAGAGAGAGACACAGGGACCGAGTGAGACACAGGGACCGAGAGAGAGACAGGGACCGAGTGAGACACAGGGACCCAGATAGAGACACAGGGACCGAAAGAGACACAAGGACCTAGAGAGAGACACAGGGACCGAGAGAGTCACAGGGACCGAGAGAGAGACACAGGGACCGACAGAGACACTGAAACTGAGAGAGAGAGACACAGGGACCGAGTGAGACACAGGGACCAAGAGAGTGACAGGGACCGAGTGAGAGACAGAGGGACCGAGTGAGACACAGGGACCGAGAGAGACACAGGGACCGAGAGAGACACAGGGACCGAGAGAGAGACAGGGACCGAGAGAGAGACACAGAGGGACCGAAGAGAGACACAGGGACCGAGAGAGAGACACAGTGACCGAGAGAGAGACAACGGGACGAGAGAAAGAGGACGAGCTGTGACTGAGAGAGAGAGACAGGGGACCGGGAGAGACACTGGGACCGAGAGAGAGACAGTGAGCGAGACACAGTGAGCACGTGAACAGGGACCGAGAGAGAGACAGGGACCGAGTGAGAGTCACAGGGACCGAGTGAGACACAGGGACCGAGAGAGAGAGACACAGGGACCGAGTGAGACACAGAGACCGAGAGAGACACAGGGACCCAGAGAGAGACAGTGACCGAGAGAGACACAGGGACCGAGAGAGAGGCACAAGGACCGAGAGAGACACAGGGACCGAGTGAGACACAGCGACCGAGAGAGACACAGGGACCGAGGGAGAGATACAGGGACCTAGTGAGAGACACAGGGACTGAGCGAGTCACAGGGTCCGAGAGAGACACAGGGACCGAGAGAGAGACACAGGGACCGAGAGAGAGGCACTGGGACCGAGAGAGACACAGGGACTGAGGGAGTCACAGGGACCGAGAGAGAGACACAGGCACCGAGGTGAGACACAGGGACTGAGATAGAGACACAGGGACGGAGCGAGAGACACAGGGACCAAGAGACACACCAGGACCGAGAGAGACACAGGGACTGAGAGAGAGAGACACAGGGACCGAGAGAGACACAGGGACCGAGAGAGAGAGACACAGGGACCGAGAGAGACACAGGGACCGAGAGCGAGAGACACAGGGACCGAGAGAGAGAGACACAGGGACCGAGAGAGAAACACAGGGACAGAGCGAGTCACAGGGACCGAGAGAGACACCGGGAGCGAGAGAGAGCCACAGGGACCGAAAGGGACACAGGGACCATGAGAGAGACACAGGGACCGAGAGAAACACAGTGACCGAGAGAGACACAGGGACCTAGAGAGAGACACAGGGACCGAGGGAGAGACACAGGGACCTAGTGAGAGACACAGGGACTGAGCGAGTCACAGGGACCGAGAGAGACACAGGGACCGAGAGAGAGACACAGGGACCGAGAGAGAGGCACAGGGACCGAGAGAGACACAGGGACTGAGGGAGTCACAGGGACCGAGAGAGAGACACAGGCACCGAGAGAGAGACACAGGAACTGAGATAGAGACACAGGGACCAAGAGACACACCAGGACCGAGAGAGTCACAGGGACTGAGAGAGAGAGACAGAGGGACCGAGAGAGAGACACAGGGACCGAGTGAGAGACACTGGGACTGAGCAAGTCACAGAGACCGAGAGAGACACAGGGACCGAGAGAGAGACACAGGGACCGAGAGAGAGAGACACAGGGACCGAGAGAGAGACACAGGGACCGAGAGAGACACAGGGACCGAGAGAGAGAGACACAGGGACCGAGAGAGAGACACAGGGACCGAGTGAGAGACACTGGGACTGAGCAAGTCACAGAGACCGAGAGAGACACAGGGACCGAGAGAGAGACACAGGGACCGAGAGAGACACAGGGACCGAGAGAGAGACACACGGACCGAGGGAGACACAGGGGCCGAGGGAGACACAGGGGCCGAGAGAGACACAGGGAACGAGAGAGACACAGGGACCGAGAGAGAGACACAGGGACTGAGCGAGTCACAGGGACCGAGAGAGACACCGGGACCGAGAGAGAGCCACACGGACCGAAAGGGACACAGGGACCATGAGAGAGACACACGGACCGAGAGAAACACAATGACCGAGAGAGAGAGGCAGGGACCGAGAGAGAGAGAGACAGGGACCAAGAGAGAGACACAGGGACCGAGTGAGACACAGTGACCGAGAGAGAGTCAGGGACCGAGTGAGAGACACAGGGACCGAGAGAGACACAGGGACTGAGGGAGTCACAGGGACCGAGAGAGAGAGACACAGGCACCTAGAGAGAGACACAGGGACCGAGAGAGAGAGACAGGGACCGAGAGAGAGACACAGGGACCGAGTGAGAGACAGGGACCGAGAGAGTGATAGGGACCGAGAGAGACACAGGGACCCAGAGAGTGACACAGGGACCGAGAGAGACACAGGAACCGAGAGAGTCACAGGGACCGAGAGAGAGACACAGGGAACGACAGACACACTGAAACTGAGAGAGAGAGACAGGGACCGAGTGAGACACAGGGACCAAGAGAGAGAGACAGGGACCGAGTGAGAGACACAGGGACCGAGTGAGACACGGAGAGAGAGACACAATCGTCCGAGAGAGAAAGACAGGGAGCGAGAGACAGACACAGGTACCGAGAGAGACACAGGGACCGAGAGAGAGAGACAGGGACCGAGAGAGAGACACAGGGACCGAGTGAGAGACAAGGACCGAGAGAGTGATAGGGACCGAGAGAGACACAGGGACCCAGAGAGTGACACAGGGACCGAGAGAGACACAGGAACCGAGAGAGTCACAGGGACCGAGAGAGAGACACAGGGAACGACAGACACACTGAAACTGAGAGAGAGAGACAGGGACCGAGTGAGACACAGGGACCAAGAGAGAGAGACAGGGACCGAGTGAGAGACACAAGGACCGAGTGAGACACGGAGAGAGAGACACAATCGTCCGAGAGAGAAAGACAGGGAGCGAGAGAGAGACTCAGGGACCGAGAGAGTCACAGGGACCCAGAGAGTCACAGGGACCGAGTGAGACACAGGGACCGAGTGAGACACAGAGACCGAGAGAGAGACACAATCGTCCGAGAGAGAAAGACAGGGAGCGAGAGAGAGACAGAAGGACCGAGAGAGACACAGGGACCGAGAGAGACAGAGGGACCGAGAGAGACACAGGGATCGAGAGAGACACAGGGACCGAGAGAGACACAGGGACCGAGAGAGAGACAGTGACCGAGAGAGACACAGGGACCGAGAGAGACACAGGGACAGAGAGAGAGAGACACAGGGACCGAGAGAGATACAGCGACCGAGAGAGAGAGACACAGGGACCGAGAGAGAGACACAGGGACCGAGTGAGAGACACTGGGACTGAGCAAGTCACAGAGACCGAGAGAGACACAGGGACCGAGAGAGAGACACAGAGACCGAGAGAGACACAGGGACCGAGAGAGAGACACACAGGGACCGAGAGAGAGAGAGACACAGGGACTGAGGGAGTCACAGGGACCGAGAGAGAGAGACACAGGCACCTAGAGAGAGACACAGGGACCGAGAGAGAGAGACAGGGACCGAGAGAGAGACACAGGGACCGAGTGAGACAGAGGGACCGAGAGAGTGATAGGGACCGAGAGAGACACAGGGACTGAGCGAGTCACAGGGACCGAGAGAGACACAGGAACTGAGAGAGTCACAGGGACCGAGAGAGAGACACAGGGAAGGACAGACACACTGAAACTGAGAGAGAGAGACAGGGACCGAGTGAGACACAGGGACCAAGAGAGAGAGACAGGGACCGAGTGAGAGACACTGGGACCGAGTGAGACACGGAGAGAGAGACACAATCGTCCGAGAGAGAAAGACAGGGAGCGAGAGAGAGACACAGGGACCGAGAGAGACACAGGGACCGAGAGAGAGAGACACAGGGACCGAGAGAGAGACACAGGGACCGAGTGAGAGACACTGGGACTGAGCAAGTCACAGAGACCGAGAGAGACACAGGGACCGAGAGAGAGACACAGGGACCGAGAGAGACACAGGGACCGAGAGAGAGACACACGGACCGAGGGAGACACAGGGGCCGAGAGAGACACAGGGAACGAGAGAGACACAGGGACCGAGAGAGAGACACAGGGACTGAGCGAGTCACAGGGACCGAGAGAGACACCGGGACCGAGAGAGAGCCACACGGACCGAAAGGGACACAGGGACCATGAGAGAGACACACGGACCGAGAGAAACACAATGACCGAGAGAGAGAGGCAGGGACCGAGAGAGAGAGAGACAGGGACCAAGAGAGAGACACAGGGACCGAGTGAGACACAGTGACCGAGAGAGAGTCAGGGACCGAGTGAGAGACACAGGGACCGAGAGAGACACAGGGACTGAGGGAGTCACAGGGACCGAGAGAGAGAGACACAGGCACCTAGAGAGAGACACAGGGACCGAGAGAGAGAGACAGGGACCGAGAGAGAGACACAGGGACCGAGTGAGAGACAGGGACCGAGAGAGTGATAGGGACCGAGAGAGACACAGGGACCCAGAGAGTGACACAGGGACCGAGAGAGACACAGGAACCGAGAGAGTCACAGGGACCGAGAGAGAGACACAGGGAACGACAGACACACTGAAACTGAGAGAGAGAGACAGGGACCGAGTGAGACACAGGGACCAAGAGAGAGAGACAGGGACCGAGTGAGAGACACAGGGACCGAGTGAGACACGGAGAGAGAGACACAATCGTCCGAGAGAGAAAGACAGGGAGCGAGAGAGAGACACAGGGACCGAGAGAGACACAGGGACCGAGAGAGAGAGACAGGGACCGAGAGAGAGACACAGGGACCGAGTGAGAGACAAGGACCGAGAGAGTGATAGGGACCGAGAGAGACACAGGGACCCAGAGAGTGACACAGGGACCGAGAGAGACACAGGAACCGAGAGAGTCACAGGGACCGAGAGAGAGACACAGGGAACGACAGACACACTGAAACTGAGAGAGAGAGACAGGGACCGAGTGAGACACAGGGACCAAGAGAGAGAGACAGGGACCGAGTGAGAGACACAAGGACCGAGTGAGACACGGAGAGAGAGACACAATCGTCCGAGAGAGAAAGACAGGGAGCGAGAGAGAGACTCAGGGACCGAGAGAGTCACAGGGACCCAGAGAGTCACAGGGACCGAGTGAGACACAGGGACCGAGAGTGACACAGGGACCGAGAGAGAGACACAATCGTCCGAGAGAGAAAGACAGGGAGCGAGAGAGAGACAGAAGGACCGAGAGAGACACAGGGACCGAGAGAGACAGAGGGACCGAGAGAGACACAGGGATCGAGAGAGACAGAGGGACCGAGAGAGACACAGGGACCGAGAGAGAGACAGTGACCGAGAGAGACACAGGGACCGAGAGAGACACAGGGACAGAGAGAGAGAGACAGGGACCGAGTGAGAGACACAGGGACTGAGTGAGACACGGAGAGAGAGACACAATCGTCCGAGAGAGAAAGACAGGGAGCGAGACAGTTAACAGGCTGTTAACGCGCAAATAAGTGCAGCGTGCAGGAATGGGACGGCAGTAGTTATGGGAGATTTCAATCTGCATATTGATTGGTCGACCCATGTTGGACACGGTGGGCTCGAGGAGGAGTTCTTGGAATGCTGCAGGGATAATTTCCTTGAACAGTGTGTGTTGGAGCCGACGAGGGAGCGAGCTATCTTGGATCTGGTGCTATGTAATGAGGCGGGTAGAATTAGGGACCTTGCGGTGAAGGATCCTCTTGGAGAGAGTGATCATTGTATGGTGGAGTTTCTGGTGCAGATGGAGGAGGAGAAAGTGGGTTCCCAGACACGCGTCCTTTGTTTGAATAGAGGGGAGTATGGTAGGATGAGAGAAGAATTGGCGAATGTGGACTGGGGGAACGCGTTGGAAGGTAGGTCTGCTGAGGAGCAGTGGAGGATCTTTAAGGAGATCTTTCTTGGTGCTCAGCAGAAATTTATTCCGATGGTTAAAAAGGACAGTAGGAGGAGAGGTAATAAGCCGTGGATAACGAAGGAGGTGAAGGAAAGTGTTAAATTAAAAGCGGAGAAGTTTAGAGTAGCTAAGAGCAGTGGGCGAGAAGAGGATTGGGAAAGGTTTAAATGTCAACAAAGATTGACAAAGAAATTGATAAAGGAGGGTAGGAGAAGCTATGAGGCTGGGCTAGCACTTAATATAAAAAAGGATAGCAAGAGTTTTTATAAATATATAAAAAGGAAGAGGCTGGCTAGGATAAACGTTGGTCCTTTAGAGGATGAGAAAGGGGAGCTAGTGGTAGGGGATAGGGATATGGCTAAGGTCTTGAATAACTTCTTTGTTTCTGTCTTCACGGAGGAGGACGTGAATAATTTGCCGGGTGTTAGCGATGGAAAGGTGGTAGGAATGGAGGGTCTTAATGACATTACTGTTACTAGAGAGGTGGTGCTCGACAGACTGGAGGGGCTGATTGTGGACAAGTCCCCAGGACCGGATGGAATGCATCCGAGGGTTCTGAAAGAAATGGCGGAGGTGATAGTGGATGCCTTGGTGGTTATTTTCCAGACGTCGCTGGATTCCGGGGAAGTGCCGGAAGATTGGAAAACGGCTAATGTTACGCCGTTGTTTAAGAAGGGTGCCAGGCAAAAGGCGGGGAATTATAGGCCGGTTAGTTTAACGTCTGTGGTAGGTAAAATGTTAGAAACCGTCATTAAGGAGGAAATAGCGAGGCATCTTGAGGGGAATTGCTTGATAGGGCGGACGCAACACGGTTTCATTAAAGGGAAGTCGTGTCTGACAAATTTACTGGAGTTCTATGAGGATGTGTCTAGGGCAGTGGATGGAGGAGAGCCGGTGGATGTGGTCTTTCTGGATTTTCAGAAGGCGTTTGACAAGGTACCTCACAAGAGGTTATTGCAGAAGGTCAGGGGACATGGAGTTGGGGGTAGGGTGTTAGCGTGGATAGAGGATTGGTTGTCAAATAGGAGGCAGAGAGTGGGGGTCAATGGATGCTATTCGGATTGGCGGTTGGTGACTAGTGGGGTGCCCCAGGGGTCGGTGCTGGGGCCTCAGCTATTTACCATTTATATAGATGATCTGGAGGAGGGAACCGAGTGCAGGGTGTCGAAATTTGCTGATGACACCAAGATTGGGGGAAAGGCAAATTGTGCGGAGGGTGTGGAGAGTCTGCAGAAGGATCTAGATAGGCTGGGCGAATGGGCCAGGAAATGGCAAATGGAATTCAATGTTGGCAAGTGTGAGGTGGTCCACTTTGGTAGGAGAAATGGTAGGAAGGACTATTACTTACGGGGCGAAAAACTGCAGCAGGCGACGGTGCAGAGGGACCTCGGGGTCCTTGTGCATGAGTCGCAAAAACCCAGCTTGCAGGTGCAGCAGGTGGTCAGGAAGGCGAATGGGATGCTGGCCTTCATAGCGAAGGGGATTGAATATAAAAGTAGGGAGGTCTTGCTGCAGCTGTATAGGGCATTGGTGAGGCCGCAGCTGGAGTACTGTGTGCAGTTTTGGGCGCCGCACCTGCGCAAGGATGTTTTGGCCCTGGAGGGAGTGCAGAGGAGGTTTACTCGGCTGATACCGGAGTTGAGGGGATTGAGCTATGAGGAGAGGCTGAATAAACTAGGCTTGTACTCGTTAGAGTTTAGAAGAATGAGGGGAGATCTCATTGAGACGTATAAGATGATGAATGGGATGGATAGGATAGAGGTGGAGAGACTCTTCCCGCTCAAAAAAGACAGTAGGACTAGGGGGCACAGCCTCAAGATAAAGGGGGGGCGGTTTAGAACAGAGTTGAGGAGGAACTTCTTCACTCAAAGGGTGGTGAATCTCTGGAATTCTCTGCCCGTTGAAGTGGTGGAGGCTGCCTCGCTAAATATTTTTAAGAAACGGGTTGATGGGTTTTTGATAAGAGAAGGGATTAAGGGTTATGGGGAGAGGGCGGGAAGGTGGTGCTGAGTCACGACAGATCAGCCATGATCTTATTGAATGGCGGGGCAGGCTCGAAGGGCCAGATGGCCTACTCCTGCTCCTATTTCTTATGTTCTTATGTTCTTATGAAACACAGGGACCGAGAGAGAGACTCAGGGACCGAGAGAGACACAGGGACCGAGAGAGACACTGGGACCGAGAGAGAGACAGGGACCGAGAGAGGCACAGGGACTGAAAGAGAGAGACACAGGGACCGAGAGAGACACAGGGACCGAGAGAGGCACAGGGACCGAGAGAGGCACAGGGACCGAGAGAGAGACAGTGACCGAGAGGGACACAGGGACTGGGAGAGAGAGACACAGGGACTGAGTGAGAGACACAGGGACCGAGAGAGAGACACAGGGACCGAGAGGGACACAGGGACTGAAAGAGAGACACAGGGACCGAGAGAGACACAGGGACTGAGTGAGAGACACAGGGACCGAGAGAGAGACACAGGGACCGAGAGAGACACAGGGACCGAGTGAGAGACACAGGGACCGAGTGAGACACAGGGACTGGGAGAGAGAGACACAGGGAACGAGAGGGAGACACAGGGACCGACAGAGGCACTGAAACTGAGAGAGAGAGAGACAGGGACCGAGTGAGAGAGACACAGGGACTGAGCGAGTCACAGGGACCGAGAGAGAGACACAGGGACCGAGTGAGAGACACAGGGACCGAGAGAGAGACACAGGGACCGAGAGAGAGACACAGGGGCAGAGAGAGACACAGCGACTGAGAGTGTCACAGGGACCGAGAGAGAGACACAGGCACCGAGAGAGACACAGGGACCGAGAAAGACACAGGGAGCAAGAGACAGACACAGGGACCGAGACAGAGACAGGTACCGAGTGAGAGACACAGGGACCGAGTGAGAGACACAGGGACCGAGAGAGAGACACAGGGACCGAGAGAAACACAGTGACCGAGAGAGAGAGACAGGGACCGAGAGAGTCACAGGGACTGAGAGAGACACTGGGAACGAGAGAGAGACAGGGACCGAGTTAGACACAGGGACCCGGAGAGAGACACAGGGACAGAAAGAGACACAGGGACCGACAGAGAGACAGGGACCGAGAGAGAGACAGGGACCGAGTGAGAGACACAGGGACCGAGTTAAACGCAGGGACCGAGAGAGAGACTCAGGGACCGAGAGAGACACAGGGACCGAGAGAGACACAGGGACCGAGAGAGAGACAGTGATCGAGAGAGACACAGGGACTGAAAGAGAGAGACACACGGACTGAGAGAGAGACACAGGGACCGAGTGAGACCCAGGGACCGAGAGAGACACAGGGACCGAGAGAGGCAGAGGGAACGAGAGAGAGACAGTGTCCGAGAGGGACACAGGGACTGGGAGAGAGAGACACAGGGACCTAGAGAGAGACACAAGGACCGAGAGAGACACAGGGACTGGGAGAGGGAGACACAGGGACCGACAGATACACAGGGAACGAGTGAGAGACAAAGGGACTGAGCGAGTCACAGGGACCGAGAGAGACACAGGGACTGAGAGAGAGACACAGGGACCGACAGAGACACAGGGACCGAGAGAGAGACAGTGACCGAGAGAGACACAGGGACTGGGAGAGAGAGACACAGGGACCGAGAGAGAGACACAGGGACCGAGAGGGACACAGGGACCGAGAGAGAGACACAGGGACCGAGAGAAACAGAGTGACCGAGAGAGAGAGACAGGGACCGAGAGAGAGAGACAGGGACCGAGAGAGAGACACAGGGACCGATTGAGACACAGGGACCGAGAGAGTGACAGGGACCGAGTGAGACACAGGGACCGATAGAGAGAGACACAGGGACCGAGAGAGACACAAGGACCTAGAGAGAGACACAGGGACCGAGAGAGTCACAGGGACTGAGAGAGAGACACAGGGACTGACAGAGACACTGAAACTGAGGGAGAGACACAGGGACCGAGAGAGAGACACAGGGACTGAGCGAGTCACAGGGACCGAGAGAGAGACAGGGACCGAGTGAGAGACAGAGGGACCGAGTGAGACACAGGGACCGAGAGAGAGACACAATCGTCCGAGAGGGAAAGACAGGGACCGAGAGAGAGACATAGGGACCGAGTGAGAACAGGGACCCAGAGAGAGACACAGGGACAGAGAGAGACACAAGGACCTAAAGAGAGACACAGGGACCGAGTGAGACACAGGGACCGAGAGAGAGACAGGGACCGAGTGAGAGACACAGGGACCGAGTGAAACACAGGGACCGAGAGAGAGACTCAGGGACCGAGAGAGACACAGGGACCGAGAGAGAGACACAGAGACCGAGAGAGACACACAGGGACCGAGAGAGGGACACAGGGAACAAGAGAGAGAGAGAGGGATTGAGCGAGTCACAGGGACCGAGAGATACACAGGGACCGAGATGGAGACACAGAAAACGAGCTGACACAGGTACCGAGTGAGAGACATAGGGACCGAGTGAGAGACACAGGGACCGAGAGAGAGACACAGGGACCAAGAGAGACACAGGGACTGAGACAGAGACAGTGACCGAGAGAGAGACACAAGGACCGAGAGAGACACAGGGACCGAGATGGAGACACAGGGACCGAGCTGACACAGGTACCGAGTGAGAGACACAGGGACCGAGAGAGAGACACAGGGACCGAGAGGGACACAGGGACCGAGAGAGAGACACAGGGACCGAGAGAAACAGAGTGACCGAGAGAGAGAGACAGGGACCGAGAGAGAGAGACAGGGACGGAGAGAGAGACACAGGGACCGAGTGAGACAGAGGGACCGAGAGAGACACAGGGGCCGAGAGAGACACAGGGACCGAGAGAGAGACACAGGGACCGAGAGAGACACAGCGACTGAGAGAGACACAGGGACCGAGAGAGACACAGGGACCGAGAGAGAGACAGGGACCGAGAAAGACACAGGGACTAAGAGAGAGAAAGGGACCGAGTGAGACACAGGGACTGAGAGAGACACAGGGACCGAGAGAGACACAGGGACCGAGAGAGAGACAGGGACCGAGAAAGACACAGGGACTAAGAGAGAGAAAGGGACCGAGTGAGACACAGCGACTGAGAGAGACACAGGGACCGAGAGAGACACAGGGACCGAGAGAGAGACAGGGACCGAGAGAGACACAGGGACTGAGAGAGAGAGACAGGGACCGAGTGAGAGACACAGGGACCGAGAGAGACATAGGGACCGAGTGAGAGACACAGGGACCGAGAGAGACATAGGGACCGAGTGAGAGACACAGGGACTGAGAGAGACTCTGGGACCGAGAGAGACACAGGGACCCAGAGAGAGACACAGGGACTGAGAGAGAGGGACAGGGACCGAGTGAGAGACACAGGGACCGAGAGAGACATAGGGACCGAGTGAGAGACACAGGGACCGAGTGAGAGACAGAGGGACCGAGTGAGACACAGGGACCGAGAGAGAGACTCAGGGTCCGAGAGAGACACAGGGACCGAGAGAGAGACAGTGATCGAGAGAGACACAGGGACTGAAAGAGAGAGACACACGGACCGAGAGAGAGACACAAGGACCGAGAGAGACACAAGGACCTAAAGAGAGACACAGGGACCGAGTGAGACACAGGGACCGAGAGAGAGACAGGGACCAAGTGAGAGACACAGGGACCGAGTGAAACACAGGGACCGAGAGAGAGACACAGGGACCGAGAGAGACACAGGGACCAAGAGAGACACCAGGACCGAGAGAGTCACAGGGACCGAGGGAGAGAGACAGGGTCCGAGAGAGAGAGACACAGGGACCAAATGAGACACAGGGACCGAGAGAGTGACAGGGACCGAGTGAGTCACAGCGACCGAGAGAGAGACACAGGGACCCAGAGAGAGACACAGGGACCGAGAGAGACACAAGGACCTAGAGAGAGACACAGGGACCGAGAGAGTCACAGGGACCGAGAGAGAGACACAGGGACTGAGAGAGAGAGACAGGGACCGAGAAAGACACAGGGAGCAAGAGACAGACACAGGGACCGAGACAGAGACAGGTACCGACTGAGAGACACAGGGACCGAGTGAGAGACAAAGGGACCGAGAGAGAGACATAGGGACCGAGTGAGACACAGGGACCCAGAGAGAGACACAGGGACAGGGAGAGACACAAGGACCTAAAGAGAGACACAGGGACCGAGTGAAACACAGGGACCGAGAGAGAGACTCAGGGACCGAGAGAGACACAGGGACCGAGAGAGACACTGGGACCGAGAGAGAGACAGTGACCGAGAGGGACACAGGGACTGGGAGAGAGAGACACAGGGACTGAGTGAGAGACACAGGGACCGAGAGAGAGACACAGGGACCAAGAGGGACACAGGGACTGAAAGAGAGACACAGGGACCGAGAGAGACACAGGGACTGGGAGAGAGAGAGACAGGGACTGAGTGAGAGACACAGGGACCGAGAGAGAGACACAGGGACCGAGAGGGACACAGGGACCGAGAGAAACAGAGTGACCGAGAGAGAGAGACAGGGACCGAGAGAGAGAGACACAGGGACCGAGAGGGACACAGGGACCGAGTGAGAGACAGAGGGACCGATTGAGACACAGGGACTGACAGAGACACTGAAACGGAGAGAGAGACACAGGGACCGAGTGAGACACAGGGACCGAGAGAGAGACACAGGGACCGAGAGAGACACAGGGACCGAGAGAGAGACAGTGACCGAGAGGGACACAGGGACTGGGAGAGAGAGACACAGGGACTGAGTGAGAGACACAGGGACCGAGAGAGAGACACAGGGACCAAGAGGGACACAGGGACTGAAAGAGAGACACAGGGACCGAGAGAGACACAGGGACCGAGAGAGGCACAGGGACCGAGAGAGGCACAGGGACCGAGAGAGAGACAGTGACCGAGAGGGACACAGGGACTGGGAGAGAGAGACACAGGGACTGAGTGAGAGACACAGGGACCGAGAGAGAGACACAGGGACCAAGAGGGACACAGGGACTGAAAGAGAGACACAGGGACCGAGAGAGACACAGGGACTGGGAGAGAGAGAGACAGGGACTGAGTGAGAGACACAGGGACCGAGAGAGAGACACAGGGACCGAGAGGGACACAGGGACCGAGAGAAACAGAGTGACCGAGAGAGAGAGACAGGGACCGAGAGAGAGAGACACAGGGACCGAGAGGGACACAGGGACCGAGTGAGAGACAGAGGGACCGATTGAGACACAGGGACTGACAGAGACACTGAAACGGAGAGAGAGACACAGGGACCGAGTGAGACACAGGGACCGAGAGAGAGACACAGGGACCGAGAGAGACACAGGGACCGAGTGAGAGACACAGGGACCGAGTGAGACACAGGGACTGGGAGAGAGAGACACAGGAAACGAGAGGGAGACACAGGGACCGACAGAGGCACTGAAACTGAGAGAGAGAGAGACAGGGACCGAGTGAGAGAGACACAGGGACTGAGCGAGTCACAGGGACCGAGAGAGAGACACAGGGACCGAGTGAGAGACACAGGGACCGAGAGAGAGACACAGGGACCGAGAGAGAGACACAGGGGCAGAGAGAGACACAGCGACTGAGAGTGTCACAGGGACCGAGAGAGAGACACAGGCACCGAGAAAGACACAGGGAGCAAGAGACAGACACAGGGACCGAGACAGAGACAGGTACCGAGTGAGAGACACAGGGACCGAGTGAGAGACACAGGGACCGAGAGAGAGACACAGGGACCGAGAGAAACACAGTGACCGAGAGAGAGAGACAGGGACCGAGAGAGTCACAGGGACTGAGAGAGACACTGGGACCGAGAGAGAGACAGGGACCGAGTTAGACTCAGGGACCCAGAGAGAGACACAGGGACAGAAAGAGACACAGGGACCGACAGAGAGACAGGGACCGAGAGAGAGACAGGGACCGAGTGAGAGACACAGGGACCGAGTTAAACGCAGGGACCGAGAGAGAGACTCAGGGACCAAGAGAGACACAGGGACCGAGAGAGACACAGGGACCGAGAGACAGTGATCGAGAGAGACACAGGGACTGAAAGAGAGAGACACACGGACTGAGAGAGAGACACAGGGACCGAGTGAGACCCAGGGACCGAGAGAGACACAGGGACCGAGAGAGGCAGAGGGAACGAGAGAGAGACAGTGTCCGAGAGGGTCACAGGGACTGGGAGAGAGAGACACAGGGACCTAGAGAGAGACACAAGGACCGAGAGAGACACAGGGACTGGGAGAGGGAGACACAGGGACCGACAGATACACAGGGAACGAGTGAGAGACAAAGGGACTGAGCGAGTCACAGGGACCGAGAGAGACACAGGGACTGAGAGAGAGACACAGGGACCGACAGAGACACAGGGACCGAGAGAGAGACAGTGACCGAGAGAGACACAGGGACTGGGAGAGAGAGACACAGGGACCGAGAGAGAGACACAGGGACCGAGAGGGACACAGGGACCGAGAGAGAGACACAGGGACCGAGAGAAACAGAGTGACCGAGAGAGAGAGACAGGGACCGAGAGAGAGAGACAGGGACCGAGAGAGAGACACAGGGACCGATTGAGACACAGGGACCGAGAGAGTGACAGGGACCGAGTGAGACACAGGGACCGATAGAGAGAGACACAGGGACCGAGAGAGACACAAGGACCTAGAGAGAGACACAGGGACCGAGAGAGTCACAGGGACTGAGAGAGAGACACAGGGACTGACAGAGACACTGAAACTGAGGGAGAGACACAGGGACCGAGAGAGAGACACAGGGACTGAGCGAGTCACAGGGACCGAGAGAGAGACAGGGACCGAGTGAGAGACAGAGGGACCGAGTGAGACACAGGGACCGAGAGAGAGACACAATCGTCCGAGAGGGAAAGACAGGGACCGAGAGAGAGACATAGGGACCGAGTGAGAACAGGGACCCAGAGAGAGACACAGGGACAGAGAGAGACACAAGGACCTAAAGAGAGACACAGGGACCGAGTGAGACACAGGGACCGAGAGAGAGACAGGGACCGAGTGAGAGACACAGGGACCGAGTGAAACACAGGGACCGAGAGAGAGACTCAGGGACCGAGAGAGAGACACAGAGACCGAGAGAGACACACAGGGACCGAGAGAGGGACACAGGGAACAAGAGAGAGAGAGCGGGATTGAGCGAGTCACAGGGACCGAGAGATACACAGGGACCGAGATGGAGACACAGGAACCGAGCTGACACAGGTACCGAGTGAGAGACATAGGGACCGAGTGAGAGACACAGGGACCGAGAGAGAGACATAGGGACCAAGAGAGACACAGGGACTGAGACAGAGACAGTGACCGAGAGAGAGACACAAGGACCGAGAGAGACACAGGGACCGAGATGGAGACACAGGGACCGAGCTGACACAGGTACCGAGTGAGAGACACAGGGACCGAGAGAGAGACACAGGGACCGAGAGGGACACAGGGACCGAGAGAGAGACACAGGGACCGAGAGAAACAGAGTGACCGAGAGAGAGAGACAGGGACCGAGAGAGAGAGACAGGGACGGAGAGAGAGACACAGGGACCGAGTGAGACACAGGGACCGAGAGAGACACAGGGGCCGAGAGAGTCACAGGGACCGAGAGAGAGACACAGGGACCGACAGAGACACTGAAACTGAGAGCGAGAGAAAGGGACCGAGTGAGAGAGACTCAGGGACCGAGAGAGAGACAGGGACCGAGAGAGACACAGGGACCAAGAGAGAGACAGTGACCGAGAGAGACAAAGGGACTGAGAGAGAGAGACACAGGGACCGAGAGAGAGACACAAGGACCGAGAGAGACACAGGGACTGAGTGAGACACAGGGGTGAGTGGGAGACACAGGGACCGAGAGAGACACAGGAACCGATTGAGACACAGCGACCGAGACACAGGGACCGAGACAGAGAGACACAGAGACCGAGAGAGACACAGGGACCGAGGGAGAGAGACACAGGGACCGAGAGAGAGACACAGGGACCGAGTGAGCGACTCAGGGACTGAGCGAGTCACAGGGACCGAGAGAGAGACACAGGGACTGAGCGAGTCACAGGGACCAAGAGAGAGACACAGGGACCGAGTGAGAGACACAGGGACTGAGCGAGTCACAGGGACGGAGAGAGAGAGACACAGGGACTGAGCGAGTCACAGGGACCGAGAGAGAGACACAGGGACCGAGAGAGCCACAGGGACCGAGAGAGAGACACAGGCACTGAGAGAGAGACACAGGGACCAAGAGAGACACGAGGACCGAGAGAGACACAGCGACCGAGAGAGAGACACAGGGACAGAGAGAGATACAGGGACCGAGAGAGTCACAGGGACGGAGAGAGAGACACAGGGACCCAGAGAGAGAGACACAGGGACCGAGAGAGTCACAGGGACCGAGAGAGAGACACAGTGACCGAGAGAGAGACACCGGGACAGAGAGAGAGACACAGGGACTGAGAGAGAGAGTCAGGCACCGGGAGAGACACAGGGACCGAGTGAGACACAGGGACTGAGAGAGTGACAGGGACCGAGTGAGACCCAGGGACAGAGAGAGAGACACAGGGACCGAGAGAGAGACACAAGGACCGAGAGAGACACAGGGACTGAGTGAGACACAGGGGTGAGAGGGAGACACAGGGACCGAGAAAGACACAGGAACCGATTGAGACACAGCGACCGAGACACAGGGACCGAGACAGAGAGACACAGAGACCGAGAGAGAGACACAGGGACCGAGTGAGGGACACAGGGACTGAGCGAGTCACAGGGAACGAGTGAGCGACACAGGGACTGAGCGAGTCACAGGGACCGAGAGAGAGACACAGGGACTGAGCGAGTCACAGGGACCGAGAGAGAGACACAGGGACCGGGTGAGAGACACAGGGACTGAGCGAGTCACAGGGACCGAGAGAGAGACACAGGGACCAAGAGAGACACGAGGACCGAGAGAGACACAGGGACTGAGAGAGTGACAGGGATGGAGTGAGACACAGGGACAGAGAGAGAGACACAGCGACCGATAGAGAGACACAGGGAGCCAGAGAGAGACACAGGGACCGAGAGAGACACAGGGACCGAGAGAGTCACAGGGACCGAGAGAGAGACACAGGGACCCAGAGAGAGACACAGGGACCGAGAGAGTCACAGGGACCGAGAGAGAGACACAGGGACCGAGTGAGAGACACAGGGACCGAGAGAGAGAGACACGGGGACGGAGAGAGAGTCACAGGGACCGAGAGAGAGACACAGGGACCGAGTGAGACACAGGGACTGAGAGAGTGACAGGGACCGAGTGAGACACAGGGACTGAGAGAGTGACAGGGACCGAGTGAGACACACGGACCCAGAGAGAGAGACACAGGGACCAAGAGAGACACAAGGACCTAAAGAGAGACACAGGGACCGAGAGAGACACAAGGACCTGGAGAGAGACACAGGGACCGAGAGAGACACAAGGACCTGGAGAGAGACACAGGGACCGAGAGAGACACAGGGACCGAGAGGGACACAGGGACCGAGAGAGAGACACAGGGACCGATTGAGACACAGGGAACGAGAGAGTGACAGGGACCGAGTGAGACACAGGGACCGAGAGAGAGAGACACAGGGACCGAGAGAAACACAGGGACCGATTGAGACACAGTGACCGAGAGAGAGAGACAGGGACCGAGAGAGAGACACAGGGACCGATTGAGACACAGGGACCGAGTGAGAGACACAGGGACCGAGAGAGGGACACAGGGACTGAGCGAGTCACAGGGTCCGAGAGAGAGACAGTCACCGAGAGAGACA
Source organism: Prionace glauca (assembly GCA_037974335.1). Classification (NCBI taxonomy): domain Eukaryota; kingdom Metazoa; phylum Chordata; class Chondrichthyes; order Carcharhiniformes; family Carcharhinidae; genus Prionace; species Prionace glauca. Next base: position 102,347 of record JBBMRE010000126.1, on the reverse strand, counting down.
CAGGGACTGGGAGAGAGAGACACAGGGACCGAGTGAGAGACACAGGGACCGAGAGAGAGACACAGGGACCGGGTGAGAGACACAGGGACTGAGCGAGTCACAGGGACCGAGAGAGAGACACAGGGACCAAGAGAGACACGAGGACCGAGAGAGACACAGGGACTGAGAGAGTGACAGGGATGGAGTGAGACACAGGGACAGAGAGAGAGACACAGCGACCGATAGAGAGACACAGGGAGCCAGAGAGAGACACAGGGACCGAGAGAGACACAGGGACCGAGAGAGTCACAGGGACCGAGAGAGAGACACAGGGACCCAGAGAGAGACACAGGGACCGAGAGAGTCACAGTGACCGAGAGAGAGACACAGGGACCGAGTGAGAGACACAGGGACCGAGAGAGAGAGACACGGGGACGGAGAGAGAGTCACAGGGACCGAGAGAGAGACACAGGGACCGAGTGAGACACAGGGACTGAGAGAGTGACAGGGACCGAGTGAGACACAGGGACTGAGAGAGTGACAGGGACCGAGTGAGACACACGGACCCAGAGAGAGAGACACAGGGACCAAGAGAGACACAAGGACCTAAAGAGAGACACAGGGACCGAGAGAGACACAAGGACCTGGAGAGAGACACAGGGACCGAGAGAGACACAAGGACCTGGAGAGAGACACAGGGACCGAGAGAGACACAGGGACCGAGAGGGACACAGGGACCGAGAGAGAGACACAGGGACCGATTGAGACACAGGGAACGAGAGAGTGACAGGGACCGAGTGAGACACAGGGACCGAGAGAGAGAGACACAGGGACCGAGAGAAACACAGGGACCGATTGAGACACAGTGACCGAGAGAGAGAGACAGGGACCGAGAGAGAGACACAGGGACCGATTGAGACACAGGGACCGAGTGAGAGACACAGGGACCGAGAGAGGGACACAGGGACTGAGCGAGTCACAGGGTCCGAGAGAGAGACAGTCACCGAGAGAGACACAGGGACTGGGAGAGAGAGACACAGGGACCGAGTGAGAGACACAGGGACCGAGAGAGAGACACAGGGACCGAGAGGGACACAGGGACCGAGAGAGAGACACAGGGACCGAGAGAAACAGAGTGACCGAGAGAGAGAGACAGGGACCGAGAGAGAGAGACAGGGACCGATTGAGACACAGGGACCGCGAGAGTGACAGGGACCGAGAGAGTCACAGGGACCGAGAGAGAGACACAGGGACCGAGTGAGAGACACAGGGACCGAGAGAGAGAGACACAGGGACCGAGAGAAAGACAGGGACCGAGAGAGACACAGGGACCGAGTGAGAGACAGAGGGACCGAGTGAGACACAGGGACCGAGAGAGAGACACAATCGTCCGAGAGAGAGACACAGGGACCGAGAGAGACACAGGGACCGAGAGGGACACAGGGACCGAGAGAGAGACACAGGGACCGAGAGAAACAGAGTGACCGAGAGAGAGAGACAGGGACCGAGAGAGAGAGACAGGGGCCGAGAGAGAGACACAGGGACCGAGAGAGAGACACAGGGACTGAGCGAGTCACAGGGACCGAGAGAGAGACAGGGACCGAGTGAGAGACAGAGGGACCGAGAGAGACACAGGGACTCAGAGAGAGACACAGGGACCGAGAGAAACAGAGTGACCGAGAGAGAGAGACAGGGACCGAGAGAGAGAGACAAGGACCAAGAGTGAGACACAGGGACCGATTGAGTCACAGGGACCGAGAGAGAGACAGGGACTGAAAGAGAGAGACACAGGGACCGAGAGAGACACAGGGACCGAGAGAGTGACAGGGACCGAGAGAGAGACACAGGGACCGAGAGAGGGACACAGGGACCGAGAGAGACACAGGGACTGAAAGAGAGATACACAGGGACCGAGTGAGACCCAGGGACCGAGAGAGACACAGGGACCGAGAGAGGCAGAGGGAACGAGAGAGAGACAGTGACCGAGAGGGACACAGGGACTGGGAGAGAGAGAGGCACAGGGACCTAGAGAGAGACACAAGGACCGAGAGAGACACAGGGACTGGGAGAGGGAGACACAGGGACCGAGAGAGACACAGCGACCGAGAGAGAGACACAGGGAGCCAGAGAGAGACACAGGGACCGAGAGAAACAGAGTGACCGAGAGAGAGAGACAGGGACCGAGAGAGAGAGACAGGGACCGAGAGAGAGACACAGGGACCGAGTGAGACACAGGGACCGAGTGAGAGACACAGGGACCGAGAGAGAGACACAGGGACCGGGAGAGAGAGACAGGGACCGAGAGAGAGACACAGGGACCGAGAGAGAGACACAGGGACCGATTGAGACACAGGGACCGAGTGAGAGACACAGGGAGCGAGAGAGAGACACAGGGACCGATTGAGACACAGGGACCGAGTGAGAGACACAGGGACCGAGAGAGAGACACAGGGACCAAGATAGAGACACAGGGACCGAGAGTGACACAGGGACCGAGAGAGACACAGGGACCGAGAGAGACACAGGGACCGAGTGAGAGACACAGGGACCGAGAGAGAGAGACAGGGACCGATTGAGACACAGGGACCGAGAGAGAGACACAGGGACCGAGAGAGAGACACAGGGACCGAGAGAAAGACAGGGACCGAGAGAGAGAGACACAGGGACCGAGAGAAAGACAGGGACCGAGAGAGACACAGGGACCGAGTGAGAGACAGAGGGACCGAGTGAGACACAGGGACCGAGAGAGAGACACAATCGTCCGAGAGAGAAAGACAGGGAGCGAGAGAGAGACACAGGGACCGAGAGAGACACAGGGACCGAGAGAGAGACAGTGACCGAGAGAGACACAGGGACCGAGAGAGAGACACAGGGACCGAGAGAAACAGAGTGACCGAGAGAGAGAGACAGGGACCGAGAGAGAGAGACAGGGACCGAGAGAGAGACACAGGGACCGATTGAGACACAGGGACCGAGTGAGAGAGACACAGGGACCGAGAGAGTCACAGGGACCGAGAGAGAGACACAGGGACTGAGCGAGTCACAGGGACCGAGAGAGAGACAGGGACCGAGTGAGAGACACAGGGACCAAGAGAGATACAGGGACCGAGAGAGAGACACAGGGACCGAGAGAGAGACACAGGCACTAGAGAGATACAGGGACCGAGAGAGAGACACAGGGACCGAGAGAGAGACACAGGGACCGAGAGAAACAGAGTGACCGAGAGAGAGAAACAGGGACCGAGAGAGAGAGACAAGGACCAAGAGTGAGACACAGGGACCGATTGAGACACAGGGACCGAGAGAGTGACAGGGACCGAGTGAGACACAGGGACCGAGAGAGGCAGAGGGAACGAGAGAGAGACAGTGTCCGAGAGGGACACAGGGACTGGGAGAGAGAGACACAGGGACCTAGAGAGAGACACAAGGACCGAGAGAGACACAGGGACTGGGAGAGGGAGACACAGGGACCGACAGATACACAGGGAACGAGTGAGAGACAAAGGGACTGAGCGAGTCACAGGGACCGAGAGAGACACAGGGACTGAGAGAGAGACACAGGGACCGACAGAGACACAGGGACCGAGAGAGAGACAGTGACCAAGAGAGACACAGGGACTGGGAGAGAGAGACACAGGGACCGAGAGAGAGACACAGGGACCGAGAGGGACACAGGGACCGAGAGAGAGACACAGGGACCGAGAGAAACAGAGTGACCGAGAGAGAGAGACAGGGACCGAGAGAGAGAGACAGGGACCGAGAGAGAGACACAGGGACCGATTGAGACACAGGGACCGAGAGAGTGACAGGGACCGAGTGAGACACAGGGACCGAGAGAGACACAAGGACCTAGAGAGAGACACAGGGACCGAGAGAGTCACAGGGACTGAGAGAGAGACACAGGGACTGACAGAGACACTGAAACTGAGGGAGAGACACAGGGACCGAGAGAGAGACACAGGGACTGAGCGAGTCACAGGGACCGAGAGAGAGACAGGGACCGAGTGAGAGACAGAGGGACCGAGTGAGACACAGGGACCGAGAGAGAGACACAATCGTCCGAGAGGGAAAGACAGGGACCGAGAGAGAGACATAGGGACCGAGTGAGAACAGGGACCCAGAGAGAGACACAGGGACAGAGAGAGACACAAGGACCTAAAGAGAGACACAGGGACCGAGTGAGACACAGGGACCGAGAGAGAGACAGGGACCGAGTGAGAGACACAGGGACCGAGTGAAACACAGGGACCGAGAGAGAGACTCAGGGACCGAGAGAGACACAGGGACCGAGAGAGAGACACAGAGACCGACAGAGACACACAGGGACCGAGAGAGGGACACAGGGAACAAGAGAGAGAGAGAGGGATTGAGCGAGTCACAGGGACCGAGTGATACACAGGGACCGAGATGGAGATACAGGAACCGAGCTGACACAGGTACCGAGTGAGAGACATAGGGACCGAGTGAGAGACACAGGGACCGAGAGAGAGACACAGGGACCAAGAGAGACACAGGGACTGAGACAGAGACAGTGACCGAGAGAGAGACACAAGGACCGAGAGAGACACAGGGACCGAGATGGAGACACAGGGACCGAGCTGACACAGGTACCGAGTGAGAGACACAGGGACCGAGAGAGAGACACAGGGACCGAGAGGGACACAGGGACCGAGAGAGAGACACAGGGACCGAGAGAAACAGAGTGACCGAGAGAGAGAGACAGGGACCGAGAGAGAGAGACAGGGACGGAGAGAGAGACACAGGGACCGAGTGAGACACAGGGACCGAGAGAGACACAGGGGCCGAGAGAGTCACAGGGACCGAGAGAGAGACACAGGGACCGACAGAGACACTGAAACTGAGAGCGAGAGAAAGGGACCGAGTGAGAGAGACTCAGGGACCGAGAGAGAGACAGGGACCGAGAGAGACACAGGGACCAAGAGAGAGACAGTGACCGAGAGAGACAAAGGGACTGAGAGAGAGAGACACAGGGACCGAGAGAGAGACACAACGACCGAGAGAGACACAGGGACTGAGTGAGACACAGGGGTGAGAGGGAGACACAGGGACCGAGAGAGACACAGGAACCGATTGAGACACAGCGACCGAGACACAGGGACCGAGACAGAGAGACACAGAGACCGAGAGAGACACAGGGACCGAGGGAGAGAGACACAGGGACCGAGAGAGAGACACAGGGACCGAGTGAGAGACACAGGGACTGAGTGAGTCACAGGGACCGAGAGAGAGAGACACAGGGACTGAGCGAGTCACAGGGACCGAGAGAGAGACACAGGGACCGAGAGAGCCACAGGGACCGAGAGAGAGACACAGGCACTGAGAGAGAGACACAGGGACCAAGAGAGACACGAGGACCGAGAGAGACACAGCGACCGAGAGAGAGACACAGGGACAGAGAGAGACACAGGGACCGAGAGAGTCACAGGGACCGAGAGAGAGACGCAGGGACCCAGAGAAAGACACAGGGACCGAGAGAGTCACAGGGACCGAGAGAGAGACACAGTGACCGAGAGAGAGACACCGGGACAGAGAGAGAGACACAGGGACTGAGAGAGAGAGACAGGCACCGGGAGAGACACAGGGACCGAGTGAGACACAGGGACTGAGAGAGTGACAGGGACCGAGTGAGACCCAGGGACAGAGAGAGAGACACAGGGACCGAGAGAGAGACACAAGGACCGAGAGAGACACAGGGACTGAGTGAGACACAGGGGTGAGAGGGAGACACAGGGACCGAGAGAGACACAGGAACCGATTGAGACACAGCGACCGAGACACAGGGACCGAGACAGAGAGACACAGGGACCAAGTGAGAGACACAGGGACTGAGCGAGTCACAGGGAACAAGTGAGCGCCACAGGGACTGAGCGAGTCACAGGGACCGAGAGAGAGACACAGGGACTGAGCGAGTCACAGGGACCGAGAGAGAGTCACAGGGACCGGGTGAGAGACACAGGGACTGAGCGAGTCACAGGGACCGAGAGAGAGACACAGGGACTGAGCGAGTCACAGGGACCGAGAGAGAGACACAGGGACCAAGAGAGACACGAGGACCGAGAGAGACACAGGGACTGAGAGAGTGACAGGGATGGAGTGAGACACAGGGACAGAGAGAGAGACACAGCGACCGAGAGAGAGACACAGGGAGCCAGAGAGAGACACAGGGACCGAGAGAGACACAGGGACCGAGAGAGTCACAGGGACCGAGAGAGAGACACAGGGACCCAGAGAGAGACACAGGGACCGAGAGAGTCACAGGGACCGAGAGAGAGAGACACGGGGACGGAGAGAGAGTCACAGGGACCGAGAGAGAGACACAGGGACCGAGTGAGACACAGGGACTGAGAGTGTGACAGGGACCGAGTGAGACACAGGGACTGAGAGAGTGACAGGGACCGAGTGAGACACACGGACCCAGAGAGAGAGACACAGGGACCAAGAGAGACACAAGGACCTAAAGAGAGACACAGGGACCGAGAGAGACACAAGGACCTGGAGAGAGACACAGGGACCGAGAGAGACACAAGGACCTGGAGAGAGACACAGGGACCGAGAGAGACACAGGGACCGAGAGGGACACAGGGACCGAGAGAGAGACACAGGGACCGATTGAGACACAGGGACCGAGTGAGAGACACAGGGACCGAGAGAGGGACACAGGGACTGAGCGAGTCACAGGGTCCGAGAGAGAGACAGTCACCGAGAGAGACACAGGGACTGGGAGAGAGAGACACAGGGACCGAGTGAGAGACACAGGGACCGAGAGAGAGACACAGGGACCGAGAGGGACACAGGGACCGAGAGAGAGACACAGGGACCGAGGGAAACAGAGTGACCGAGAGAGAGAGAGACAGGGACCGAGAGAGAGAGACAGGGACCGATTGAGACACAGGGACCGCGAGAGTGACAGGGACCGAGAGAGTCACAGGGACCGAGAGAGAGACACAGGGACCGAGTGAGAGACACAGGGACCGAGAGAGAGAGACACAGGGACCGAGAGAAAGACAGGGACCGAGAGAGACACAGGGACCGAGTGAGAGACAGAGGGACCGAGTGAGACACAGGGACCGAGAGAGAGACACAATCGTCCGAGAGAGAGACACAGGAACCGAGAGAGACACAGGGACCGAGCGGGACACAGGGACCGAGAGAGAGACACAGGGACCGAGAGAAACAGAGTGACCGAGAGAGAGAGACAGGGACCGAGAGAGAGAGACAGGGGCCGAGAGAGAGACACAGGGACCGAGAGAGAGACACAGGGACCCAGAGAGAGACACAGGGACCGAGAGAGTCACAGGGACCGAGAGAGAGACACCGGGACAGAGAGAGAGACACAGGGACTGAGAGAGAGAGACAGGCACCGGGAGAGAGACAGGGACCGAGTGAGACACAGGGACAGAGAGAGAGACACAGGGACCGAGTGAGACACAGGGACTGAGAGAGTGACAGGGACCGAGTGAGACACAGGGACTGAGAGAGTGACAGGGACCGAGTGAGACACAGGGACCCAGAGAGAGACACAGGGACCGAGAGAGACACAAGGACCTAAAGAGAGACACAGGGACTGAGAGAGCCACAGGGACTGAGAGAGAGAGACAGGGACCGAGAGAGAGACACATGGACCGAGAGAGACACAAGGACCTAAAGAGAGACACAGGGACTGAGAGAGCCACAGGGACCGAGAGAGAGAGACAGGGACCGAGAGAGAGACACAGGGACCGAGAGAGCCACAGGGACCGAGAGAGAGAGACAGGGACCGAGTGAGACACAGGGACCGATAGAGAGAGACACAGGGACCGAGAGAGACACAAGGACTGAGAGAGAGACACAGGGACCGAGAGAGTCACAGGGACTGAGAGAGAGACGCAGGGACTGACAGAGACACTGAAACTGAGGGAGAGTCACAGGGACCGAGAGAGAGACACAGGGACTGAGCGAGTCACAGGGACCGAGAGAGAGACAGGAACCGAGTGAGAGACAGCGGGACCGAGTGAGACACAGGGACCGAGAGAGAGACACAATCGTCCGAGAGGGAAAGACAGGGACCGAGAGAGAGACATAGGGACCGAGTGAGACACAGGGACCCAGAGAGAGACACAGGGACAGAGAGAGACACAAGGACCTAAAGAGAGACACAGGGACCGAGTGAGACACAGGGACCGAGAGAGAGACAGGGACCGAGTGAGAGACACAGGGACCGAGTGAAACACAGGGACCGAGAGAGAGACTCAGGGACCGAGAGAGACACAGGGACCGAGAGAGACACACAGGGACCGAGAGAGGGACACAGGGAACAAGAGAGAGAGAGAGGGATTGAGCGAGTCACAGGGACCGAGAGATACACAGGGACCGAGATGGAGACACAGGAACCGAGCCGACACAGGTACCGAGTGAGAGACACAGGGACCGAGTGAGAGACACAGGGACCGAGAGAGAGACACAGGGACCAAGAGAGACACAGGGACTGAGACAGAGACAGTGACCGAGAGAGAGACACAAGGACCGAGAGAGACACAGGGACCGAGATGGAGACACAGGGACCGAGCTGACACAGGTACCGAGTGAGAGACACAGGGACCGAGTGAGAGACACAGCGACCGAGAGAGAGACACAGGGACCGAGAGGGACACAGGGACCGAGAGAGAGACACAGGGACCGAGAGAAACAGAGTGACCGAGAGAGAGAGACAGGGACTGAGAGAGAGAGACAGGAACCGAGAGAGAGACACAGGGACCGAGTGAGACACAGGGACCGAGAGAGACAGACACAGGGACCAAGAGAGACACAAGGACCTAGAGAGAGACAGTGACCGAGAGAGACACAAGGACCGAGAGAGACACAGGGACTGAGAGGGATACACAGGGACCGAGCAGACACAGGGACCGAGAGAGAGACACAGAGACCGAGAGAGAGACACAGGGACCGAGAGAGGGACACAGGGACCGAGAGAGAGACAGGGACCGAGAGAGAGAGACAGGGACCGAGAGAGAGACACAGGGACCGATTGAGACACAGGGACCGAGAGAGAGAGACACAGGGACCAAGAGAGACACAAGGACCTAGAGAGAGACACAGGGGCCGAGAGAGTCACAGGGACTGAGAGAGACACTGAAACTGAGAGCGAGAGAAAGGGACCGAGTGAGAGAGACTCAGGGACCGAGAGAGAGACAGGGACCGAGAGAGACACAGGGACCAAGAGAGAGACAGTGACCGAGAGAGACACAGGGACTGAGAGAGAGACACAGGGACTGAGCGAGTCACAGGGACCGAGAGAGAGACAGGGACCGAGTGAGAGACAGAGGGACCGAGTGAGACACAGGGACCGAGTGAGACACAGGGACCGAGAGAGAGACAGAGGGACCGAGAGAGAGAAACAGGGACCGAGAGAGAGAGACAAGGACCAAGAGTGAGACACAGGGACCGAGAGAGACACAGGGACCGATTGAGACACAGGGACCGAGAGAGTGACAGGGACCGAGTGAGACACAGGGACCGAGAGAGAGACAGTGATCGAGAGAGACACAGGGACTGAAAGAGAGAGACACAGGGACCGAGAGAGAGACACAAGGACCGAGAGAGACACAGGGACCGAGTGAGACACAGGGACCGAGAGAGAGACACAGGGACCGAGAGAGAGACACAGGGACTGAGAGAGAGACACAGGGACCGAGAGATAGACACAGGGACCGAGAGAGAGACACAGGGACTGAGAGAGAGACACAGGGACCGAGAGAGACACAGGGACCGAGAGAGACACAGGGACCGAGAGAGGCAGAGGGAACGAGAGAGAGACAGTGACCGAGAGGGACACAGGGACTGGGAGAGAGAGACACAGGGACCTAGAGAGAGACACAAGGACCGAGGGAGACACAGGGACCGACAGAGACACAAGGAACGAGTGAGAGATAAAGGGACTGAGCGAGTCACAGGGATCGAGAGAGACACAGGGACTGAGAGAGAGACACAGGGACCGACAGAGACACAGGGACCGAGAGTTAGAGACAGGGACCGAGAGAGAGACACATGGACCGAGAGAAACAGAGTGACCGAGAGAGAGAGACAGGGACCGAGAGAGAGAGACAGGGACCGAGTGAGACACAGGGACCGAGAGAGAGAGACAGAGGGACCAAGAGAGACACAGAGACCGAGTGAGACACAGGGACCGAGAGTGAGACACAGGGACCGAGTGAGACACAGGGACCGAGAGAGAGACACAGGGACCGAATGTGAGACACAGGGACTGAGCAAGTTACAGGGACCGAGAGAGACACAGGGACCGAGAGAGAGACACAGTGACCGAGAGAGACACAGGGACTGGGAGAGAGAGACACAGGGACCGAGTGAGAGACACAGGGACCGAGAGAGAGACACAGGGACCGAGAGGGACACAGGGACCGAGAGAGAGACACAGGGACCGAGAGAAACAGAGTGACCGAGAGAGAGAGACAGGGACCGAGAGAGAGACAGGGACCGAGAGAGAGACACAGGGACCGAGAGAGACACAGGGACCGAGAGAGTGACAGGGACCGAGTGAGACACAGGGACCGATAGAGAGAGACACAGGGACCGAGAGAGACACAAGGACCTAGAGAGAGACACAGGGACCGAGAGAGTCACAGGGACTGAGAGAGAGACACAGGGACTGACAGAGACACTGAAACTGAGGGAGAGACACAGGGACCGAGAGAGAGACACAGGGACTGAGCGAGTCACAGGGACCGAGAGAGAGACAGGAACCGAGTGAGAGACAGAGGGACCGAGTGAGACACAGGGACCGAGAGAGAGACACAATCGTCCGAGAGGGAAAGACAGGGACCGAGAGAGAGACATAGCGACCGAGTGAGACACAGGGACCCAGAGAGAGACACAGGGACAGAGAGAGACACAAGGACCTAAAGAGAGACACAGGGACCGAGTGAGACACAGGGACCGAGAGAGAGACAGGGACCGAGTGAGAGACACAGGGACCGAGTGAAACACAGGGACCGAGAGAGAGAGACACAGGGACCGAGAGAAAGACAGGGACCGAGAGAGACACAGGGACCGAGTGAGAGACAGAGGGACCGAGTGAGACACAGGGACCGAGAGAGAGACACAATCGTCCGAGAGAGAGACACAGGAACCGAGAGAGACACAGGGACCGAGCGGGACACAGGGACCGAGAGAGAGACACAGGGACCGAGAGAAACAGAGTGACCGAGAGAGAGAGACAGGGACCGAGAGAGAGAGACAGGGGCCGAGAGAGAGACACAGGGACCGAGAGAGAGACACAGGGACCCAGAGAGAGACACAGGGACCGAGAGAGTCACAGGGACCGAGAGAGAGACACCGGGACAGAGAGAGAGACACAGGGACTGAGAGAGAGAGACAGGCACCGGGAGAGAGACAGGGACCGAGTGAGACACAGGGACAGAGAGAGAGACACAGGGACCGAGTGAGACACAGGGACTGAGAGAGTGACAGGGACCGAGTGAGACACAGGGACTGAGAGAGTGACAGGGACCGAGTGAGACACAGGGACCCAGAGAGAGACACAGGGACCGAGAGAGACACAAGGACCTAAAGAGAGACACAGGGACTGAGAGAGCCACAGGGACTGAGAGAGAGAGACAGGGACCGAGAGAGAGACACAGGGACCGAGAGAGACACAAGGACCTAAAGAGAGACACAGGGACTGAGAGAGCCACAGGGACCGAGAGAGAGAGACAGGGACCGAGAGAGAGACACAGGGACCGAGAGAGCCACAGGGACCGAGAGAGAGAGACAGGGACCGAGTGAGACACAGGGACCGATAGAGAGAGACACAGGGACCGAGAGAGACACAAGGACTGAGAGAGAGACACAGGGACCGAGAGAGTCACAGGGACTGAGAGAGAGACGCAGGGACTGACAGAGACACTGAAACTGAGGGAGAGTCACAGGGACCGAGAGAGAGACACAGGGACTGAGCGAGTCACAGGGACCGAGAGAGAGACAGGAACCGAGTGAGAGACAGCGGGACCGAGTGAGACACAGGGACCGAGAGAGAGACACAATCGTCCGAGAGGGAAAGACAGGGACCGAGAGAGAGACATAGGGACCGAGTGAGACACAGGGACCCAGAAAGAGACACAGGGACAGAGAGAGACACAAGGACCTAAAGAGAGACACAGGGACCGAGTGAGACACAGGGACCGAGAGAGAGACAGGGACCGAGTGAGAGACACAGGGACCGAGTGAAACACAGGGACCGAGAGAGAGACTCAGGGACCGAGAGAGACACAGGGACCGAGAGAGACACACAGGGACCGAGAGAGGGACACAGGGAACAAGAGAGAGAGAGAGGGATTGAGCGAGTCACAGGGACCGAGAGATACACAGGGACCGAGATGGAGACACAGGAACCGAGCCGACACAGGTACCGAGTGAGAGACACAGGGACCGAGTGAGAGACACAGGGACCGAGAGAGAGACACAGGGACCAAGAGAGACACAGGGACTGAGACAGAGACAGTGACCGAGAGAGAGACACAAGGACCGAGAGAGACACAGGGACCGAGATGGAGACACAGGGACCGAGCTGACACAGGTACCGAGTGAGAGACACAGGGACCGAGTGAGAGACACAGCGACCGAGAGAGAGACACAGGGACCGAGAGGGACACAGGGACCGAGAGAGAGACACAGGGACCGAGAGAAACAGAGTGACCGAGAGAGAGAGACAGGGACTGAGAGAGAGAGACAGGAACCGAGAGAGAGACACAGGGACCGAGTGAGACACAGGGACCGAGAGAGACAGACACAGGGACCAAGAGAGACACAAGGACCTAGAGAGAGACAGTGACCGAGAGAGACACAAGGACCGAGAGAGACACAGGGACTGAGAGGGATACACAGGGACCGAGCAGACACAGGGACCGAGAGAGAGACACAGAGACCGAGAGAGAGACACAGGGACCGAGAGAGGGACACAGGGACCGAGAGAGAGACAGGGACCGAGAGAGAGAGACAGGGACCGAGAGAGAGACACAGGGACCGATTGAGACACAGGGACCGAGAGAGAGAGACACAGGGACCAAGAGAGACACAAGGACCTAGAGAGAGACACAGGGGCCGAGAGAGTCACAGGGACTGAGAGAGACACTGAAACTGAGAGCGAGAGAAAGGGACCGAGTGAGAGAGACTCAGGGACCGAGAGAGAGACAGGGACCGAGAGAGACACAGGGACCAAGAGAGAGACAGTGACCGAGAGAGACACAGGGACTGAGAGAGAGACACAGGGACTGAGCGAGTCACAGGGACCGAGAGAGAGACAGGGACCGAGTGAGAGACAGAGGGACCGAGTGAGACACAGGGACCGAGTGAGACACAGGGACCGAGAGAGAGACAGAGGGACCGAGAGAGAGAAACAGGGACCGAGAGAGAGAGACAAGGACCAAGAGTGAGACACAGGGACCGAGAGAGACACAGGGACCGATTGAGACACAGGGACCGAGAGAGTGACAGGGACCGAGTGAGACACAGGGACCGAGAGAGAGACAGTGATCGAGAGAGACACAGGGACTGAAAGAGAGAGACACAGGGACCGAGAGAGAGACACAAGGACCGAGAGAGACACAGGGACCGAGTGAGACACAGGGACCGAGAGAGAGACACAGGGACCGAGAGAGAGACACAGGGACTGAGAGAGAGACACAGGGACCGAGAGAGAGACACAGGGACCGAGAGAGAGACACAGGGACTGAGAGAGAGACACAGGGACCGAGAGAGACACAGGGACCGAGAGAGACACAGGGACCGAGAGAGGCAGAGGGAACGAGAGAGAGACAGTGACCGAGAGGGACACAGGGACTGGGAGAGAGAGACACAGGGACCTAGAGAGAGACACAAGGACCGAGGGAGACACAGGGACCGACAGAGACACAAGGAACGAGTGAGAGATAAAGGGACTGAGCGAGTCACAGGGATCGAGAGAGACACAGGGACTGAGAGAGAGACACAGGGACCGACAGAGACACAGGGACCGAGAGTTAGAGACAGGGACCGAGAGAGAGACACATGGACCGAGAGAAACAGAGTGACCGAGAGAGAGAGACAGGGACCGAGAGAGAGAGACAGGGACCGAGTGAGACACAGGGACCGAGAGAGAGAGACAGAGGGACCAAGAGAGACACAGAGACCGAGTGAGACACAGGGACCGAGAGTGAGACACAGGGACCGAGTGAGACACAGGGACCGAGAGAGAGACACAGGGACCGAATGTGAGACACAGGGACTGAGCAAGTTACAGGGACCGAGAGAGACACAGGGACCGAGAGAGAGACACAGTGACCGAGAGAGACACAGGGACTGGGAGAGAGAGACACAGGGACCGAGTGAGAGACACAGGGACCGAGAGAGAGACACAGGGACCGAGAGGGACACAGGGACCGAGAGAGAGACACAGGGACCGAGAGAAACAGAGTGACCGAGAGAGAGAGACAGGGACCGAGAGAGAGACAGGGACCGAGAGAGAGACACAGGGACCGAGAGAGACACAGGGACCGAGAGAGTGACAGGGACCGAGTGAGACACAGGGACCGATAGAGAGAGACACAGGGACCGAGAGAGACACAAGGACCTAGAGAGAGACACAGGGACCGAGAGAGTCACAGGGACTGAGAGAGAGACACAGGGACTGACAGAGACACTGAAACTGAGGGAGAGACACAGGGACCGAGAGAGAGACACAGGGACTGAGCGAGTCACAGGGACCGAGAGAGAGACAGGAACCGAGTGAGAGACAGAGGGACCGAGTGAGACACAGGGACCGAGAGAGAGACACAATCGTCCGAGAGGGAAAGACAGGGACCGAGAGAGAGACATAGCGACCGAGTGAGACACAGGGACCCAGAGAGAGACACAGGGACAGAGAGAGACACAAGGACCTAAAGAGAGACACAGGGACCGAGTGAGACACAGGGACCGAGAGAGAGACAGGGACCGAGTGAGAGACACAGGGACCGAGTGAAACACAGGGACCGAGAGAGAGACTCAGGGACCGAGAGAGACACAGGGACCGAGAGAGAGACACAGAGACCGAGAGAGACACACAGGGACCGAGAGAGGGACACAGGGAACAAGAGAGAGAGAGAGTGATTGAGCGAGTCACAGGGACCGAGAGATACACAGGGACCGAGATGGAGACACAGGAACCGAGCTGACACAGGTACCGAGTGAGAGACATAGGGACCGAGTGAGAGACACAGGGACCGGGAGAGAGACACAGGGACCAAGAGAGACACAGGGACTGAGACAGAGACAGTGACCGAGAGAGAGACACAAGGACCGAGAGAGACACAGGGACCGAGATGGAGACACAGGGACCGAGTGAGAGACACAGGGACCGAGAGAGAGACACAGGGACCGAGAGGGACACAGGGACCGAGAGAGAGACACAGGGACCGAGAGAAACAGAGTGACAGAGAGAGAGAGACAGGGACCGAGTGAGACACAGGGACCGAGAGAGAGAGACAGAGGGACCAAGAGAGACACAGGACCGAGAGAGACACAGGGACTGAGCGAGTCACAGGGACCGAGTGAGACACAGGGACCGAGTGAGACACAGGGACCGAGAGTGAGACACAGGGACCGAGTGAGACACAGGGACCGAGAGAGAGACACAGAGACCGAGAGAGAGACACAGGGACCGAGAGAGGGACACAGGGACCGAGAGAGAGACAGGGACCGAGAGAGAGAGACAGGGACCGAGAGAGAGACACAGGGACCGATTGAGACACAGGGACCGAGAGAGAGACACAGGGACCGACAGAGTGACAGGGACCTAGTGAGATACAGGGACCGAGAGAGAGAGACACAGGGACCAAGAGAGACACAAGGACCTAGAGAGAGACACAGGGGCCGAGAGAGTCACAGGGACCGAGAGACACAGGGACCGACAGAGACACTGAAACTGAGAGCGAGAGAAAGGGACCGAGTGAGAGAGACTCAGGGACCGAGAGAGAGACAGGGACCGAGAGAGACACAGGGACCAAGAGAGTGACAGTGACCGAGAGAGACACAGTGACTGAGAGAGAGAGACACAGGGACCGAGAGAGAGACACAAGGACCGAGAGAGACACAGGGACTGAGTGAGACACAGGGGTGAGAGGGAGACACAGGGACAGAGAGAGACACAGGAACCGATTGAGACACAGCGACCGAGACACAGGGACCGAGACAGAGAGACACAGAGACCGAGAGAGACACAGGGACCGAGGGAGAGAGACACAGGGACCGAGAGAGAGACTCAGGGACCGAGTGAGAGACACAGGGACTGAGCGAGTCACAGGGACCGAGTGAGCGACACAGGGACTGAGCGAGTCACAGGGACCGAGAGAGAGACACAGGGACTGAGCGAGTCACAGGGACCGAGAGAGAGACACAAAGACCGAGTGAGAGACACAGGGACTGAGCGAGTCACAGGGACCGAGAGAGAGACAAAGGGACTGAGCGAGTCACAGGGACCGAGAGAGTGACACAGGGACCAAGAGAGACACGAGGACCGAGAGAGACACAGCGACCGAGAGAGAGACACAGGGAGCCATAGAGAGTCACAGGGACCCAGAGAGAGACACAGGGACCCAGAGAGAGACACAGGGACCGACAGAGTCACAGGGACCGAGAGAGAGACACCGGGACAGAGAGAGAGACACAGGGACTGAGAGAGAGAGACAGGCACCGGGAGAGACACAGGGACCGAGTGAGACACAGGGACAGAGAGAGAGACACAGGGACCGATTGAGACACAGGGACTGAGAGAGTGACAGGGACCGAGTGAGACACAGGGACTGAGAGAGTGACAGGGACCGAGTGAGACACACGGACCCAGAGAGAGACACAGGGACCGAGAGAGACACAAGGACCTAAAGAGAGACACAGGGACTGAGAGAGCCACAGGGACCGAGAGAGAGAGACAGGGACCGAGAGAGAGACACAGGGACCGAGAGAGCCACAGGGACCGAGAGAGAGAGACAGGGACCGAGAGAGAGACACAGGGACCGAGAAAGACACAGGAACCGAGAGAGAGACACAGGGAACGACAGAGGCACTGAAACTGAGAGAGAGAGACAGGGACCGAGTGAGAGAGACACAGGGACTGAGCGAGTCACAGGGACCGAGAGAGAGACAGTGACCGAGAGAGACACTGGGACTGAGAGAGAGACACTGGGACCGAGAGAGACACAGGGACTGAGAGAGACACAAGGACCTAGAGTGAGACACAGGGACCGAGTGAGACACAGGGACCGAGAGAGTGACAGGGACCGAGTGAGACACAGGGACCGAGTGAGACAAAGGCACCGAGAGAGAGACAGTGAGCGAGAGAGATACAGGGACTGAGAGAGAGAGACACAGGGACCGAGAGAGAGACACAAGGACCGAGAGAGACACAGGGACCGAGAGAGAGAGACACAAGGACCGAGAGAGACACAGGGACCGAGGGAGAGAGACACAGGGACCGAGAGAGAGAGACACAGGGACCGAGAGAGAAAAAGGGACCGAGGGAGAGAGACACAGGGACTGAGAGAGAGAGACACAGGGACCGAGAGAGAGATACAGGGACCGAGTGAGAGACACAGGGACTGAGCGAGTCACAGGGACCGAGAGAGACACAGTGACCGAGAGAGACACAGGGACCGAGAGAGAGACAGAGGGACCGAGAGAGAGACACAGGGACCGAGGGAGACAAAGGGACCGAGTGAGACACAGAGACCGAGAGAGACACAGGGACCGAGAGAGAAACAGTGACCGAGAGAGACACAGGAACCGAGAGAGACACAGGGACCGAGATAGAGAGGCAGGGACCGAGATAGAGAGTCACAGGGACCGAGAGAGAGACACAGGGACCGAGAGAGACACAGGGACCGAGAGAGAGACACAGGGACCGAGAGAGAGACACAGGGACTGAGAGAGAGAGACACAGGGACTGAGAGAGAGACACAGGGACCAAGAGAGACAACTGGACCGAGTGAGACACAGGGGTGAGAGAGAGATACAGGGACCGAGAGAGACACAGGGACCAAGAGAGACACAGGGACTGAGAGAGACACAGGGACCGAGAGAGAGACACAGGGACCGAGAGAGACACAGGGACCGAGAGAGACACAGGAACCGAGCGAGAGACACAGGGACCGAGACAGAGACACCGGGATCGAGAGACACTCAGTGACCGAGAGAGAGACAGGGACCGAGAGAGAGAGAGTCACAGGGACCGAGAGAGAGAGACAGGGTCCGAGAGAGACACAGGGACCGAGTGAGACACAGGGGCCGAGAGAGTGACAGGGACCGAGAGAGACACTGGGACCGAGAGAGACACAGGCACCGAGAGAGAGACAGGGACCGAGAGAGACACAAGGACCTAGAGTGAGACACAGGGACCGAGTGAGACACAGGGACCGAGAGAGTGACAGGGACCGAGTGAGACACAGGGACCGAGTGAGACACAGGCACCGAGAGAGAGACAGGGACCGAGTGAGACACAGGGACCGAGAGAGAGACAGTGAGCGAGAGAGATACAGGGACTGAGAGAGAGAGACACAGGGACCGAGAGAGAGACACAAGGACCGAGAGAGACACAGGGACCGAGAGAGAGAGACACAGGGACCGAGAGAGAGAGACACGGGGACCGAGAGAGAAAAAGGACCGAGGGAGAGAGACACAGGGACTGAGAGAGAGAGACACAGGGACCGAGAGAGAGATACAGGGACCGAGTGAGAGACACAGGGACTGAGCGAGTCACAGGGACCGAGAGAGACACAGTGACCGAGAGAGACACAGGGACCGAGAGAGAGACAGAGGGACCGAGAGAGAGACACAGGGACCGAGGGAGACAAAGGGACCGAGTGAGACACAGAGACCGAGAGAGACACAGAGACCGAGAGAGACACAGGGACCGAGTGAGACACAGAGACCGAGAGAGACACAGGAACCGAGAGAGACACAGGGACCGAGATAGAGAGGCAGGGACCGAGAGAGAGAGTCACAGGGACCGAGAGAGAGACACAGGGACCGAGAGAGACACAGGGACCGAGAGAGAGACACAGGGACCGAGAGAGAGACACAGGGACTGAGAGAGAGAGACACAGGGACTGAGAGAGAGACACAGGGACCAAGCGAGACAACTGGACCGAGTGAGACACAGGGGTGAGAGAGAGATACAGGGACCAAGAGAGACACAGGGACTGAGAGAGACACAGGGACCGAGAGAGAGACACAGGGACCGAGAGAGACACAGGGACCGAGAGAGACACAGGAACCGAGCGAGAGACACAGGGACTGAGAGAGAGAGACAGGGACCGGGAGAGACACAGGAACCGAGAGAGAGACACAGGGACCGAGAGAGATACAGGGACCGAGAGAGAGACACAGGGACCGAGAAAGAGACACACGGACTGAGAGAGAGACACAGTGACTGAGAGAGAGACACCGGGACAGAGAGAGATAGGGACCGAGAGAGAGAGACACACCAGGACCGAGAGAGACACAGGGGTGAGAGAGAGATACAGGGACCGAGAGAGACACAGGGACCAAGAGAGACACAGGGACCGAGGGAGAGAGACACAGGGATCGAGAGAGAGACAAAGGGACCGAGTGAGAGACACAGGGACCGAGAGAGGCACAGGGACCGAGAGAGACAGAGGGACCTAGAGAGAGACACAGGGACTGAGCGAGTCACAGGGACCGAGAGAGACACAGGGACTGAGAGAGTCACAGGGACCGAGAGAGACACAGGGACCGAGAGAGAGACACAGGGACCGAGAGAGACACAGGGACCGAGGGAGAGACACAGGGACCGATAGAGAGACACAGGGACCGAGAGAGACACAGGGACTGAGAGAGTCACAGGGACCGAGAGAGACACAGGGACCGAGAGAGAGACACAGGGACCGAGAGAGACACAGGGACCGAGAGAGACACAGGAACCGAGCGAGAGACACAGGGACCGAGACAGAGACACCGGGATCGAGAGACACTCAGTGACCGAGAGAGAGACAGGGACCGAGAGAGAGAGAGTCACAGGGACCGAGAGAGAGAGACAGGGTCCGAGAGAGACACAGGGACCGAGTGAGACACAGGGGCCGAGAGAGTGACAGGGACTGAGAGAGACACTGGGACCGAGAGAGACACAGGCACCGAGAGAGAGACAGGGACCGAGAGAGACACAAGGACCTAGAATGAGACACAGGGACCGAGTGAGACACAGGGTCCGAGAGAGTGACAGGGACCGAGTGAGACACAGGGACCGAGTGAGACACAGGCACCGAGAGAGAGACAGGGACCGAGTGAGACACAGGGACCGAGAGAGAGACAGTGAGCGAGAGAGATACAGGGACTGAGAGAGAGAGACACAGGGACCGAGAGAGAGACACAAGGACCGAGAGAGACACAGGGACCGAGAGAGAGAGACACAGGGACCGAGAGAGAGAGACACGGGGACCGAGAGAGAAAAAGGGACCGAGGGAGAGAGACACAGGGACTGAGAGAGAGAGACACAGGGACCGAGAGAGAGATACAGGGACCGAGTGAGAGACACAGGGACTGAGCGAGTCACAGGGACCGAGAGAGACACAGTGACCGAGAGAGACACAGGGACCGAGAGAGAGACAGAGGGACCGAGAGAGAGACACAGGGACCGAGGGAGACAAAGGGACCGAGTGAGACACAGAGACCGAGAGAGACACAGAGACCGAGAGAGACACAGGGACCGAGTGAGACACAGAGACCGAGAGAGACACAGGAACCGAGAGAGACACAGGGACCGAGATAGAGAGGCAGGGACCGAGAGAGAGAGTCACAGGGACCGAGAGAGAGACACAGGGACCGAGAGAGACACAGGGACCGAGAGAGAGACACAGGGACCGAGAGAGAGACACAGGGACTGAGAGAGAGACACAGGGACCAAGAGAGACACGAGGACCGAGAGAGACACAGCGACCGAGAGAGAGACACAGGGAGCCATAGAGAGTCACAGGGACCCAGAGAGAGACACAGGGACCCAGAGAGAGACACAGGGACCGACAGAGTCACAGGGACCGAGAGAGAGACACCGGGACAGAGAGAGAGACACAGGGACTGAGAGAGAGAGACAGGCACCGGGAGAGACACAGGGACCGAGTGAGACACAGGGACAGAGAGAGAGACACAGGGACCGATTGAGACACAGGGACTGAGAGAGTGACAGGGACCGAGTGAGACACAGGGACTGAGAGAGTGACAGGGACCGAGTGAGACACACGGACCCAGAGAGAGACACAGGGACCGAGAGAGACACAAGGACCTAAAGAGAGACACAGGGACTGAGAGAGCCACAGGGACCGAGAGAGAGAGACAGGGACCGAGAGAGAGACACAGGGACCGAGAGAGCCACAGGGACCGAGAGAGAGAGACAGGGACCGAGAGAGAGACACAGGGACCGAGAAAGACACAGGAACCGAGAGAGAGACACAGGGAACGACAGAGGCACTGAAACTGAGAGAGAGAGACAGGGACCGAGTGAGAGAGACACAGGGACTGAGCGAGTCACAGGGACCGAGAGAGAGACAGTGACCGAGAGAGACACTGGGACTGAGAGAGAGACACTGGGACCGAGAGAGACACAGGGACTGAGAGAGACACAAGGACCTAGAGTGAGACACAGGGACCGAGTGAGACACAGGGACCGAGAGAGTGACAGGGACCGAGTGAGACACAGGGACAGATTGAGACACAGGCACCGAGAGAGAGACAGGGACCGAGTAAGAGACACCGGGACCGAGTGAGTCACAGGGACCGAGAGAGAGACAGTGAGCGAGAGAGATACAGGGACTGAGAGAGAGAGACACAGGGACCGAGAGAGAGACACAAGGACCGAGAGAGACACAGGGACCGAGAGAGAGAGACACAAGGACCGAGAGAGACACAGGGACCGAGGGAGAGAGACACAGGGACCGAGAGAGAGAGACACAGGGACCGAGAGAGAAAAAGGGACCGAGGGAGAGAGACACAGGGACTGAGAGAGAGAGACACAGGGACCGAGAGAGAGATACAGGGACCGAGTGAGAGACACAGGGACTGAGCGAGTCACAGGGACCGAGAGAGACACAGTGACCGAGAGAGACACAGGGACCGAGAGAGAGACAGAGGGACCGAGAGAGAGACACAGGGACCGAGGGAGACAAAGGGACCGAGTGAGACACAGAGACCGAGAGAGACACAGGGACCGAGAGAGAAACAGTGACCGAGAGAGACACAGGAACCGAGAGAGACACAGGGACCGAGATAGAGAGGCAGGGACCGAGATAGAGAGTCACAGGGACCGAGAGAGAGACACAGGGACCGAGAGAGACACAGGGACCGAGAGAGAGACACAGGGACCGAGAGAGAGACACAGGGACTGAGAGAGAGAGACACAGGGACTGAGAGAGAGACACAGGGACCAAGAGAGACAACTGGACCGAGTGAGACACAGGGGTGAGAGAGAGATACAGGGACCGAGAGAGACACAGGGACCAAGAGAGACACAGGGACTGAGAGAGACACAGGGACCGAGAGAGAGACACAGGGACCGAGAGAGACACAGGGACCGAGAGAGACACAGGAACCGAGCGAGAGACACAGGGACCGAGACAGAGACACCGGGATCGAGAGACACTCAGTGACCGAGAGAGAGACAGGGACCGAGAGAGAGAGAGTCACAGGGACCGAGAGAGAGAGACAGGGTCCGAGAGAGACACAGGGACCGAGTGAGACACAGGGGCCGAGAGAGTGACAGGGACCGAGAGAGACACTGGGACCGAGAGAGACACAGGCACCGAGAGAGAGACAGGGACCGAGAGAGACACAAGGACCTAGAGTGAGACACAGGGATCGAGTGAGACACAGGGACCGAGAGAGTGACAGGGACCGAGTGAGACACAGGGACCGAGTGAGACACAGGCACCGAGAGAGAGACAGGGACCGAGTGAGACACAGGGACCGAGAGAGAGACAGTGAGCGAGAGAGATACAGGGACTGAGAGAGAGAGACACAGGGACCGAGAGAGAGACACAAGGACCGAGAGAGACACAGGGACCGAGAGAGAGAGACACAGGGACCGAGAGAGAGAGACACGGGGACCGAGAGAGAAAAAGGGACCGAGGGAGAGAGACACAGGGACTGAGAGAGAGAGACACAGGGACCGAGAGAGAGATACAGGGACCGAGTGAGAGACACAGGGACTGAGCGAGTCACAGGGACCGAGAGAGACACAGTGACCGAGAGAGACACAGGGACCGAGAGAGAGACAGAGGGACCGAGAGAGAGACACAGGGACCGAGGGAGACAAAGGGACCGAGTGAGACACAGAGACCGAGAGAGACACAGAGACCGAGAGAGACACAGGGACCGAGTGAGACACAGAGACCGAGAGAGACACAGGAACCGAGAGAGACACAGGGACCGAGATAGAGAGGCAGGGACCGAGAGAGAGAGTCACAGGGACCGAGAGAGAGACACAGGGACCGAGAGAGACACAGGGACCGAGAGAGAGACACAGGGACCGAGAGAGAGACACAGGGACTGAGAGAGAGAGACACAGGGACTGAGAGAGAGACACAGGGACCAAGCGAGACAACTGGACCGAGTGAGACACAGGGGTGAGAGAGAGATACAGGGACCAAGAGAGACACAGGGACTGAGAGAGACACAGGACCGAGAGAGAGACACAGGGACCGAGAGAGACACAGGGACCGAGAGAGACACAGGAACCGAGCGAGAGACACAGGGACTGAGAGAGAGAGACAGGGACCGGGAGAGACACAGGAACCGAGAGAGAGACACAGGGACCGAGAGAGATACAGGGACCGAGAGAGAGACACAGGGACCGAGAAAGAGACACACGGACTGAGAGAGAGACACAGTGACTGAGAGAGAGACACCGGGACAGAGAGAGATAGGGACCGAGAGAGAGAGACACACCAGGACCGAGAGAGACACAGGGGTGAGAGAGAGATACAGGGACCGAGAGAGACACAGGGACCAAGAGAGACACAGGGACCGAGGGAGAGAGACACAGGGATCGAGAGAGAGACAAAGGGACCGAGTGAGAGACACAGGGACCGAGAGAGGCACAGGGACCGAGAGAGACAGAGGGACCTAGAGAGAGACACAGGGACTGAGCGAGTCACAGGGACCGAGAGAGACACAGGGACTGAGAGAGTCACAGGGACCGAGAGAGACAAAGGGACCGAGAGAGAGACACAGGGACCGAGAGAGACACAGGGACCGAGGGAGAGACACAGGGACCGAGAGAGAGACACAGGGACCGAGAGAGACACAGGGACTGAGAGAGTCACAGGGACCGAGAGAGACACAGGGACCGAGAGAGAGACACAGGGACCGAGAGAGACACAGGGACCGAGAGAGACACAGGAACCGAGCGAGAGACACAGGGACCGAGACAGAGACACCGGGATCGAGAGACACTCAGTGACCGAGAGAGAGACAGGGACCGAGAGAGAGAGAGTCACAGGGACCGAGAGAGAGAGACAGGGTCCGAGAGAGACACAGGGACCGAGTGAGACACAGGGGCCGAGAGAGTGACAGGGACTGAGAGAGACACTGGGACCGAGAGAGACACAGGCACCGAGAGAGAGACAGGGACCGAGAGAGACACAAGGACCTAGAGTGAGACACAGGGACCGAGTGAGACACAGGGTCCGAGAGAGTGACAGGGACCGAGTGAGACACAGGGACCGAGTGAGACACAGGCACCGAGAGAGAGACAGGGACCGAGTGAGACACAGGGACCGAGAGAGAGACAGTGAGCGAGAGAGATACAGGGACTGAGAGAGAGAGACACAGGGACCGAGAGAGAGACACAAGGACCGAGAGAGACACAGGGACCGAGAGAGAGAGACACAGGGACCGAGAGAGAGAGACACGGGGACCGAGAGAGAAAAAGGGACCGAGGGAGAGAGACACAGGGACTGAGAGAGAGAGACACAGGGACCGAGAGAGAGATACAGGGACCGAGTGAGAGACACAGGGACTGAGCGAGTCACAGGGACCGAGAGAGACACAGTGACCGAGAGAGACACAGGGACCGAGAGAGAGACAGAGGGACCGAGAGAGAGACACAGGGACCGAGGGAGACAAAGGGACCGAGTGAGACACAGAGACCGAGAGAGACACAGAGACCGAGAGAGACACAGGGACCGAGTGAGACACAGAGACCGAGAGAGACACAGGAACCGAGAGAGACACAGGGACCGAGATAGAGAGGCAGGGACCGAGAGAGAGAGTCACAGGGACCGAGAGAGAGACACAGGGACCGAGAGAGACACAGGGACCGAGAGAGAGACACAGGGACCGAGAGAGAGACACAGGGACTGAGAGAGAGAGACACAGGGACTGAGAGAGAGACACAGGGACCAAGCGAGACAACTGGACCGAGTGAGACACAGGGGTGAGAGAGAGATACAGGGACCAAGAGAGACACAGGGACTGAGAGAGACACAGGGACCGAGAGAGAGACACAGGGACCGAGAGAGACACAGGGACCGAGAGAGACACAGGAACCGAGCGAGAGACACAGGGACTGAGAGAGAGAGACAGAGACCGGGAGAGACACAGGGACCGAGAGAGAGACACAGGGACCGAGAGAGATACAGGGACCGAGAGAGAGACACAGGGACCGAGAAAGAGAAACACGGACTGAGAGAGAGACACAGTGACTGAGAGAGAGACACCGGGACAGAGAGAGATAGGGACCGAGAGAGAGAGACACAACAGGACCGAGAGAGACACAGGGGTGAGAGAGAGATACAGGGACCGAGAGAGACACAGGGACCAAGAGAGACACAGGGACCGAGGGAGAGAGACACAGGGATCGAGAGAGAGACAAAGGGACCGAGTGAGAGACACAGGGACCGAGAGAGGCACAGGGACCGAGAGAGACAGAGGGACCGAGAGAGAGACACAGGGACTGAGCGAGTCACAGGGACCGAGAGAGACACAGGGACTGAGAGAGTCACAGGGACCGAGAGAGACACAGGGACCGAGAGAGAGACACAGGGACCGAGAGAGACACAGGGACCGAGGGAGAGACACAGGGACCGAGAGAGAGACACAGGGACCGAGAGAGACACAGGGACTGAGAGATTCACAGGGACCGAGAGAGACACAGGGACCGAGAGAGAGACACAGGGACCGAGAGAGACACAGGGATCGAGGGAGAGACACAGGGACCGAGAGAGAGACACAGGGACCGAGAGAGACACAGGGACTGAGCGAGTCACAGGGACCGAGCGAGTCACAGGGACCGAGAGAGACACAGGGACCGAGAGAGACACAGCGACCGAGACAGAGACACCGGGATCGAGAGAAACTCAGTGACCGAGAGAGAGAGACAGGGACCGAGAGAGAGAGAGACACAGGGACCGAGAGAGAGAGACAGGGTCCGAGAGAGACACAGGGACCGAGTGAGACACAGGCACCGAGAGAGAGACAGGGACCGAGAGAGACACAAGGACCTAGAGTGAGACACAGGGACAGAGTGAGACACAGGGACCGAGAGAGTGACAGGGACCGAGTGAGACACAGGGACCGAGTGAGACACAGGCACCGAGAGAGAGACAGGGACTGAGTGAGAGACACAGGGACCGAGAGAGAGCCAGTGAGCGAGAGAGACACAGGGACCGAGTGAGACACAGGGACCGAGAGAGAGACAGGGACCGAGAGAGACACAAGGACCTAGAGTGAGACACAGGGACCGAGTGAGACACAGGGACCGAGAGAGTGACAGGGACCGAGTGAGACACAGGGACCGAGTGAGACACAGGGACCGAGAGAGAGACAGTGAGCGAGAGAGACACAGTGACTGAGAGAGAGAGACACAGGGACCGAGAGAGAGACACAAGGACCGAGAGAGAGAGACACAGGAACCGAGAGAGAAACAGGGACCGAGGGAGAGAGACACAGGGACTGAGAGAGAGAGACACAGGGACCGAGAGAGAGATACAGGGACCGAGTGAGAGACACAGGGACTGAGCGAGTCACAGGGACCGAGAGAGACACAGTGACCGAGAGAGACACAGGGACTGAGAGAGAGACACAGGGACCGAGAGAGACACAGGGACTGAGAGAGTCACAGGGACCAAGGGAGAGAGACACAGGGACCGAGAGAGTGACACAGGGACCGAGTGAGAGACAGAATCGTCCGAGAGAGAAAGATAGGGAGCGAGAGAGACACAGGGACTGAGAGAGACACAGGGACCGAAAGAGAGATAGGAACCAAGAGAGAGACAGGGGCCAAGAGAGACACACAGGGACTGAGTGAGAGACACAGGGACTGAGAGAGAGACACAGAGACCGAGAGAGAGACACCGGGACAGAGAGAGACACACAGGGACCAAGAGAGTGACACAGGGACTGAGAGAGAGAGACAGGGACCGGGAGAGACACAGTGACCGAGAAAGACACAGGGAGCAAGAGAGAGACACAGGGACCGAGAGAGACACCTGGACCGAGAGAGACACCGGGACCGAGAGAGAGAGACAGGGACCGGGAGAGACACAGGGACCGAGTGAGACACAGGGACCGAGAGAGAGACAGTGACCGAGAGAGACACTGGGACTGAGAGAGAGACACTGGGACCGAGAGAGACACAGGGACTGAGAGAGACACAAGGACCTAGAGTGAGACACAGGGACCGAGTGAGACACAGGGACCGAGAGAGTGACAGGGACCGAGTGAGACACAGGGACAGATTGAGACACAGGCACCGAGAGAGAGACAGGGACCGAGTAAGAGACACCGGGACCGAGTGAGTCACAGGGACCGAGAGAGAGACAGTGAGCGAGAGAGATACAGGGACTGAGAGAGAGAGACACAGGGACCGAGAGAGAGACACAAGGACCGAGAGAGACACAGGGACCGAGAGAGAGAGACACAAGGACCGAGAGAGACACAGGGACCGAGGGAGAGAGACACAGGGACCGAGAGAGAGAGACACAGGGACCGAGAGAGAAAAAGGGACCGAGGGAGAGAGACACAGGGACTGAGAGAGAGAGACACAGGGACCGAGAGAGAGATACAGGGACCGAGTGAGAGACACAGGGACTGAGCGAGTCACAGGGACCGAGAGAGACACAGTGACCGAGAGAGACACAGGGACCGAGAGAGAGACAGAGGGACCGAGAGAGAGACACAGGGACCGAGGGAGACAAAGGGACCGAGTGAGACACAGAGACCGAGAGAGACACAGGGACCGAGAGAGAAACAGTGACCGAGAGAGACACAGGAACCGAGAGAGACACAGGGACCGAGATAGAGAGGCAGGGACCGAGATAGAGAGTCACAGGGACCGAGAGAGAGACACAGGGACCGAGAGAGACACAGGGACCGAGAGAGAGACACAGGGACCGAGAGAGAGACACAGGGACTGAGAGAGAGAGACACAGGGACTGAGAGAGAGACACAGGGACCAAGAGAGACAACTGGACCGAGTGAGACACAGGGGTGAGAGAGAGATACAGGGACCGAGAGAGACACAGGGACCAAGAGAGACACAGGGACTGAGAGAGACACAGGGACCGAGAGAGAGACACAGGGACCGAGAGAGACACAGGGACCGAGAGAGACACAGGAACCGAGCGAGAGACACAGGGACCGAGACAGAGACACCGGGATCGAGAGACACTCAGTGACCGAGAGAGAGACAGGGACCGAGAGAGAGAGAGTCACAGGGACCGAGAGAGAGAGACAGGGTCCGAGAGAGACACAGGGACCGAGTGAGACACAGGGGCCGAGAGAGTGACAGGGACCGAGAGAGACACTGGGACCGAGAGAGACACAGGCACCGAGAGAGAGACAGGGACCGAGAGAGACACAAGGACCTAGAGTGAGACACAGGGATCGAGTGAGACACAGGGACCGAGAGAGTGACAGGGACCGAGTGAGACACAGGGACCGAGTGAGACACAGGCACCGAGAGAGAGACAGGGACCGAGTGAGACACAGGGACCGAGAGAGAGACAGTGAGCGAGAGAGATACAGGGACTGAGAGAGAGAGACACAGGGACCGAGAGAGAGACACAAGGACCGAGAGAGACACAGGGACCGAGAGAGAGAGACACAGGGACCGAGAGAGAGAGACACGGGGACCGAGAGAGAAAAAGGGACCGAGGGAGAGAGACACAGGGACTGAGAGAGAGAGACACAGGGACCGAGAGAGAGATACAGGGACCGAGTGAGAGACACAGGGACTGAGCGAGTCACAGGGACCGAGAGAGACACAGTGACCGAGAGAGACACAGGGACCGAGAGAGAGACAGAGGGACCGAGAGAGAGACACAGGGACCGAGGGAGACAAAGGGACCGAGTGAGACACAGAGACCGAGAGAGACACAGAGACCGAGAGAGACACAGGGACCGAGTGAGACACAGAGACCGAGAGAGACACAGGAACCGAGAGAGACACAGGGACCGAGATAGAGAGGCAGGGACCGAGAGAGAGAGTCACAGGGACCGAGAGAGAGACACAGGGACCGAGAGAGACACAGGGACCGAGAGAGAGACACAGGGACCGAGAGAGAGACACAGGGACTGAGAGAGAGAGACACAGGGACTGAGAGAGAGACACAGGGACCAAGCGAGACAACTGGACCGAGTGAGACACAGGGGTGAGAGAGAGATACAGGGACCAAGAGAGACACAGGGACTGAGAGAGACACAGGACCGAGAGAGAGACACAGGGACCGAGAGAGACACAGGGACCGAGAGAGACACAGGAACCGAGCGAGAGACACAGGGACTGAGAGAGAGAGACAGTGACCGGGAGAGACACAGGAACCGAGAGAGAGACACAGGGACCGAGAGAGATACAGGGACCGAGAGAGAGACACAGGGACCGAGAAAGAGACACACGGACTGAGAGAGAGACACAGTGACTGAGAGAGAGACACCGGGACAGAGAGAGATAGGGACCGAGAGAGAGAGACACACCAGGACCGAGAGAGACACAGGGGTGAGAGAGAGATACAGGGACCGAGAGAGACACAGGGACCAAGAGAGACACAGGGACCGAGGGAGAGAGACACAGGGATCGAGAGAGAGACAAAGGGACCGAGTGAGAGACACAGGGACCGAGAGAGGCACAGGGACCGAGAGAGACAGAGGGACCTAGAGAGAGACACAGGGACTGAGCGAGTCACAGGGACCGAGAGAGACACAGGGACTGAGAGAGTCACAGGGACCGAGAGAGACAAAGGGACCGAGAGAGAGACACAGGGACCGAGAGAGACACAGGGACCGAGGGAGAGACACAGGGACCGAGAGAGAGACACAGGGACCGAGAGAGACACAGGGACTGAGAGAGTCACAGGGACCGAGAGAGACACAGGGACCGAGAGAGAGACACAGGGACCGAGAGAGACACAGGGACCGAGAGAGACACAGGAACCGAGCGAGAGACACAGGGACCGAGACAGAGACACCGGGATCGAGAGACAGTCAGTGACCGAGAGAGAGACAGGGACCGAGAGAGAGAGAGTCACAGGGACCGAGAGAGAGAGACAGGGTCCGAGAGAGACACAGGGACCGAGTGAGACACAGGGGCCGAGAGAGTGACAGGGACTGAGAGAGACACTGGGACCGAGAGAGACACAGGCACCGAGAGAGAGACAGGGACCGAGAGAGACACAAGGACCTAGAGTGAGACACAGGGACCGAGTGAGACACAGGGTCCGAGAGAGTGACAGGGACCGAGTGAGACACAGGGACCGAGTGAGACACAGGCACCGAGAGAGAGACAGGGACCGAGTGAGACACAGGGACCGAGAGAGAGACAGTGAGCGAGAGAGATACAGGGACTGAGAGAGAGAGACACAGGGACCGAGAGAGAGACACAAGGACCGAGAGAGACACAGGGACCGAGAGAGAGAGACACAGGGACCGAGAGAGAGAGACACGGGGACCGAGAGAGAAAAAGGGACCGAGGGAGAGAGACACAGGGACTGAGAGAGAGAGACACAGGGACCGAGAGAGAGATACAGGGACCGAGTGAGAGACACAGGGACTGAGCGAGTCACAGGGACCGAGAGAGACACAGTGACCGAGAGAGACACAGGGACCGAGAGAGAGACAGAGGGACCGAGAGAGAGACACAGGGACCGAGGGAGACAAAGGGACCGAGTGAGACACAGAGACCGAGAGAGACACAGAGACCGAGAGAGACACAGGGACCGAGTGAGACACAGAGACCGAGAGAGACACAGGAACCGAGAGAGACACAGGGACCGAGATAGAGAGGCAGGGACCGAGAGAGAGAGTCACAGGGACCGAGAGAGAGACACAGGGACCGAGAGAGACACAGGGACCGAGAGAGAGACACAGGGACCGAGAGAGAGACACAGGGACTGAGAGAGAGAGACACAGGGACTGAGAGAGAGACACAGGGACCAAGCGAGACAACTGGACCGAGTGAGACACAGGGGTGAGAGAGAGATACAGGGACCAAGAGAGACACAGGGACTGAGAGAGACACAGGGACCGAGAGAGAGACACAGGGACCGAGAGAGACACAGGGACCGAGAGAGACACAGGAACCGAGCGAGAGACACAGGGACTGAGAGAGAGAGACAGGGACCGGGAGAGACACAGGGACCGAGAGAGAGACACAGGG
Source organism: Prionace glauca (assembly GCA_037974335.1). Classification (NCBI taxonomy): domain Eukaryota; kingdom Metazoa; phylum Chordata; class Chondrichthyes; order Carcharhiniformes; family Carcharhinidae; genus Prionace; species Prionace glauca. The sequence continues at coordinate 70,690 of JBBMRE010000126.1, read as the reverse complement.
ACCGAGAGAGATACAGGGACCGAGAGAGAGACACAGGGACCGAGAAAGAGAAACACGGACTGAGAGAGAGACACAGTGACTGAGAGAGAGACACCGGGACAGAGAGAGATAGGGACCGAGAGAGAGAGACACACCAGGACCGAGAGAGACACAGGGGTGAGAGAGAGATACAGGGACCGAGAGAGACACAGGGACCAAGAGAGACACAGGGACCGAGGGAGAGAGACACAGGGATCGAGAGAGAGACAAAGGGACCGAGTGAGAGACACAGGGACCGAGAGAGGCACAGGGACCGAGAGAGACAGAGGGACCGAGAGAGAGACACAGGGACTGAGCGAGTCACAGGGACCGAGAGAGACACAGGGACTGAGAGAGTCACAGGGACCGAGAGAGACACAGGGACCGAGAGAGAGACACAGGGACCGAGAGAGACACAGGGACCGAGGGAGAGACACAGGGACCGAGAGAGAGACACAGGGACCGAGAGAGACACAGGGACTGAGAGATTCACAGGGACCGAGAGAGACACAGGGACCGAGAGAGAGACACAGGGACCGAGAGAGACACAGGGACCGAGGGAGAGACACAGGGACCGAGAGAGAGACACAGGGACCGAGAGAGACACAGGGACTGAGCGAGTCACAGGGACCGAGCGAGTCACAGGGACCGAGAGAGACACAGGGACCGAGAGAGACACAGCGACCGAGACAGAGACACCGGGATCGAGAGAAACTCAGTGACCGAGAGAGAGAGACAGGGACCGAGAGAGAGAGAGACACAGGGACCGAGAGAGAGAGACAGGGTCCGAGAGAGACACAGGGACCGAGTGAGACACAGGCACCGAGAGAGAGACAGGGACCGAGAGAGACACAAGGACCTAGAGTGAGACACAGGGACAGAGTGAGACACAGGGACCGAGAGAGTGACAGGGACCGAGTGAGACACAGGGACCGAGTGAGACACAGGCACCGAGAGAGAGACAGGGACTGAGTGAGAGACACAGGGACCGAGAGAGAGCCAGTGAGCGAGAGAGACACAGGGACCGAGTGAGACACAGGCACCGAGAGAGAGACAGGGACCGAGAGAGACACAAGGACCTAGAGTGAGACACAGGGACCGAGTGAGACACAGGGACCGAGAGAGTGACAGGGACCGAGTGAGACACAGGGACCGAGTGAGACACAGGGACCGAGAGAGAGACAGTGAGCGAGAGAGACACAGTGACTGAGAGAGAGAGACACAGGGACCGAGAGAGAGACACAAGGACCGAGAGAGAGAGACACAGGAACCGAGAGAGAAACAGGGACCGAGGGAGAGAGACACAGGGACTGAGAGAGAGAGACACAGGGACCGAGAGAGAGATACAGGGACCGAGTGAGAGACACAGGGACTGAGCGAGTCACAGGGACCGAGAGAGACACAGTGACCGAGAGAGACACAGGGACTGAGAGAGAGACACAGGGACCGAGAGAGACACAGGGACTGAGAGAGTCACAGGGACCAAGGGAGAGAGACACAGGGACCGAGAGAGTGACACAGGGACCGAGTGAGAGACAGAATCGTCCGAGAGAGAAAGATAGGGAGCGAGAGAGACACAGGGACTGAGAGAGACACAGGGACCGAAAGAGAGATAGGAACCAAGAGAGAGACAGGGGCCAAGAGAGACACACAGGGACTGAGTGAGAGACACAGGGACTGAGAGAGAGACACAGAGACCGAGAGAGAGACACCGGGACAGAGAGAGACACACAGGGACCAAGAGAGTGACACAGGGACTGAGAGAGAGAGACAGGGACCGGGAGAGACACAGTGACCGAGAAAGACACAGGGAGCAAGAGAGAGACACAGGGACCGAGAGAGACACCTGGACCGAGAGAGACACCGGGACCGAGAGAGAGAGACAGGGACCGGGAGAGACACAGGGACCGAGTGAGACACAGGGACCGAGAGTGACAGAGGAACCGAGAGAGTGACAGGGATCGAGTGAGACACAGGGACCGAGAGAGAGACACAGGGACCCTGAGAGAGACACAGGGACCGAGAGAGACACAAGGACCTAGACAGAGAAACAGGGACCGAGAGAGACACTGAAACTGAGAGAGAGAGACAGGGACCGAGTGAGACACAGGGACCGAGAGAGAGACAGGTACCGAGTGAGAGACACAGGGACTGACTGAGACACAGGGACCGAGAGAGAGACACAATCGTCCGAGAGAGAAAGACAGGGAGCGAGAGAGAGACAGAGGGACCGAGAGAGACACAGGGACCGAGAGAGACACAGGGACCGAGTGAGACACAGAGACCGAGAGAGACACAGGGACCGAGAGAGAGACAGTGACCGAGAAAGAGACACAGGCACCGAGAGAGAGACACAGTGACTGAGAGAGAGACACAAAGTCTGATAGAGAGACATAGGGACCAAGAGAGACACCAGGACCGAGAGAGACACAGGGGTGAGAGAGAGATACAGGGACCGAGAGAGACATACGGACTGAGAGAGAGACACAGTGACCAAGAGAGAGACACCGGGACAGAGAGAGATAGGGACCGAGAGAGAGAGACACAGGCACCGAGAGAGAGACACAGGGACCAAGAGACACACCAGGACCGAGAGAGACACAGGGTGAGCGAGAGATACAGGGACCGAGAGAGACACAGGGACCAAGAGAGACACAGGGACCGAGAAAGAGACACAGTGTCCGAGAGAGAGACACCGGGACAGAGAGAGAGAAACAGGGACTGAGAGAGAGAGACACAGGGACCGAGAGAGTGACAGGGACCGAGTGAGACACAGCGACCCAGAAAGAGACACATGGACCGAGAGAAACACAAGGACCTAGAGAGAGACACAGGTACTGAGAGAGTCACAGGGACCGACAGAGACACTGAAACTGAGAGAGAGACACAGGGACCGAGTGAGACACAGGGACCGAGAGAGAGAGACAGGGTCCGAGTGAGAGAGAGACACAGGGACCGAGTGAGACACAGGGAGCGAGAGAGTGACAGGGACAGATTGAGAGACACAGGGACCCAGAGAGAGACACAGGGACCGAGAAAGTCACAGGGAGCAAGAGAGAGACACAGGGGCTGAGAGTGAGACACAGGGACCGAGAGAGAGACAGGGACAGAGAGTGAGACACAGGGACCGAGAGATAGACACAATCGCCCGAGAGAGAAAGACAGGGAGCGAGAGAGAGAGACACAGGGTCCGAGAGAGACACAAGGACCTAGAGAGAGACACAGGGACCGATAGAGACACTGAAACTGAGAGAGAGAGACAGGGACCGAGTGAGAGACACAGGGACAGAGTGAGACACAGGGACCGAGATTGAGACACAATCGTCCGAGAGAGAAAGACAGGGAGCGAGAGAGAGACAGAGGGACGGAGAGAGAGACACAGGGACCGAGAAAGAGACACACGGACTGAGAGAGAGACACAGTGACCGAGAGAGAGACACCGGGACAGAGAGAGATAGGGACCGAGAGAGAGAGACACAGGGACCGAGAGAGAGACACAGGGACTGAGAGAGAGAGAGACAGGGACCGGGAGAGACACAGTGACCAAGAGAGACACAGGGACCGAGAGAGAGACAAAGGGACCGAGTGAGAGACACAGGGACCGAGAGAGACACAGGGACTGAGCGAATCACAGGGACCGAGAGAGACAGAGGGACCGAGAGAGAGACACAGGGACCGAGAGAGAGACACAGGGACCGAGTGAGAGACACAGGGACCGAGAGAGAGACAAAGGGACCGAGTGAGAGACACAGGGACCGAGAGAGACACAGGGACTGAGAGAGACAGAGGGAACGAGAGAGAGACACAGGGACCGAGAGAGAGACACAGGGACCGAGTGAGAGACACAGGGACCGAGAGAGAGACAAAGGGACCGAGTGAGAGACACAGGGACCGAGTGAGAGACACAGGGACCGAGAGAGACAGAGGGACTGAGAGAGTCACAGGGACCGAGAGAGACACAGGGACCGAGAGAGAGACACAGGGACCGAGAGAGACACAGGGACCGAGAGATAGACACAGTGACCGAGAGAGAGACTCCGGGACAGAGAGAGAGATAGGGACAGAGAGAGAGACACAGGGACCAAGAGAGAGACACAGGGACTGAGAGAGAGAGACAGGGACCAAGAGAGAGAGACAGGGACCGGGAGAGACACAGTGACCGAGAAAGACACAGGGAGCAAGAGAGAGACACAGGGACCGAGAGAGAGACAGGGACCGAGTGAGAGAGACACAGGGACCGAGTGAGACACAGTGACCGAGAAAGACACAGGGAGCAAGAGAGAGACACAGGGACGGAGAGAGAGACACAGGGACCGAGAAAGAGACACACGGACTGAGAGAGAGACACAGTGACCGAGAGAGAGACACCGGGACAGAGAGAGATAGGGACCGAGAGAGAGAGACACAGGGACCGAGAGAGAGACACAGGGACTGAGAGAGAGAGAGACAGGGACCGGGAGAGACACAGTGACCAAGAGAGACACAGGGACCGAGAGAGAGACAAAGGGACCGAGTGAGAGACACAGGGACCGAGAGAGACACAGGGACTGAGCGAATCACAGGGACCGAGAGAGACAGAGGGACCGAGAGAGAGACACAGGGACCGAGAGAGAGACACAGGGACCGAGTGAGAGACACAGGGACCGAGAGAGAGACAAAGGGACCGAGTGAGAGACACAGGGACCGAGTGAGAGACACAGGGACCGAGAGAGACAGAGGGACCGAGAGAGAGACACAGGGACCGAGAGAGAGACACAGGGACCGAGTGAGAGACACAGGGACCGAGAGAGAGACACAGGGACCGAGAGAGACACAGGGACTGAGAGAGTCACAGGGACCGAGAGAGACACAGGGACCGAGAGAGAGACACAGGGACCGAGAGAGACACAGGGACCGAGAGATAGACACAGTGACCGAGAGAGAGACTCCGGGACAGAGAGAGAGATAGGGACAGAGAGAGAGACACAGGGACCAAGAGAGAGACACAGGGACTGAGAGAGAGAGACAGGGACCAAGAGAGAGAGACAGGGACCGGGAGAGACACAGTGACCGAGAAAGACACAGGGAGCAAGAGTGAGACACAGGGACCGAGAGAGAGACAGGGACCGAGTGAGAGAGACACAGGGACCGAGTGAGACACAGGGACCGAGAGAGACACAGGGACCGAGAGAGACACAAGGACCTAGAGAGAGACACAGGGACCGAGAGAGACACTGAAACTGAGAGAGAGAGACAGGGACCGAGTGAGAGACACAGGGACAGAGTGAGACACAGGGACCGAGATTGAGACACAATCGTCCGAGAGAGAAAGACAGGGAGCGAGAGAGAGACAGAGGGACCGAGAGAGACACAGGGACCGAGAGAGACACAGGGACCGAGTGAGACACAGAGACCGAGAGAGACACAGGGACCGAGAGAGAGACAGTGACCGAGAAAGACACAGGGACCGAGTGAGACACAGAGACCGAGAGAGACACAGGGACCGAGAGAGAGAGACACAGGGACCGAGAGAGATACAGGGGTGAGAGAGAGATACAGGGACCGATAGAGACACAGGGACCAAGAGAGACACAGGGACTGAGAGAGACACAGCGACCGAGAGAGAGACACAGGGACCGAGAGGACACAGGGACCGAGAGAGACACAGGGACCGAGCGAGAGACACAGGGACTGAGAGAGAGAGACAGGGACCGGGAGAGACACAGGGACCGAGAGAGAGAGACAGGGACCGAGAGAGAGACACCGGGACAGAGAGAGAGATAGGGACCAAGAGAGAGAGACACAGGGACTGAGAGAGAGAGAGACAGGGACCGGGAGAGACACAGGGACCAAGAGACACACCAGGACCGAGAGAGACACAGGGGTGAGAGAGAGATACAGGGACCGAGAGAGACACAGGGACCAAGAGAGACACAGGGACCGAGAGAGAGACACAGTGACCGAGAGAGAGACACCGGGACAGAGATAATGAAACAGGGACTGAGAGAGAGAGTCAGGGACCGAGTGAGACACAGGGACCGAGAAAGACACAGGGAGCAAGAGAGAGACACAGGGACCGAGAGAGACACCGGGGCCGAGAGAGACACAGGGACCGAGAGAGAGAGAGACAGGATCCGAGAGAGAGAGACACAGGGACCGAGTGAGACACAGGGACCAAGACAGTGACAGGGACCGAGTGAGACACAGGGACCCAGAAAGCGACACAGGGACCGAGAGAGAGACACAGGGACCGAGAGAGTCACAGGGACCGACAGAGACACTGAAACTGAGAGAGAGAGACAGGGACCGAGTGAGACACAGGGACCGAGAGAGAGACAGGTACCGAGTGAGAGACACAGGGACCGACTGAGACACAGGGACCGAGAGAGAGACACAATCGTCCGAGAGAGAAAGACAGGGAGCGAGAGAGAGACACAGGCGCCGAGAGAGACACAGGGACCGAGAAAGAGACACAGGCACCGAGAGAGAGACACAGTGACTGAGAGAGAGACACAAAGTCTGATAGAGAGACATAGGGACCAAGAGAGACACCAGGACCGAGTGAGACACAGGGGTGAGAGAGAGATACATGGACCGAGAGAGACACACGGACTGAGAGAGAGACACAGTGACCAAGAGAGAGACACCGGGACAGAGAGAGATAGGGACCGAGAGAGAGAGACACAGGCACCGAGAGAGAGACACAGGGACCAAGAGACACACCAGGACCGAGAGAGAGACACAGGGGTGAGCGAGAGATACAGGGACCGAGAGAGACACAGGGACCAAGAGAGACACAGGGACCAAGAGAGAGACACAGTGTCCGAGAGAGAGACACCGGGACAGAGAGAGAGAAACAGGGACTGAGAGAGAGAGACAGGGACCAGGAGAGACACATGGACCGAGAGAGACACAAGGACCTAGAGAGAGACACAGGTACTGAGAGAGTCACAGGGACCGACAGAGACACTGAAACTGAGAGAGAGAGACAGGGACCGAGTGAGACAGAGAGACCGCGAAAGAGACAGGGACCGAGAGAGAGACACAGGGACCGAGTGAGACATAGGGACCGAGAGAGAGAGACAGGGTCCGAGAGAGAGAGAGAGACACAGGGACCGAGTGAGACACAGGGACCGAGAGAGTGACAGGGACCAATTGAGAGACACAGGGACCCAGAGAGAGACACAGGGACCGAGAAAGTCACAGTGACCGACAGAGACACTGAAACTGAGAGAGAGGGACAAGGATCGAGTGAGACACAGGGGCCGAGAGAGAGACACCGTCGCCCGAGAGAGAAAGACAGGGAGCGAGAGAGAGAGAGACACAGGGTCCGAGAGAGTCACAAGGACCTAGAGAGAGACACAGGGACCGATAGAGACACTGAAACTGAGAGAGAGAGACAGGGACCGAGTGAGAGACACAGGGACAGAGTGAGACACAGGGACCGAGATTGAGACACAATCGTCCGAGAGAGAAAAACAGGGAGCGAGAGAGAGACAGAGGGACCGAGAGAGAGAGACACAGGGACCGAGAGAGACAGAGGGACCGAGTGAGAAACAGAGACCGAGAGAGACACAGCGACCGAGAGAGAGACACAGGGACCGAGAGAGATACAGGGACCGAGAGAGAGACACAGGGACCGAGAAAGAGACACACGGACTGAGAGAGAGACACAGTGACCGAGAGAGAGACACCGGGACAGAGAGAGATAGGGACCGAGAGAGAGAGACACAGGGACCGAGAGAGACACAGGGGTGAGAGAGAGATACAGGGACCGAGAGAGACACAGGGACCAAGAGAGACACAGGGACCGAGGGAGAGAGACACAGGGATCGAGAGAGAGACAAAGGGATCGAGTGAGAGACACAGGGACTGAGCGAGTCACAGGGACCGAGAGAGACAGGGGGACCGAGAGAGAGACACAGGGACCGAGAGAGACACAGGGACCGAGAGAGAGACACAGGGACCGAGAGAGACACAGGGACTGAGAGAGTCACAGGGACCGAGAGAGACACAGGGACCGAGAGAGAGACACAGGGACGGAGAGAGACACAGGGACCGAGGGAGAGACACAGGGATCGAGAGAGAGACACAGGGACCGAGAGAGACACAGGGACTGAGCGAGTCACAGGGACCGAGAGAGACACAGGGACCGAGAGAGAGACACAGGGACCGAGAGAGACACAGGGACCGAGAGAGAGACAGGGACCGAGAGAGAGACACAGGCACCGAGAGAGAGACACAGTGACCGAGAGAGAGACTCCGGGACAGAGAGAGAGATAGGGACAGAGAGAGAGACACAGGGACCAAGAGAGAGACACAGGGACTGAGAGAGAGAGACAGGGACCAAGAGAGAGAGACAGGGACCGGGAGAGACACAGTGACCGAGAAAGACACAGGGAGCAAGAGAGAGAAACAGGGACCGAGAGAGACACCTGGACCGAGAGAGACACAGGGACCGAGTGAGAGACAGGGACCGAGAGAGAGACACAGGGACCGAGTGAGACACAGGGGCCGAGAGAGACACAGGGACCGAGAGTGACAGAGGAAACGAGAGAGTGACAGGGACCGAGTGAGACACAGGGACCCTGAGAGAGACACAGGGACCGAGAGAGACACAAGGACCTAGAGAGAGACACAGGGACCGAGAGAGACACTGAAACTGAGAGAGAGAGACAGGGACCGAGTGAGAGACAGGGACCGAGATTGAGACACAATCGTCCGAGAGAGAAAGACAGGGAGCGAGAGAGAGACAGAGGGACCGAGAAAGACACAGGGACCGAGAGAGACACAGGGACCGAGTGAGACACAGAGACCGAGAGAGACACAGGGACCGAGAGAGAGAGACACAGGGACCGAGAGAGAGACACAATGACCGAGAGAGACACAGGGACCGAGTGAGAGACACAGGGACCGAGAGAGAGACACAGGGACTGAGACAGAGAGACAGGGACCGGGAGAGACACAGGGACCGAGAGAGAGACACAGGGACCAAGAGAGAGACACAGGGACTGAGAGAGAGAGACAGGGACCAAGAGAGAGAGACAGGGACCGGGAGAGACACAGTGACCGAGAAAGACACAGGGAGCAAGAGAGAGAAACAGGGACCGAGAGAGACACCTGGACCGAGAGAGACACAGGGACCGAGTGAGAGACAGGGACCGAGAGAGAGACACAGGGACCGAGTGAGACACAGGGGCCGAGAGAGACACAGGGACCGAGAGTGACAGAGGAAACGAGAGAGTGACAGGGACCGAGTGAGACACAGGGACCGAGAGAGAGAGAGACAGGGTCCGAGAGTGAGAGAGACACAGGGACCGAGTGAGACACAGGGACCGAGAGATTGACAGGGACCGATTGAGAGACACAGGGACCCAGAGAGAGACACAGGGACCGAGAAAGTCACAGGGACCGACAGAGACACTGAAACTGAGAGAGAGGGACAGGGATCGAGTGAGACACAGGGACTGAGAGTGAGACACAGTGACCGAGAGAGAGACACAATCGCCCGAGAGAGAAAGACAGGGAGCGAGAGAGAGAGACACAGGGTCCGAAAGAGACACAAGGACCTAGAGAGAGACACAGGGACCGATAGAGACACTGAAACTGAGAGAGAGAGACAGGGACCGAGTGAGAGACACAGGGACAGAGTGAGACACAGGGACCGAGATTGAGACACAATCGTCCGAGAGAGAAAGACAAGGAGCGAGAGAGAGACAGAGGGACGGAGAGAGACTCAGGGACCGAGAGAGACAGAGGGACCGAGTGAGAAACAGAGACCGAGAGAGACACAGGGACCGAGAGAGAGACACAGGGACCGAGAGAGACACAGGGACCGAGAGAGACACAGGGACCGAGAAAGAGACACACGGACTGAGAGAGAGACACAGTGACCGAGAGAAAGACACCGGGACAGAGAGAGATAGGGACCGAGAGAGAGAGACACAGGGACCGAGAGAGAGACACAGGGACTGAGAGAGAGAGAGACAGGGACCGGGAGAGACACAGTGACCAAGAGACACACCAGGACCGAGAGAGACACAGGGGTGAGAGAGAGATACAGGAACCGAGAGAGACACAGGTTCCAAGAGAGACACAGGGACCGAGGGAGAGAGACACAGGGATCGAGAGAGAGACAAAGGGACCGAGTGAGAGACACAGGGACTGAGCGAGTCACAGGGACCGAGAAAGACACAGGGAGCAAGAGAGAGACACAGGGGCCGAGAGAGACACCGGGACCGAGAGATACACAGGGACCGAGAGAGAGAGACATGGTCCGAGAGAGAGAGACACAGGGACTGAGTGAGACACAGGGTCCGAGAGAGTGACAAGGACCCAGTGAGACACAGGGACCCAGAAAGAGACACAGGGACCGAGAGAGACACAAGGACCTAGAGAGAGACACAGGTACCGAGAGAGTCACAGGGACCGACAGAGACACTGAAACTGAGAGAGAGAGACAGGGACCGAGTGAGACGCAGGGACCGAGAGAGAGACAGGGACCGCGAGAGAGACACAAGGACCGAGAGAGAGACACAGGGACCGAGAGAAACACAGTGACCGAGAGAGAGAGACTGGGACCGAGAGAGAGACACAGGGTCCGAGAGAGAGACACAGGGACCGAGTGAGACATAGGGACCAAGAGACAGAGACAGGGTCCGATAGAGAGAGACACAGGGACCGAGTGAGACACAGGGACTGAGTGAGACACAGGGACCGAGAGAGAGACACAATCGTCCGAGAGAGAAAGACAGGGAGCGAGAGAGACACAGGGACCGAGAGAGAGAGACACAGGGTCCGAGAGAGACACAGGGACCGAGGGAGAGAGACACAGGGACCGAGAGAGAGACACAGGGACCGAGAGAGAGACACAGGGACCGAGTGAGAGACACAGGGACTGAGCGAGTCACAGGGACCGAGAGAGACACAGGGACCGAGAGAGAGACACAGGGACCGAGAGAGAGACACAGGGACTGAGAGAGAGACACGGGGACCGAGAGAGACACAGGGACTGAGCGAGTCACAGGGACCGAGAGAGACACAGGCACCAAGAGAGAGACACAGGGACTGAGAGTGAGAGACACAGGGACTGAGAGAGAGACACAGGAACCAAGAGAGACACCAGGACCGAGAGAGACAGAGGGGTGAGTGAGAGATACAGGGACCGTGAGAGACACAGGGACCGAGTGAGACACACGGACCGAGGGATCCACAGGGACCGAGAGAGAGACACAGGGACCAAGAGAGACACAGGGACCGAGAGAGAGACACAGTGACCGAGAGAGAAACTCTGGGACATAGAGAGAGACACAGGTACCAAGAGAGAGACACAGGGACTGAGAGAGAGAGACAGGGACCGGGAGAGACACAGGGACCGAGAGAGACACAGGGAGCAAGAGAGAGACACAGGGACCGAGAGAGACACCTGGACCGAGAGAGACACAGGGACCGAGAGAGAGACACAGGGACCGAGAGAGACACAGGGACCGAGAGAGAGACATAGCGACCGAGTGAGACACAGGGACCGAGAGAGACACAGGGACCGAGAGAGACACAGGGACCGAGAGTGACAGAGGAACCGAGAGAGTGACAGGGACCGAGTGAGACACAGGGACCCTGAGAGAGACACAGGGACCGAGAGAGACACTGAAACTGAGAGAGAGAGACAGGGACCGAGTGAGAGACACAGGGACAGAGTGAGACACAGGGACCGAGATTGAGACACAATCGTCCGAGAGAGAAAGACAGGCAGCGAGAGAGAGACACAGGGACCGAGAGAGACACAGGGACCGAGAGAGAGAGAGACAGGGTCCGAGAGTGAGAGAGACACAGGGACCGAGTGAGACACAGGGACCGAGAGATTGACAGGGACCGATTGAGAGACACAGGGACCGAGAGAGAGAGAGACAGGGTCCGAGAGTGAGAGAGACACAGGGACCCAGAGAGAGACACAGGGAGCAAAAGAGACAACTGGACCGTGAGAGACACAGGGGTGAGAGAGAGATACAGGGACCGAGAGAGACACAGGGACCAAGAGAGACACAGGGACTGAGAGAGACACAGGGACCGAGAGAGAGACACAGGGACCGAGAGAGACACAGGGACCGAGCGAGAGACACAGGGACTGAGAGAGAGAGACAGGGACCGGGAGAGACACAAGGACCGAGAGAGAGAGAAAGGGACCGAGAGAGAGACACCGGGACAGAGAGAGAGATAGGGACCAAGAGAGAGAGACACAGGGACTGAGAGAGAGAGAGACAGGGACCGGGAGAGACACAGGGACCAAGAGACACACCAGGACCGAGAGAGACACAGGGGTGAGAGAGAGATACAGGGACCGAGAGAGACACAGGGACCGAGAGAGAGAGACACAGTGACCGAGAGAGAGACACCGGGACAGAGAGAGAGAAACAGGGAATGAGAGAGAGAGACAGGGACCGGGAGAGACACAGGGACCGAGTGAGACACAGGGACCGAGAAAGACACAGGGAGCAAGAGAAAGACACAGGGACCAAGAGAGACACAGGGTCCGAGAGAGAGAGACACAGGGACCCAGAAAGAGACACAGGGACCGACAGAGCCACTGAAACTGAGAGAGAGAGACAGGGACCGAGTGAGACACAGGGACCGACTGAGACACAGGGACCGAGAGAGAGACACAATCGTCCGAGAGAGAAAGACAGGGACCGAGAGAGACACCAGGACCGAGAGAGAGACACAGGGACTGAGAGAGACACAGGGGTGAGAGACAGATACAGGGACCGAGAGAGACACCGGGACAGAGAAAGAGACACAGGGACTGAGAGAGAGAGACATGGACCGGGAGAGACACTGGGACCGAGAGAGATACAGGGACCGAGTGAGAGACAGTGTGAGAGAGAGAGACAGTGAGCGAGAGAGACAAAGAGTCTGAGAGAGAGAGACAGTGAGCGAGAGAGACACAGGGACTGAGAGAGAGAGACACAGGGACCTAGAGAGAGACAGTGAGCGAGAGAGAGACAGTGAGCGAGAGAGACACAGGGACTGAGAGAGAGAGACACAGGGACCGAGAGAGAGACACAAGGACCGAGAGAGACACAGGGACTGAGAGAGACACAGGGACTGAGAGAGAGAGAGACACAGGGACCGAGAGAGAGATACAAGGACCGAGAGAGACACAGGGACCGAGTGAGACACAGGGACCGAAAGAGACACAGGGACGTAGAGAGTCACAGGGACCGAGAGCGAGACAGTGACCGAGAGAGACACAGGGACTGAGAGAGAGAGACACAGGGACCGAGAGAGAGACACAGTGACTGAGAGAGAGACACAGGGACTGATAGAGAGACATAGGGACCAAGAGAGACACCAGGACCGAGAGAGTCGCAGGGGTGGGAGAGAGACACAGTGACCGAGAGAGAGACACCGGGACAGAGAGAGAGAGACAGGGACTGAGAGAGAGAGACAGGGACCGAGAGAGAGAGACACAGGGACCGAGAGAGAGACACAGGGACTGAGAGAGAGAGAGACAGGGACCGGGAGAGACACAGGGACCAAGAGAGAGACACAGGGACTGAGAGAGAGAGACAGGGACCGGGAGAGACACAGTGACCGAGAAAGACACAGGGAGCAAGAGAGAGACACAGGGACCGAGAGAGACACCGGGACCGAGAGAGACAATGGGACCGAGAGAGAGAGACACAGGGACCGAGTGAGACACAGGGACCGAGAGAGACACAGGGACCGAGAGTGACAGAGGAACTGAGAGAGTGACAGGGACCGAGTGAGACACAAGGACGTCGAGAGAGACACAGGGACCGAGAGAGACACTTAAACTGAGAGAAAGAGACAGGGACCGAGTGAGAGACATAGGGACCGAGATTGAGACACAATCGTCCGAGAGAGAAAAACAGGGAGCGAGAGAGTCACAGGGACCGAGTGAGAAACAGAGACCGAGAGAGACACAGGGACCGAGAGAGAGACAGTGACCGAGAGAGACACAGGGACCGAGTGAGACACAGAGACCGAGAGAGACACAGGGACAGAGAGAGACACAGGGACCGAGATAGAGACACAGGGACCGAGAGAGACACAGGGACTGAGTGAGACACAGAGACCGAGAGAGACACAGGGACAGAGAGGGACACAGGGACCGAGATAGAGCCACAGGGACAGAGAGAGAGAGACACAGGGACCGGGAGAGACACTGGGACCGAGACAGACACAGGGACTGAGTGAGACACAGTGACCGAGAGAGACACAGGGACCGAGAGAGAGACAGTGAGCGAGAGAGACGCAGGGACTGAGAGAGAGAGACACAGGGACCGAGAGAGAGACACAAGGACCGAGAGAGACACAGGGACCGAGAGAGACACAGAGACTGAGAGAGAGAGACACAGGGAACGAGAGAGAGACACAGGGACTTAGAGAGAGAGACACAGGGACCGAGAGAGAGACACAAGGACCGAGAGAGACACAGGGACCGAGAGAGACACAGGGACCGAGAGCGAGACAGTGACCGAGAGAGACACAGGGACTGAGAGAGAGAGACACAGGGACCGAGAGAGACACAGGGACCGAGTGAGACACAGCGACCGAGAGAGACACAGGGACCGAGAGAGACACAGGGACCGAGGGAGAGAGACACAGGGACCGAGAGAGAGACACAGGGACCGAGAGAGACACAGGGACTGAGAGAGTCACAGGAACCGAGAGAGAGACACAGGCACCGAGAGAGAGACACAGTGACTGAGAGAGAGAGACACAGGAACTGATAGAGAGGCATAGGGACCAAGAGAGACACCAGGACCGAGAGAGACACTGTGGTGAGAGAGAGATACAGGGACCGAGAGAGACACAGGGACCGAGAGAGAGACACAAGGACAGAGAGAGACACAGGGACTGAGAGAGACACAGAGACTGAGAGAGAGAGACACAGGGACCGAGAGAGAGACACAAGGACCGAGAGAGACACAGGGACCGAGAGCGAGACAGTGACCGAGAGAGACACAGGGACTGAGAGAGAGAAACACAGGGACCGAGAGAGAGACACAAGGACCGAGAGAGACACAGGGACTGAGAGAGTCATAGGGACCGAGAGAGAGACACAGTGACTGAGAGAGAGAGAGACACAGGGACTGATAGAGAGACATAGGGACCAAGAGAGACACCAGGACCGAGAGAGACACTGTGGTGAGAGAGAGATAGAGGGACCGAGAGAGACACACGGACTGAGAGAGAGACACAGTGACCGACAGAGAGAGATACCGGGAGAGAGAGAGAGATAGGGATCGAGAGAGAGAGACACAGGAACCGAGAGAGAGACACAGGGACTGAGAGAGAGAGAGACAGGGACCGAGAGAGACACAGGGACCAAGAGACATACCAGGACCGAGAGAAACACAGGGGTGAGAGAGAGATACAGGGACCGAGAGAGATACAGGGACCAAGAGAGACACAGGGACCTAGAGAGACACAGGAACTGAGAGAGAGACACCGGGACAGAGAGAGAGAAACAGGGACTGAGAGAGAGACACAGGGACCGAGGGAGAGAGACACAGGGACCGAGAGAGAGACACAGGGACTGAGAGAGAGACACAGGGACCCAGAGAGACACAGGGACTGAGAGAGTCACAGGGACCGAGAGAGAGACACAGGCACCGAGAGAGCGACACAGTGACTGAGAGAGACAATGAGACTGAGAGAGAGAGACACAGGGACCGAGAGAGAGACACAAGGACCGAGAGAGACACAGGGACTGAGAGAGTCACAGGAACCGAGAGAGAGACACAGGCACCGAGAGAGAGACACAGTGACTGAGAGAGAGAGACACAGGAACTGATAGAGAGGCATAGGGACCAAGAGAGACACCAGGACCGAGAGAGACACTGTGGTGAGAGAGAGATACAGGGACCGAGAGAGACACAGGGACCGAGAGAGAGACACAAGGACAGAGAGAGACACAGGGACTGAGAGAGACACAGAGACTGAGAGAGAGAGACACAGGGACCGAGAGAGAGACACAAGGACCGAGAGAGACACAGGGACCGAGAGCGAGACAGTGACCGAGAGAGACACAGGGACTGAGAGAGAGAAACACAGGGACCGAGAGAGAGACACAAGGACCGAGAGAGACACAGGGACTGAGAGAGTCATAGGGACCGAGAGAGAGACACAGGCACCGAGAGAGAGACACAGTGACTGAGAGAGAGAGAGACACAGGGACTGATAGAGAGACATAGGGACCAAGAGAGACACCAGGACCGAGAGAGACACTGTGGTGAGAGAGAGATACAGGGACCGAGAGAGACACACGGACTGAGAGAGAGACAAAGTGACCGAGAGAGAGAGATACCGGGACAGAGAAAGAGATAGGGATCGAGAGAGAGAGAGACACAGGAACCGAGAGAGAGACACAGGGACTGAGAGAGAGAGAGACACAGGGACCAAGAGACATACCAGGACCGAGAGAGACACAGGGGTGAGAGAGAGATACAGGGACCGAGAGAGACACAGGGACCAAGAGACATACCAGGACCGAGAGAGACACAGGGGTGAGAGAGAGATACAGGGACCGAGAGAGACACAGGGACTAAGAGAGACACAGGGACCTAGAGAGACACAGGGACTGAGAGAGAGACACCGGGACAGAGAGAGAGAAACAGGGACTGAGAGAGAGAGACACAGGGACCGGGAGAGACACAGGGACCGAGAAAGACACAGGGTGCAAGAGAGAGACACAGGGACCGAGAGAGATACCGGGACCGAGAGAGACACAGGGACCGAGAGAGAGAGAGACAGGGTCCGAGAGAGAGAGAGACACAGGGACCGAGTGAGACACAGGGACCGAGAGAGTGACAGGGACCGAGTGAGACACAGGGACCGAGAGAGAGACAGGGACCGAGTGAGAGACACAGGGACCGACTGAGACACAGGGACCGAGAGAGAGACACAATCGTCCGAGAGAGAAAGACAGGGAGCGAGAGAGAGACACAGGGTCCGAGAGAGACACCAGGACCGAGAGAGAGACACAGGGACTGAGAGAGACACAGGGGTGAGAGAGAGATACAGGGACCGAGAGAGACACAGGGACCGAGAGAGAGACACAATGACCGAGAGAGAGACACCGGGACAGAGAAAGAGACACAGGGACTGAGAGAGAGAGACACAGGGACTGATAGAGAGTCATAGGGACCAAGAGAGACACCAGGACCGAGAGAGACACAGGGGTGAGAGAGAAATACAGGGACCGAGAGAGACACACGGACTGAGAGAAAGACACAGTGACCGAGAGAGAGAGACACCGGGACAGAGAGAGAGATAGGAACCGAGAGAGAGAGACACAGGGACCGAGAGAGGGACACAGGGACTGAGAGAGAGAGAGAGACAGGGACCAGGAGAGACACAGGGACCAACAGACACACCAGGACCGAGAGAGACATAGGGGTGAGAGAGAGACACAAGGACAGAGAGAGACACAGGGACCGAGAGAGACACAGAGACTGAGAGAGAGAGACACAGGGACCGAGAGAGAGACACAAGGACCGAGAGAGACACAGGGACCGAGTGAGACACAGGGACCGAAAGAGACAAAGGGACGGAGAGAGACACAGGGACCGAGAGCGAGACAGTGACCGAGAGAGACACAGGGACTGAGAGAGAGAAACACAGGGACCGAGAGAGAGACACAAGGACCGAGAGAGACACAGGGACTGAGAGAGTCACAGGGACCGAGAGAGAGACACAGGCACCGAGAGAGAGACACAGTGACTGAGAGAGAGAGACACAGGGACTGATAGAGAGACATAGGGACCAAGAGAGACACCAGGACCGAGAGAGACACTGTGGTGAGAGAGAGATACAGGGACCGAGAGAGACACAGGGACCGAGAGAGAGACACAAGGACCGAGAGAGACACAGGGACCGAGTGAGACACAGGGACCGAAAGAGACACAGGGACTGAGAGAGAGAAACAGTGACCGAGAGAGAGACACCAGGACAGAGAGAGAGATAGGGATCGAGAGAGAGACACAGGGACTGAGAGACAGAGACAGGGACCGAGAGAGACACAGGGACCGAGAGAGAGACACAGTGACTGAGAGAGACACAGGGACCGAGAGAGAGACACAGGCACCGAGAGAGAGACACAGTGACTGAGAGAGAGAGACACAGGGAATGATAGAGAGACATAGGGACCAAGAGAGACACCAGGACCGAGAGAGACACAGGGGTGAGATAGAGATACAGGGACCGAGAGAGACACACGGACTGAGAGAGAGACACAGTGACCGAGAGAGAGAGATACCGGGACAGAGAGAGAGATAGGGATCGAGAGAGAGAGACACAGGGACCGAGAGAGGGACACAGGGACTGAGAGAGAGAGAGAGACAGGGACCAGGAGAGACACAGGGACCAACAGACACACCAGGACCGAGAGAGACATAGGGGTGAGAGAGAGATACAGGGACCGAGAGAGACACAGGGACCAAGAGAGACACATGGACCGAGAGAGTGACACAGTGTCCGAGAGAGAGACACCGAGACAGAGAAAGAGACATAGGGACTGAGAGAGAGAGACAGGGTCCGGGAGAGACACTGGGACCGAGAGAGACACAGGGACTGAGTGAGACACAGAGACCGAGAGAGACACAGGGACCGAGAGAGAGACAGTTAGCGAGAGAGAAACAGGGACAGAGAGAGAGACACAGGGACCGAGAGAGAGACACAAGGACCGAGAGAGACACAGGGACCGAGAGAGAGACACAGGGACCGAGTGGGACACAGGGGTGAGAGAGAAATACAGGGACCGAGAGAGACACACGGACTGAGAGAGAGACACAGTGACCGAGAGAGAGAGACACAGGGACAGAGAGAGAGATAGGGACCGAGAGAGAGAGACACAGGGACCGAGAGAGAGACACAGGGACCGAGAGAGAGACACAGGGACCGAGTGAGACACAGGGACCGAGAGAGAGATACAGGGTCCGAGAGAGAGAGACACAGGGACCGAGAGAGACACAAGGACCTAGAGAGAGTCACAGGGACCGAGAGACTCACTGGGACCGACAGAGACACTGAAACTGAGAGAGAGAGAGACAGGGACCGAGTGAGACACAGGGACCGAGAGAGAGACAGGGACCGAGTGAGAGACACAGGGACCGAGTGAGACACAGGGACCGAGAGAGACACAGGGACCGAGTGAGACACAGAGACCGAGAGAGACACAGGGACTGAGAGAGAGAGACACTAGGACCGAGAGAGACACAGGGACCGAGTGAGACACAGGGTCCGAGAGAGACACAGGGACCGAGAGAGACACAGGGATTGAGAGAGAGAGACACCGGGACCGAGAGAGAGACACAGGGACCGAGTGAGACACAGGGGTGAGAGGGAGACTCAGGGACCGAGAGAGACACAGGGACCGAGTGAGACACAGCGACCGAGAGAGACACAGGGACCGAGAGAGAGAGACACAGGGACTGAGAGAGACACAGGGACCGAGAGAGACACAGGGATCGAGAGAGAGACACAGGGACCGATTGAGAGACACAGGGACTGAGCGAGTCACAGAGACCGAGAGAGAGATACAGGGACTGAGAGAGACACATGGACCGCATGAGACACACGGACCGACGGAGACTCAGGGACCGAGAGAGAGACACAGGGACCAAGAGAGACACAGGGACTGAGAGAGAGAAACAGTGACCGAGAGAGAGACACCAGGACAGAGAGAGAGATAGGGACCGAGAGAGAGACACAGGGACTGAGAGACAGAGACAGGGACCGAGAGAGACACAGGGTCCGAGAGAGAGACACAGTGACTGAGAGAGACACAGGGACCGAGAGAGAGACACAGGGACCGAGTGAGAGACACAGGGACCGAGAGAGAGCCACAGGGACCGAGAAAGACACAGGGAGCAAGAGAGAGACACAGGGACCGAGAGAGACTCACGAACCGAGACAGAGACAGGTACCGAGTGAGAGACACAGGGACCGAGTGAGAGACACATGGACCGAGAGAGAGACACAGGGACCGAGAGGGACACAGGGACCGAGAGAGAGACACAAGGACCGAGAGAGACACAGGGACCGAGTGAGAGACACAGGGACCGAGGGAGAGCCACAGGGACCGAGAAAGACACAGGGAGCAAGAGAGAGACACAGGGACCGAGAGAGACTCACGAACCGAGACAGAGACAGGTACCGAGTGAGAGACACAGGGACCGAGTGAGAGACACATGGACCGAGAGAGAGACACAGGGACCGAGAGGGACACAGGGACCGAGAGAGAGACACAAGGACCGAGAGAGACACAGGGACCGAGTGAGAGACACAGGGACCGAGGGAGAGCCACAGGGACCGAGAAAGACACAGGGAGCAAGAGAGAGACACAGGGACCGAGAGAGACTCACGAACCGAGACAGAGACAGGTACCGAGTGAGAGACACAGGGACCGAGTGAGAGACACATGGACCGAGAGAGAGACACAGGGACCGAGAGGGACACAGGGACCGAGAGAGAGACACAAGGACCGAGAGAGACACAGGGACCGAGAGAGACACAGAGACTGAGAGAGAGAGACACAAGGAACGAGAGAGAGACACAGGGACTTAGAGAGAGAGAGACACAGGGACCGAGAGAGAGACACAAGGACCGAGAGAGACACAGGGACTGAGAGAGACACAGGGACCGAGAGCGAGACAGTGACCGAGAGAGACACAGGGACTGAGAGAGGGAGACACAGGGACCGAGAGAGACACAGGGACCGAGTGAAACACAGCGACCGAGAGAGACACAGGGACCGAGAGAGACACACGGACCGAGGGAGAGAGACACAGGGACCGAGAGAGAGACAGAGGGACCGAGAGAGAGACAGGGACCGAGAGAGACACAGGCACCGATAGAGCGACACAGTGACTGAGAGAGAGAGACACAGGGACTGATAGAGAGACATAGGGACCAAGAGAGACACCAGGACCGAGAGAGACACTGTGGTGAGAGAGAGATACAGGGACCGAGAGAGACACACGGACTGAGAGAGAGACACAGTGACCGAGTGAGAGAGATACCGGGACAGAGAGAGAGATAGGGATCGAGAGAGAGAGACACAGGAACCGAGAGAGAGACACAGGGACTGAGAGAGAGAGAGGCAGGGACCAGGAGAGACACAGGGACCAAGAGACACACCAGGACCGAGAGAGACACAGGGGTGAGAGAGAGATACAGGGACAGAGACAGACACAGGGACCAAGAGAGACACAGGGACCTAGAGAGACACAGGGACTGAGAGAGAGAGACACCGGGACAGAGAGAGAGAAACAGGGACTGAGAGAGAGACACCGGGACCGGGAGAGACACAGGGACCGAGTGAGACACAGGGACCGAGACGGACACAGGGTGCAAGAGAGAGAGACACAGGGACAGAGAGAGACACAGGGACCGAGGGAGAGAGACACAGGGACCGAGAGAGAGACACAGGGACCGAGAGAGAGACACAGGCACCGAGAGAGAGACACAGTGACTGAGAGAGAGAGACACAGGAACTGATAGAGAGGCATAGGGACCAAGAGAGACACCAGGACCGAGAGAGACACTGTGGTGAGAGAGAGATACAGGGACCGAGAGAGACACAGGGACCGAGAGAGAGACACAAGGACAGAGAGAGACACAGGGACTGAGAGAGACACAGAGACTGAGAGAGAGAGACACAGGGACCGAGAGAGAGACACAAGGACCGAGAGAGACACAGGGACCGAGAGCGAGACAGTGACCGAGAGAGACACAGGGACTGAGAGAGAGAAACACAGGGACCGAGAGAGAGACACAAGGACCGAGAGAGACACAGGGACTGAGAGAGTCATAGGGACCGAGAGAGAGACACAGGCACCGAGAGAGAGACACAGTGACTGAGAGAGAGAGAGACACAGGGACTGATAGAGAGACATAGGGACCAAGAGAGACACCAGGACCGAGAGAGACACTGTGGTGAGAGAGAGATACAGGGACCGAGAGAGACACACGGACTGAGAGAGAGACAAAGTGACCGAGAGAGAGAGATACCGGGACAGAGAAAGAGATAGGGATCGAGAGAGAGAGAGACACAGGAACCGAGAGAGAGACACAGGGACTGAGAGAGAGAGAGACACAGGGACCAAGAGACATACCAGGACCGAGAGAGACACAGGGGTGAGAGAGAGATACAGGGACCGAGAGAGACACAGGGACCAAGAGACATACCAGGACCGAGAGAGACACAGGGGTGAGAGAGAGATACAGGGACCGAGAGAGACACAGGGACTAAGAGAGACACAGGGACCTAGAGAGACACAGGGACTGAGAGAGAGACACCGGGACAGAGAGAGAGAAACAGGGACTGAGAGAGAGAGACACAGGGACCGGGAGAGACACAGGGACCGAGAAAGACACAGGGTGCAAGAGAGAGACACAGGGACCGAGAGAGATACCGGGACCGAGAGAGACACAGGGACCGAGAGAGAGAGAGACAGGGTCCGAGAGAGAGAGAGACACAGGGACCGAGTGAGACACAGGGACCGAGAGAGTGACAGGGACCGAGTGAGACACAGGGACCGAGAGAGAGACAGGGACCGAGTGAGAGACACAGGGACCGACTGAGACACAGGGACCGAGAGAGAGACACAATCGTCCGAGAGAGAAAGACAGGGAGCGAGAGAGAGACACAGGGTCCGAGAGAGACACCAGGACCGAGAGAGAGACACAGGGACTGAGAGAGACACAGGGGTGAGAGAGAGATACAGGGACCGAGAGAGACACAGGGACCGAGAGAGAGACACAATGACCGAGAGAGAGACACCGGGACAGAGAAAGAGACACAGGGACTGAGAGAGAGAGACACAGGGACTGATAGAGAGTCATAGGGACCAAGAGAGACACCAGGACCGAGAGAGACACAGGGGTGAGAGAGAAATACAGGGACCGAGAGAGACACACGGACTGAGAGAAAGACACAGTGACCGAGAGAGAGAGACACCGGGACAGAGAGAGAGATAGGGACCGAGAGAGAGAGACACAGGGACCGAGAGAGGGACACAGGGACTGAGAGAGAGAGAGAGACAGGGACCAGGAGAGACACAGGGACCAACAGACACACCAGGACCGAGAGAGACATAGGGGTGAGAGAGAGACACAAGGACAGAGAGAGACACAGGGACCGAGAGAGACACAGAGACTGAGAGAGAGAGACACAGGGACCGAGAGAGAGACACAAGGACCGAGAGAGACACAGGGACCGAGTGAGACACAGGGACCGAAAGAGACACAGGGACGGAGAGAGACACAGGGACCGAGAGCGAGACAGTGACCGAGAGAGACACAGGGACTGAGAGAGAGAAACACAGGGACCGAGAGAGAGACACAAGGACCGAGAGAGACACAGGGACTGAGAGAGTCACAGGGACCGAGAGAGAGACACAGGCACCGAGAGAGAGACACAGTGACTGAGAGAGAGAGACACAGGGACTGATAGAGAGACATAGGGACCAAGAGAGACACCAGGACCGAGAGAGACACTGTGGTGAGAGAGAGATACAGGGACCGAGAGAGACACAGGGACCGAGAGAGAGACACAAGGACCGAGAGAGACACAGGGACCGAGTGAGACACAGGGACCGAAAGAGACACAGGGACTGAGAGAGAGAAACAGTGACCGAGAGAGAGACACCAGGACAGAGAGAGAGATAGGGATCGAGAGAGAGACACAGGGACTGAGAGACAGAGACAGGGACCGAGAGAGACACAGGGACCGAGAGAGAGACACAGTGACTGAGAGAGACACAGGGACCGAGAGAGAGACACAGGCACCGAGAGAGAGACACAGTGACTGAGAGAGAGAGACACAGGGAATGATAGAGAGACATAGGGACCAAGAGAGACACCAGGACCGAGAGAGACACAGGGGTGAGATAGAGATACAGGGACCGAGAGAGACACACGGACTGAGAGAGAGACACAGTGACCGAGAGAGAGAGATACCGGGACAGAGAGAGAGATAGGGATCGAGAGAGAGAGACACAGGGACCGAGAGAGGGACACAGGGACTGAGAGAGAGAGAGAGACAGGGACCAGGAGAGACACAGGGACCAACAGACACACCAGGACCGAGAGAGACATAGGGGTGAGAGAGAGATACAGGGACCGAGAGAGACACAGGGACCAAGAGAGACACATGGACCGAGAGAGTGACACAGTGTCCGAGAGAGAGACACCGAGACAGAGAAAGAGACATAGGGACTGAGAGAGAGAGACAGGGTCCGGGAGAGACACTGGGACCGAGAGAGACACAGGGACTGAGTGAGACACAGAGACCGAGAGAGACACAGGGACCGAGAGAGAGACAGTTAGCGAGAGAGAGACAGGGACTGAGAGAGAGAGACACAGGGACCGAGAGAGAGACACAAGGACCGAGAGAGACACAGGGACCGAGAGAGAGACACAGGGACCGAGTGGGACACAGGGGTGAGAGAGAAATACAGGGACCGAGAGAGACACACGGACTGAGAGAGAGACACAGTGACCGAGAGAGAGAGACACAGGGACAGAGAGAGAGATAGGGACCGAGAGAGAGAGACACAGGGACCGAGAGAGAGACACAGGGACCGAGAGAGAGACACAGGGACCGAGTGAGACACAGGGACCGAGAGAGAGATACAGGGTCCGAGAGAGAGAGACACAGGGACCGAGAGAGACACAAGGACCTAGAGAGAGTCACAGGGACCGAGAGACTCACTGGGACCGACAGAGACACTGAAACTGAGAGAGAGAGAGACAGGGACCGAGTGAGACACAGGGACCGAGAGAGAGACAGGGACCGAGTGAGAGACACAGGGACCGAGTGAGACACAGGGACCGAGAGAGACACAGGGACCGAGTGAGACACAGAGACCGAGAGAGACACAGGGACTGAGAGAGAGAGACACTAGGACCGAGAGAGACACAGGGACCGAGTGAGACACAGGGTCCGAGAGAGACACAGGGACCGAGAGAGACACAGGGATTGAGAGAGAGAGACACCGGGACCGAGAGAGAGACACAGGGACCGAGTGAGACACAGGGGTGAGAGGGAGACTCAGGGACCGAGAGAGACACAGGGACCGAGTGAGACACAGCGACCGAGAGAGACACAGGGACCGAGAGAGAGAGACACAGGGACTGAGAGAGACACAGGGACCGAGAGAGACACAGGGATCGAGAGAGAGACACAGGGACCGATTGAGAGACACAGGGACTGAGCGAGTCACAGAGACCGAGAGAGAGATACAGGGACTGAGAGAGACACATGGACCGCATGAGACACACGGACCGACGGAGACTCAGGGACCGAGAGATAGACACAGGGACCAAGAGAGACACAGGGACTGAGAGAGAGAAACAGTGACCGAGAGAGAGACACCAGGACAGAGAGAGAGATAGGGACCGAGAGAGAGACACAGGGACTGAGAGACAGAGACAGGGACCGAGAGAGACACAGGGTCCGAGAGAGAGACACAGTGACTGAGAGAGACACAGGGACCGAGAGAGAGACACAGGGACCGAGTGAGAGACACAGGGACCGAGAGAGAGCCACAGGGACCGAGAAAGACACAGGGAGCAAGAGAGAGACACAGGGACCGAGAGAGACTCACGAACCGAGACAGAGACAGGTACCGAGTGAGAGACACAGGGACCGAGTGAGAGACACATGGACCGAGAGAGAGACACAGGGACCGAGAGGGACACAGGGACCGAGAGAGAGACGCAAGGACCGAGAGAGACACAGGGACCGAGTGAGAGACACAGGGACCGAGGGAGAGCCACAGGGACCGAGAAAGACACAGGGAGCAAGAGAGAGACACAGGGACCGAGAGAGACTCACGAACCGAGACAGAGACAGGTACCGAGTGAGAGACACAGGGACCGAGTGAGAGACACATGGACTGAGAGAGAGACACAGGGACCGAGAGGGACACAGGGACCGAGAGAGAGACACAAGGACCGAGAGAGACACAGGGACCGAGAGAGACACAGAGACTGAGAGAGAGAGACACAAGGAACGAGAGAGAGACACAGGGACTTAGAGAGAGAGAGACACAGGGACCGAGAGAGAGACACAAGGACCGAGAGAGACACAGGGACTGAGAGAGACACAGGGACCGAGAGCGAGACAGTGACCGAGAGAGACACAGGGACTGAGAGAGGGAGACACAGGGACCGAGAGAGACACAGGGACCGAGTGAAACACAGCGACCGAGAGAGACACAGGGACCGAGAGAGACACACGGACCGAGGGAGAGAGACACAGGGACCGAGAGAGAGACAGAGGGACCGAGAGAGAGACAGGGACCGAGAGAGACACAGGCACCGATAGAGCGACACAGTGACTGAGAGAGAGAGACACAGGGACTGATAGAGAGACATAGGGACCAAGAGAGACACCAGGACCGAGAGAGACACTGTGGTGAGAGAGAGATACAGGGACCGAGAGAGACACACGGACTGAGAGAGAGACACAGTGACCGAGTGAGAGAGATACCGGGACAGAGAGAGAGATAGGGATCGAGAGAGAGAGACACAGGAACCGAGAGAGAGACACAGGGACTGAGAGAGAGAGAGGCAGGGACCAGGAGAGACACAGGGACCAAGAGACACACCATGACCGAGAGAGACACAGGGGTGAGAGAGAGATACAGGGACAGAGACAGACACAGGGACCAAGAGAGACACAGGGACCTAGAGAGACACAGGGACTGAGAGAGAGAGACACCGGGACAGAGAGAGAGAAACAGGGACTGAGAGAGAGACACCGGGACCGGGAGAGACACAGGGACCGAGTGAGACACAGGGACCGAGACGGACACAGGGTGCAAGAGAGAGAGACACAGGGACCGAGAGAGACACAGGGACCGAGGGAGAGAGACACAGGGACCGAGAGAGAGACACAGGGACCGAGAGAGAGACACAGGGACCGAGAGAGACACAGGGACTGAGAGAGTCACAGGGACCGAGAGAGAGACACAGGCACCAAGAGAGAGACACAGTGACTGAGAGAGAGAGACACAGGGACTGATAGAGAGACATAGGGACCAAGAGAGACACCAGGACCGAGAGAGACACTGTGGTGAGAGAGAGATACAGGGACCGAGAGAGACACAGGGACCGAGAGAGAGACACAAGGACAGAGAGAGACACAGGGACCGAGAGAGACACAGAGACTGAGAGAGAGAGAGACACAGGGACCGAGAGAGAGACACAAGGACCGAGAGAGACACAGGGACCGAGTGAGACACAGGGACCGAAAGAGACACAGGGACGGAGAGAGACACAGGGACCGAGAGCGAGACAGTGACCGAGAGAGACACAGGGACTGAGAGAGAGAAACACAGGGACCGAGAGAGAGACACAAGGACCGAGAGAGACACAGGGACTGAGAGAGTCACAGGGACCGAGAGAGAGACACAGGCACCGAGAGAGAGACACAGTGACTGAGAGAGAGAGACACAGGGACTGATAGAGAGACATAGGGACCAAGAGAGACACCAGGACCGAGAGAGACACTGTGGTGAGAGAGAGATACAGGGACCGAGAGAGACACACGGACTGAGAGAGAGACACAGTGACCGAGAGAGAGAGATACCGGGACAGAGAGAGAGATAGGGATCGAGAGAGAGAGAGACACAGGAACCGAGAGAGAGACACAGGGACTGAGAGAGAGAGAGACACAGGGACCAAGAGACATACCAGGACCGAGAGAGACACAGGGGTGAGAGTGAGATACAGGGACCGAGAGAGACACAGGGACCAAGAGACATACCAGGACCGAGAGAGACACAGGGGTGAGATAGAGATACAGGGACCGAGAGAGACACAGGGACCTAGAGAGACACAGGGACTGAGAGAGAGACACCGGGACAGAGAGAGAGAAACAGGGACTGAGAGAGAGACACAGGGACCGGGAGAGACACAGGGACCGAGTGAGACACAGGGACCGAGAAAGACACAGGGTGCAAGAGAGACACACAGGGACTGAGAGAGACACAGGGTCCGAGAGAGAGAGAGACACAGGGACCGAGTGAGACACAGGCACCGAGAGAGAGACACAGTGACTGAGAGAGAGAGACACAGGGACTGATAGAGAGACATAGGGACCAAGAGAGACACCAGGACCGAGAGAGACACTGTGGTGAGAGAGAGATACAGGGACCGAGAGAGACACAGGGACCGAGAGAGAGACACAAGGACCGAGAGAGACACAGGGACCGAGTGAGACACAGGGACCGAAAGAGACACAGGGACTGAGAGAGAGAAACAGTGACCGAGAGAGAGACACCAGGACAGAGAGAGAGATAGGGATCGAGAGAGAGACACAGGGACTGAGAGACAGAGACAGGGACCGAGAGAGACACAGGGACCGAGAGAGAGACACAGTGACTGAGAGAGACACAGGGACCGAGAGAGAGACACAGGCACCGAGAGAGAGACACAGTGACTGAGAGAGAGAGACACAGGGAATGATAGAGAGACATAGGGACCAAGAGAGACACCAGGACCGAGAGAGACACAGGGGTGAGATAGAGATACAGGGACCGAGAGAGACACACGGACTGAGAGAGAGACACAGTGACCGAGAGAGAGAGATACCGGGACAGAGAGAGAGATAGGGATCGAGAGAGAGAGACACAGGGACCGAGAGAGGGACACAGGGACTGAGAGAGAGAGAGAGACAGGGACCAGGAGAGACACAGGGACCAACAGACACACCAGGACCGAGAGAGACATAGGGGTGAGAGAGAGATACAGGGACCGAGAGAGACACAGGGACCAAGAGAGACACATGGACCGAGAGAGTGACACAGTGTCCGAGAGAGAGACACCGAGACAGAGAAAGAGACATAGGGACTGAGAGAGAGAGACAGGGTCCGGGAGAGACACTGGGACCGAGAGAGACACAGGGACTGAGTGAGACACAGAGACCGAGAGAGACACAGGGACCGAGAGAGAGACAGTTAGCGAGAGAGAGACAGGGACTGAGAGAGAGAGACACAGGGACCGAGAGAGAGACACAAGGACCGAGAGAGACACAGGGACCGAGAGAGAGACACAGGGACCGAGTGGGACACAGGGGTGAGAGAGAAATACAGGGACCGAGAGAGACACACGGACTGAGAGAGAGACACAGTGACCGAGAGAGAGAGACACAGGGACAGAGAGAGAGATAGGGACCGAGAGAGAGAGACACAGGGACCGAGAGAGAGACACAGGGACCGAGAGAGAGACACAGGGACCGAGTGAGACACAGGGACCGAGAGAGAGATACAGGGTCCGAGAGAGAGAGACACAGGGACCGAGAGAGACACAAGGACCTAGAGAGAGTCACAGGGACCGAGAGACTCACTGGGACCGACAGAGACACTGAAACTGAGAGAGAGAGAGACAGGGACCGAGTGAGACACAGGGACCGAGAGAGAGACAGGGACCGAGTGAGAGACACAGGGACCGAGTGAGACACAGGGACCGAGAGAGACACAGGGACCGAGTGAGACACAGAGACCGAGAGAGACACAGGGACTGAGAGAGAGAGACACTAGGACCGAGAGAGACACAGGGACCGAGTGAGACACAGGGTCCGAGAGAGACACAGGGACCGAGAGAGACACAGGGATTGAGAGAGAGAGACACCGGGACCGAGAGAGAGACACAGGGACCGAGTGAGACACAGGGGTGAGAGGGAGACTCAGGGACCGAGAGAGACACAGGGACCGAGTGAGACACAGCGACCGAGAGAGACACAGGGACCGAGAGAGAGAGACACAGGGACTGAGAGAGACACAGGGACCGAGAGAGACACAGGGATCGAGAGAGAGACACAGGGACCGATTGAGAGACACAGGGACTGAGCGAGTCACAGAGACCGAGAGAGAGATACAGGGACTGAGAGAGACACATGGACCGCATGAGACACACGGACCGACGGAGACTCAGGGACCGAGAGATAGACACAGGGACCAAGAGAGACACAGGGACTGAGAGAGAGAAACAGTGACCGAGAGAGAGACACCAGGACAGAGAGAGAGATAGGGACCGAGAGAGAGACACAGGGACTGAGAGACAGAGACAGGGACCGAGAGAGACACAGGGTCCGAGAGAGAGACACAGTGACTGAGAGAGACACAGGGACCGAGAGAGAGACACAGGGACCGAGTGAGAGACACAGGGACCGAGAGAGAGCCACAGGGACCGAGAAAGACACAGGGAGCAAGAGAGAGACACAGGGACCGAGAGAGACTCACGAACCGAGACAGAGACAGGTACCGAGTGAGAGACACAGGGACCGAGTGAGAGACACATGGACCGAGAGAGAGACACAGGGACCGAGAGGGACACAGGGACCGAGAGAGAGACACAAGGACCGAGAGAGACACAGGGACCGAGTGAGAGACACAGGGACCGAGGGAGAGCCACAGGGACCGAGAAAGACACAGGGAGCAAGAGAGAGACACAGGGACCGAGAGAGACTCACGAACCGAGACAGAGACAGGTACCGAGTGAGAGACACAGGGACCGAGTGAGAGACACATGGACTGAGAGAGAGACACAGGGACCGAGAGGGACACAGGGACCGAGAGAGAGACACAAGGACCGAGAGAGACACAGGGACCGAGAGAGACACAGAGACTGAGAGAGAGAGACACAAGGAACGAGAGAGAGACACAGGGACTTAGAGAGAGAGAGACACAGGGACCGAGAGAGAGACACAAGGACCGAGAGAGACACAGGGACTGAGAGAGACACAGGGACCGAGAGCGAGACAGTGACCGAGAGAGACACAGGGACTGAGAGAGGGAGACACAGGGACCGAGAGAGACACAGGGACCGAGTGAAACACAGCGACCGAGAGAGACACAGGGACCGAGAGAGACACACGGACCGAGGGAGAGAGACACAGGGACCGAGAGAGAGACAGAGGGACCGAGAGAGAGACAGGGACCGAGAGAGACACAGGCACCGATAGAGCGACACAGTGACTGAGAGAGAGAGACACAGGGACTGATAGAGAGACATAGGGACCAAGAGAGACACCAGGACCGAGAGAGACACTGTGGTGAGAGAGAGATACAGGGACCGAGAGAGACACACGGACTGAGAGAGAGACACAGTGACCGAGTGAGAGAGATACCGGGACAGAGAGAGAGATAGGGATCGAGAGAGAGAGACACAGGAACCGAGAGAGAGACACAGGGACTGAGAGAGAGAGAGGCAGGGACCAGGAGAGACACAGGGACCAAGAGACACACCATGACCGAGAGAGACACAGGGGTGAGAGAGAGATACAGGGACAGAGACAGACACAGGGACCAAGAGAGACACAGGGACCTAGAGAGACACAGGGACTGAGAGAGAGAGACACCGGGACAGAGAGAGAGAAACAGGGACTGAGAGAGAGACACCGGGACCGGGAGAGACACAGGGACCGAGTGAGACACAGGGACCGAGACGGACACAGGGTGCAAGAGAGAGAGACACAGGGACCGAGAGAGACACAGGGACCGAGGGAGAGAGACACAGGGACCGAGAGAGAGACACAGGGACCGAGAGAGAGACACAGGGACCGAGAGAGACACAGGGACTGAGAGAGTCACAGGGACCGAGAGAGAGACACAGGCACCAAGAGAGAGACACAGTGACTGAGAGAGAGAGACACAGGGACTGATAGAGAGACATAGGGACCAAGAGAGACACCAGGACCGAGAGAGACACTGTGGTGAGAGAGAGATACAGGGACCGAGAGAGACACAGGGACCGAGAGAGAGACACAAGGACAGAGAGAGACACAGGGACCGAGAGAGACACAGAGACTGAGAGAGAGAGAGACACAGGGACCGAGAGAGAGACACAAGGACCGAGAGAGACACAGGGACCGAGTGAGACACAGGGACCGAAAGAGACACAGGGACGGAGAGAGACACAGGGACCGAGAGCGAGACAGTGACCGAGAGAGACACAGGGACTGAGAGAGAGAAACACAGGGACCGAGAGAGAGACACAAGGACCGAGAGAGACACAGGGACTGAGAGAGTCACAGGGACCGAGAGAGAGACACAGGCACCGAGAGAGAGACACAGTGACTGAGAGAGAGAGACACAGGGACTGATAGAGAGACATAGGGACCAAGAGAGACACCAGGACCGAGAGAGACACTGTGGTGAGAGAGAGATACAGGGACCGAGAGAGACACACGGACTGAGAGAGAGACACAGTGACCGAGAGAGAGAGATACCGGGACAGAGAGAGAGATAGGGATCGAGAGAGAGAGAGACACAGGAACCGAGAGAGAGACACAGGGACTGAGAGAGAGAGAGACACAGGGACCAAGAGACATACCAGGACCGAGAGAGACACAGGGGTGAGAGTGAGATACAGGGACCGAGAGAGACACAGGGACCAAGAGACATACCAGGACCGAGAGAGACACAGGGGTGAGATAGAGATACAGGGACCGAGAGAGACACAGGGACCTAGAGAGACACAGGGACTGAGAGAGAGACACCGGGACAGAGAGAGAGAAACAGGGACTGAGAGAGAGACACAGGGACCGGGAGAGACACAGGGACCGAGTGAGACACAGGGACCGAGAAAGACACAGGGTGCAAGAGAGACACACAGGGACTGAGAGAGACACAGGGTCCGAGAGAGAGAGAGACACAGGGACCGAGTGAGACACAGGGACCGAGAGAGTGACAGGGACCGAGTGAGACACAGATACCGAGAGAGACACAGGGACTGAGAGAGAGAGACACTAGGACCGAGAGAGACACAGGGACCGAGTGAGACACAGGGTCCGAGAGAGACACAGGGACCGAGAGAGACACAGGGATTGAGAGAGAGAGAGACACAGGGACCGAGAGAGAGACACAGGGACCGAGTGAGACACAAGGGTGAGAGGGAGACTCAGGGACCGAGAGAGACACAGGGACCGAGTGAACACAGCGACCGAGAGAGACACAGGGACCGAGAGAGAGAGACACAGGGACTGAGAGAGACACAGGGACCGAGAGAGACACAGGGATCGAGAGAGAGACACAGGGACCGATTGAGAGACACAGGGACTGAGCGAGTCACAGGGACCGAGAGAGACAAAGGGACTGAGAGAGTCACAGAGACCGAGAGAGGGACACAGGGACTGAGAGAGAGACACAGGGACCAAGAGAGACACCAGGACAGAGAGAGAGTTAGGGACCGAGAGAGAGACACAGGGACTGAGAGACAGAGACAGGGACCGAGAGAGACACAGGGACCGAGAGAGAGACACAGTGACTGAGAGAGACACAGGGACCGAGAGAGAGACACAGGGACCGAGTGAGAGACACAGGGACCGAGAGAGAGCCACAGGGACCGAGAAAGACACAGGGAGCAAGAGAGAGACACAGGGACCGAGAGAGACTCACGAACCGAGACAGAGACAGGTACCGAGTGAGAGACACAGGGACCGAGTGAGAGACACATGGACCGAGAGAGAGACACAGGGACCGAGAGGGACACAGGGACCGAGAGAGAGACACAAGGACCGAGAGAGACACAGGGACCGAGTGAGAGACAGAGGGACCGAGGGAGAGCCACAGGGACCGAGAAAGACACAGGGAGCAAGAGAGAGACACAGGGACCGAGAGAGACTCACGAACCGAGACAGAGACAGGTACCGAGTGAGAGACACAGGGACCGAGTGAGAGACACATGGACCGAGAGAGAGACACAGGGACCGAGAGGGACACAGGGACCGAGAGAGAGACACAAGGACCGAGAGAGACACAGGGACCGAGAGAGACACAGAGACTGAGAGAGATAGACACAAGGAACGAGAGAGAGACACAGGGACTTAGAGAGAGAGAGACACAGGGACCGAGAGAGAGACACAAGGAACGAGAGAGACACAGGGACCGAGAGAGACACAGGGACCGAGAGCGAGACAGTGACCGAGAGAGACACAGGGACTGAGAGAGGGAGACACAGGGACCGAGAGAGACACAGGGACCGAGTGAAACACAGCGACCGAGAGAGACACAGGGACCGAGAGAGACACAGGGACCGAGGGAGAGAGACACAGGGACCGAGAGAGAGACAGAGGGACCGAGAGAGAGACAGGGACCGAGAGAGACACAGGCACCGATAGAGCGACACAGTGACTGAGAGAGAGAGACACAGGGACTGATAGAGAGACATAGGGACCAAGAGAGACACCAGGACCGAGAGAGACACTGTGGTGAGAGAGAGATACAGGGACCGAGAGAGACACACGGACTGAGAGAGAGACACAGTGACCGAGTGAGAGAGATACCGGGACAGAGAGAGAGATAGGGATCGAGAGAGAGAGACACAGGAACCGAGAGAGAGACACAGGGACTGAGAGAGAGAGAGGCAGGGACCAGGAGAGACACAGGGACCGAGAGAGACACAGGGACTGAGAGAGTCACAGGGACCGAGAGAGAGACACAGGCACCGAGAGAGAGACACAGTGACTGAGAGAGAGAGACACAGGGACTGATAGAGAGACATAGGGACCAAGAGAGACACCAGGACCGAGAGAGACACTGTGGTGAGAGAGAGATACAGGGACCGAGAGAGACACAGGGACTGAGAGAGAGAGACACAGGGACCGAGAGAGAGACACAAGGACCGAGAGAGACACAGGGACCGAGTGAGACACAGGGACCGAAAGAGACACAGGGACGGAGAGAGACACAGTGACCGAGAGCGAGACAGTGACCGAGAGAGACACAGGGACTGAGAGAGAGAAACACAGGGACCGAGAGAGAGACACAAGGACCGAGAGAGACACAGTGACTGTGAGAGTCACAGGGACCGAGAGAGAGACACAGGCACCGAGAGAGAGACACAGGGACCGAGAGATAGACACAGGGACCGAGAGAGACACAAGGACCTAGAGAGAGTCACAGGGACCGAGAGAGAGACACAGGCACCGAGAGAGAGACACAGTGACTGAGAGAGAGAGACACAGGGACTGATAGAGAGACATAGGGACCAAGAGAGACACCAGGACCGAGAGAGACACTGTGGTGAGAGAGAGATACAGGGACCGAGAGAGACACACGGACTGAGAGAGAGACACAGTGACCGAGAGAGAGAGATACCGGGACAGAGAGAGAGATAGGGATCGAGAGAGAGAGAGACACAGGAACCGAGAGAGAGACACAGGGACTGAGAGAGAGAGAGACACAGGGACCAAGAGACATACCAGGACCGAGAGAGACACAGGGGTGAGAGAGAGATACAGGGACCGAGAGAGACACAGGGACCAAGAGACATACCAGGACCGAGAGAGACACAGGGGTGAGAGAGAGATACAGGGACCGAGAGAGTCACAGGGACTAAGAGAGACACAGGGACCTAGAGAGACACAGGGACTGAGAGAGAGACACCGGGACAGAGAGAGAGAAACAGGGACTGAGAGAGAGACACAGGGACCGGGAGAGACACAGGGACCGAGTGAGACACAGGGACCGAGAAAGACACAGGGTGCAAGAGAGACACACAGGGACTGAGAGAGACACAGGGTCCGAGAGAGAGAGAGACACAGGGACCGAGTGAGACACAGGGACCGAGAGAGTGACAGGGACCGAGTGAGACACAGGGACCCAGAGAGAGACACAGGGACCGGGAGAGACACAAGGACCTAGAGAGAGACACAGGTACTGAGAGAGTCACAGGGACCGAGAGAGAGACACAATCGTCCGAGAGAGAAAGACAGGGTCCGAGAGAGACACCAGGACCGAGAGAGAGAAACAGGGACTGAGAGAGACACAGGGGTGAGAGAGAGATACAGGGACCGAGAGAGACACAGGGACCGAGAGAGAGACACAATGACCGAGAGAGAGACACCGGGACAGAGAAAGAGACACAGGGACTGAGAGAGAGAGACACAGGGACTGATAGAGAGTCATAGGGACCAAGAGAGACACCAGGACCGAGAGAGACACACGGGTGAGAGAGAAATACAGGGACCGAGAGAGACACACGGACTGAGAGAAAGACAGAGTGACCGAGAGAGAGAGACACCGGGACAGAGAGAGAGATAGGGACCGAGAGAGAGAGACACAAGGACCGAGAGAGGGACACAGGGACTGAGAGAGAGAGAGAGACAGGGACCAGGAGAGACACAGGGACCAACAGACACACCAGGACCGAGAGTGACATAGGGGTGAGAGAGAGATACAGGGACCGAGAGAGACACAGGGACCAAGAGAGACACAAGGACCGAGAGAGAGACACAGTGTCCGAGAGAGAGACACCGAGACAGAGAAAGAGACACAGGGACTGAGAGAGAGAGACAGGGACCGGGAGAGACACTGGGACCGAGAGAGACACAGGGACTGAGTGAGACACAGAGACCGAGAGAGACACAGGGACCGAGAGAGAGACAGTGAGCGAGAGAGAGACAGGGACTGAGAGAGAGAGACACAGGGACCGAGAGAGAGACACAAGGACCGAGAGAGACACAGGGACCGAGAGAGAGACACAGGGACCGAGTGAGACACAGGGGTGAGAGAGAAATACAGGGACCGAGAGAGACACGCGGACTGAGAGAGAGACACAGTGACCGAGAGAGCGAGACACCGGGACAGAGAGAGAGATAGGGACCGAGAGAGAGAGACACAGGGACCGAGAGAGAGACACAGGGACCGAGAAAGAGACACAGGGACCGAGTGAGACACAGGGACCGAGAGAGAGAGACAGGGTCCGAGAGAGAGAGACACAGGGACCGAGAGAGACACAAGGACCTAGAGAGAGTTACAGGGACCGAGAGAGTCACTGGGACCGACAGAGACACTGAAACTGAGAGAGAGAGAGACAGGGACCGAGTGAGACACAGGGACCGAGAGAGAGACAGGGACCGAGTGAGAGAAACAGGGACCGAGTGAGACACAGGGACCGAGAGAGACACGGGGACCGAGTGAGACACAGAGACCGAGAGAGACACAGGGACTGAGAGAGAGAGACACTAGGACCGAGAGAGACACAGGGACCGAGTGAGACACAGGGTCCGAGAGAGACACAGGGACCGAGAGAGACACAGGAACTGAGAGAGAGAGACACAGGGACCGAGAGAGAGACACAGGGACCGAGTGAGACACAGGGGTGAGAGGGAGACTCAGGGACCGAGAGAGACACAGGGACCGAGTGAGACATAGCGCCCGAGAGAGACACAGGGACCGAGAGAGAGAGACACAGGGACTGAGAGTGACACAGGGACCGAGAGAGACACAGGGATCGAGAGAGAGACACAGGGACCGATTGAGAGACACAGGGACTGAGCGAGTCACAGGGACCGAGAGAGACAAAGGGACTGAGAGAGTCACAGGGACCGAGAGAGGGACACAGGGAGTGAGAGAGAGACACAGGGACCAAGAGAGACACCAGGACCGAGAGTGACACAGGGGTGAGAGAGAGATACAGGGACTGAGAGAGACACATGGACCGCATGAGACACACGGACCGACGGAGACTCAGGGACCGAGAGAGAGACACAGGGACCAAGAGAGACACCAGGACCGAGAGTGACACAGGGGTGAGAGAGAGATACAGGGACTGAGAGAGACACATGGACCGCATGAGACACACGGACCGACGGAGACTCAGGGACCGAGAGAGAGACACAGGGACCAAGAGAGACACAGGGACTGAGAGAGAGAAACAGTGACTGAGAGAGAGACACCAGGACAGAGAGAGAGATAGGGACCGAGAGAGACACACAGGGACTGAGAGACAGAGACAGGGACCGAGAGAGACACAGGGACCGAGAGAGAGACACAGTGACTGAGAGAGACACAGGGACCGAGAGAGAGACACAGGGACCGAGTGAGAGACACAGGGACCGAGAGAGAGCCACAGGGACCGAGAAAGACACAGGGAGCAAGAGAGAGACACAGGGACCGAGAGAGACTCACGAACCGAGACAGAGACAGGTACCGAGTGAGAGACACAGGGACCGAGTGAGAGACACATGGACCGAGAGAGAGACACAGGGACCAAGAGGGACACAGGGACCGAGAGAGAGACACAAGGACCGAGAGAGACACAGGGACCGAGTGAGAGACGCAGGGACCGAGGGAGAGCCACAGGGACCGAGAAAGACACAGGGAGCAAGAGAGAGACACAGGGACTGAGAGAGAGACACAGGGACCAGGAGAGACACAGGGACCGAGTGAGACACAGGGACCGAGAAAGACACAGGGTGCAAGAGAGAGACACAGGGACCGAGAGAGATACCGGGACCGAGAGCGACACAGGGACCGAGAGAGAGAGAGACAGGGTCCGAGAGAGAGAGAGACACAGGGACCGAGTGAGACACAGGGACCGAGAGAGTGACAGGGACCGAGTGAGACACAGGGACCCAGAGAGAGACACAGGGACCGGGAGAGACACAAGGACCTAGAGAAAGACACAGGTACTGAGAGAGTCACAGGGACCGACAGAGACATTGAAACTGAGAGAGAGACACAGGGACCGAGTGAGACACAGGGACCGAGAGAGAGACAGGGACCGAGTGAGAGACACAGGGACCGAGAGAGAGACAGGGACCGAGTGAGAGACACAGGGACCGACTGAGACACAGGGACCGAGAGAGAGACACAATCGTCCGAGAGAGAAAGACAGGGAGCGAGAGAGAGACACAGGGACCGAGAGAGACACCAGGACCGAGAGAGGACACAGGGACTGAGAGAGACACAGGGACCGAGAGAGAGACAGGGACCGAGTGAGAGACACAGGGACCGAGTGAGACACAGGGACTGAGAGAGACACAGGGACCGAGTGAGACACAGAGACCGAGAGAGACACAGGGACTGAGAGAGAGAGACACTAGGACCGAGAGAGACACAGGGACCGAGTGAGACACAGGGTCCGAGAGAGACACAGGGACCGAGAGAGAGAGACACAGGGACCGAGAGAGAGACACAGGGACCGAGTGAGACACAGGTGTGAGAGGGAGACTCAGGGACCGAGAGAGACACAGGGACCGAGTGAGACACAGCGACCGAGAGAGACACAGGGACCGAGAGAGAGAGACACAGGGACTGAGAGAGACACAGGGACCGAGAGAGACACAGGGATCGAGAGAGAGACACAGGGACCGAGAAAGACACAGGGAGCAAGAGAGAGACATAGGGACCGAGAGAGACTCACGAACCGAGACAGAGACAGGTACCGAGTGAGAGACACAGGGACCGAGTGAGAGACACATGGACCGAGAGAGAGACACAGGGAGCAAGAGGGACACAGGGACCGAGAGAGAGACACAGGGAACGAGAGAGAGACACAGGGACTTAGAGAGAGAGACACAGGGACCGAGAGAGAGACACAAGGACCGAGAGAGACACAGGGACCGAGAGAGACTCAGGGACCGAGAGCGAGACAGTGACCGAGAGAGACACAGGGACTGAGAGAGGGAGACACAGGGACCGAGAGAGACACAGGGACCGAGTGAGACACAGCGACCGAGAGAGACACAGGGACCGAGAGAGACACAGGGACCGAGGGAGAGAGACACAGGGACCGAGAGAGAGACAGAGGGACCGAGAGAGAGACAGGGACCGAGAGAGACACAGGGACTGAGAGAGTCACAGGGACCGAGAGAGAGACACAGGCACCGATAGAGCGACACAGTGACTGAGAGAGAGAGACACAGGGACTGATAGAGAGACATAGGGACCAAGAGAGACACCAGGACCGAGAGAGACACTTTGGTGAGAGAGAGATACAGGGACCGAGAGAGACACACGGACTGAGAGAGAGACACAGTGACCGAGAGAGAGAGATACTGGGACAGAGAGAGAGATAGGGATCGAGAGAGAGAGACACAGGAACCGAGAGAGAGACACAGGGACTGAGAGAGAGAGAGGCAGGGACCAGGAGAGACACAGGGACCAAGAGACACACCAGGACCGAGAGAGACACAGGGGTGAGAGAGAGATACAGGGACCGAGAGAGACACAGGGACCAAGAGAGACACAGGGACCTAGGGAGACACAGGGACTGAGAGAGAGAGACACCGGGACAGAGAGAGAGAAACAGGGACTGAGAGAGAGACACAGGGACCGGGAGAGACACAGGGACCGAGTGAGACACAGGGACCGAGAAAGACACAGGGTGCAAGAGAGAGACACAGGGACCGAGAGAGACACAGGGACCGAGGGAGAGAGACACAGGGACCGAGAGAGAGACACAGGGACCGAGAGAGAGACACAGGGACCGAGAGAGACACAGGGACTGAGAGAGTCACAGGGACCGAGGGAGAGAGACACAGGGACCGAGAGAGAGACACAGGGACCGAGAGAGAGTCACAGGGACCGAGAGAGACACAGGGACTGAGAGAGTCACAGGGACCGAGAGAGAGACACAGGCACCGAGAGAGAGACACAGTGACTGAGAGAGACACAGAGACTGAGAGAGAGAGACACAGGGACCGAGAGAGAGACACAAGGACCGAGAGAGACACAGGAACTGAGAGAGTCACAGGAACCGAGAGAGAGACAAAGGCACCGAGAGAGAGACACAGTGACTGAGAGAGAGAGAGACACAGGGACTGATAGAGAGACATAGGGACCAAGAGAGACACCAGGACCGAGAGAGACACTGTGGTGAGAGAGAGATACAGGGACCGAGAGAGACACAGGGACCGAGAGAGAGACACAAGGACAGAGAGAGACACAGGGACCGTGAGAGACACAGAGACTGAGAGAGAGAGACACAGGGACCGAGAGAGAGACACAAGGACCGAGAGAGACACAGGGACCGAGTGAGACACAGGGACCGAAAGACACACAGGGACGGAGAGAGACACAGGGACCGAGAGCGAGACAGTGACCGAGACAGACACAGGGACTGAGAGAGAGAAACACAGGGACCGAGAGAGAGACACAAGGACCGAGAGAGACACAGGGACTGAGAGAGTCACAGGGACCGAGAGAGAGACACAGGCACCGAGAGAGAGACACAGTGACTGAGAGAGAGAGACACAGGGACTGATAGAGAGACATAGGGACCAAGAGAGACACCAGGACCGAGAGAGACACTGTGGTGAGAGAGAGATACAGGGACCGAGAGAGACACACGGACTGAGAGAGAGACACAGTGACCGAGAGAGAGAGATACCGGGAGAGAGAGAGAGATAGGGATCGAGAGAGAGAGAGACACAGGAACCGAGAGAGAGACACAGGGACTGAGAGAGAGAGAGACAGGGACCGAGAGAGACACAGGGACCAAGAGACACACCAGGACCGAGAGAGACACAGGGGTGAGAGAGAGATACAGGGACCGAGAGAGACACAGGGACTAAGAGAGACACAGGGACCTAGAGAGACACAGGGACTGAGAGAGAGACACCGGGACAGAGAGAGAGAAACAGGGACTGAGAGAGAGACACAGGGACCAGGAGAGACACAGGGACCGAGTGAGACACAGGGACCGAGAAAGACACAGGGTGCAAGAGAGAGACACAGGGACCGAGAGAGATACCGGGACCGAGAGCGACACAGGGACCGAGAGAGAGAGAGACAGGGTCCGAGAGAGAGAGAGACACAGGGACCGAGTGAGACACAGGGACCGAGAGAGTGACAGGGACCGAGTGAGACACAGGGACCCAGAGAGAGACACAGGGACCGGGAGAGACACAAGGACCTAGAGAGAGACACAGGTACTGAGAGAGTCACAGGGACCGACAGAGACATTGAAACTGAGAGAGAGACACAGGGACCGAGTGAGACACAGGGACCGAGAGAGAGACAGGGACCGAGTGAGAGACACAGGGACCGAGAGAGAGACAGGGACCGAGTGAGAGACACAGGGACCGACTGAGACACAGGGACCGAGTGAGAGGCACAGGGACCGACTGAGACACAGGGACCGAGAGAGAGACAGGGACCGAGTGAGAGACACAGGGACCGAGAGAGAGAGACAGGGTCCGAGAGAGAGAGACACAGGGACCGAGAGAGACACAAGGACCTAGAGAGAGTTACAGGGACCGAGAGAGTCACTGGGACCGACAGAGACACTGAAACTGAGAGAGAGAGAGACAGGGACCGAGTGAGACACAGGGACCGAGAGAGAGACAGGGACCGAGTGAGAGACACAGGGACCGAGTGAGACACAGGGACCGAGAGAGACACGGGGACCGAGTGAGACACAGAGACCGAGAGAGACACAGGGACTGAGAGAGAGAGACACTAGGACCGAGAGAGACACAGGGACCGAGTGAGACACAGGGTCCGAGAGAGACACAGGGACCGAGAGAGACACAGGAACTGAGAGAGAGAGACACAGGGACCGAGAGAGAGACACAGGGACCGAGTGAGACACAGGGGTGAGAGGGAGACTCAGGGACCGAGAGAGACACAGGGACCGAGTGAGACATAGCGCCCGAGAGAGACACAGGGACCGAGAGAGAGAGACACAGGGACTGAGAGTGACACAGGGACCGAGAGAGACACAGGGATCGAGAGAGAGACACAGGGACCGATTGAGAGACACAGGGACTGAGCGAGTCACAGGGACCGAGAGAGACAAAGGGACTGAGAGAGTCACAGGGACCGAGAGAGGGACACAGGGAGTGAGAGAGAGACACAGGGACCAAGAGAGACACCAGGACCGAGAGTGACACAGGGGTGAGAGAGAGATACAGGGACTGAGAGAGACACATGGACCGCATGAGACACACGGACCGACGGAGACTCAGGGACCGAGAGAGAGACACAGGGACCAAGAGAGACACAGGGACTGAGAGAGAGAAACAGTGACTGAGAGAGAGACACCAGGACAGAGAGAGAGATAGGGACCGAGAGAGAGACACAGGGACTGAGAGACAGAGACAGGGACCGAGAGAGACACAGGGACCGAGAGAGAGACACAGTGACTGAGAGAGACACAGGGACCGAGAGAGAGACACAGGGACTGAGTGAGAGACACAGGGACCGAGAGAGAGCCACAGGGACCGAGAAAGACACAGGGAGCAAGAGAGAGACACAGGGACCGTGAGAGACTCACGAACCGAGACAGAGACAGGTACCGAGTGAGAGACACAGGGACCGAGTGAGAGACACATGGACCGAGAGAGAGACACAGGGACCAAGAGGGACACAGGGTCCGAGAGAGAGACACAAGGACCGAGAGAGACACAGGGACCGAGTGAGAGACGCAGGGACCGAGGGAGAGCCACAGGGACCGAGAAAGACACAGGGAGCAAGAGAGAGACACAGGGACTGAGAGAGAGACACAGGGACCAGGAGAGACACAGGGACCGAGTGAGACACAGGGACCGAGAAAGACACAGGGTGCAAGAGAGAGACACAGGGACCGAGAGAGATACCGGGACCGAGAGCGACACAGGGACCGAGAGAGAGAGAGACAGGGTCCGAGAGAGAGAGACACAGGGACCGAGAGAGAGACACAGGGACCGAGTGAGACACAGGTGTGAGAGGGAGACTCAGGGACCGAGAGAGACACAGGGACCGAGTGAGACACAGCGACCGAGAGAGACACAGGGACCGAGAGAGAGAGACACAGGGACTGAGAGAGACACAGGGACCGAGAGAGACACAGGGATCGAGAGAGAGACACAGGGACCGAGAAAGACACAGGGAGCAAGAGAGAGACATAGGGACCGAGAGAGACTCACGAACCGAGACAGAGACAGGTACCGAGTGAGAGACACAGGGACCGAGTGAGAGACACATGGACCGAGAGAGAGACACAGGGACCAAGAGGGACACAGGGACCGAGAGAGAGACACAGGGAACGAGAGAGAGACACAGGGACTTAGAGAGAGAGACACAGGGACCGAGAGAGAGACACAAGGACCGAGAGAGACACAGGGACCGAGAGAGACTCAGGGACCGAGAGCGAGACAGTGACCGAGAGAGACACAGGGACTGAGAGAGGGAGACACAGGGACCGAGAGAGACACAGGGACCGAGTGAGACACAGCGACCGAGAGAGACACAGGGACCGAGAGAGACACAGGGACCGAGGGAGAGAGACACAGGGACCGAGAGAGAGACAGAGGGACCGAGAGAGAGACAGGGACCGAGAGAGACACAGGGACTGAGAGAGTCACAGGGACCGAGAGAGAGACACAGGCACCGATAGAGCGACACAGTGACTGAGAGAGAGAGACACAGGGACTGATAGAGAGACATAGGGACCAAGAGAGACACCAGGACCGAGAGAGACACTGTGGTGAGAGAGAGATACAGGGACCGAGAGAGACACACGGACTGAGAGAGAGACACAGTGACCGAGAGAGAGAGATACCGGGACAGAGAGAGAGATAGGGATCG
Organism: Prionace glauca; assembly: GCA_037974335.1. Taxonomy (NCBI): domain Eukaryota; kingdom Metazoa; phylum Chordata; class Chondrichthyes; order Carcharhiniformes; family Carcharhinidae; genus Prionace; species Prionace glauca. Next base: position 26,360 of record JBBMRE010000126.1, on the reverse strand, counting down.
AGAGAGAGAGACACAGGAACCGAGAGAGAGACACAGGGACTGAGAGAGAGAGAGGCAGGGACCAGGAGAGACACAGGGACCAAGAGACACACCAGGACCGAGAGAGACACAGGGGTGAGAGAGAGATACAGGGACCGAGAGAGACACAGGGACCAAGAGAGACACAGGGACCTAGGGAGACACAGGGACTGAGAGAGAGAGACACCGGGACAGAGAGAGAGAAACAGGGACTGAGAGAGAGACACAGGGACCGGGAGAGACACAGGGACCGAGTGAGACACAGGGACCGAGAAAGACACAGGGTGCAAGAGAGAGACACAGGGACCGAGAGAGACACAGGGACCGAGGGAGAGAGACACAGGGACCGAGAGAGAGACACAGGGACCGAGAGAGAGACACAGGGACCGAGAGAGACACAGGGACTGAGAGAGTCACAGGGACCGAGGGAGAGAGACACAGGGACCGAGAGAGAGACACAGGGACCGAGAGAGAGTCACAGGGACCGAGAGAGACACAGGGACTGAGAGAGTCACAGGGACCGAGAGAGAGACACAGGCACCGAGAGAGAGACACAGTGACTGAGAGAGACACAGAGACTGAGAGAGAGAGACACAGGGACCGAGAGAGAGACACAAGGACCGAGAGAGACACAGGAACTGAGAGAGTCACAGGAACCGAGAGAGAGACAAAGGCACCGAGAGAGAGACACAGTGACTGAGAGAGAGAGAGACACAGGGACTGATAGAGAGACATAGGGACCAAGAGAGACACCAGGACCGAGAGAGACACTGTGGTGAGAGAGAGATACAGGGACCGAGAGAGACACAGGGACCGAGAGAGAGACACAAGGACAGAGAGAGACACAGGGACCGTGAGAGACACAGAGACTGAGAGAGAGAGACACAGGGACCGAGAGAGAGACACAAGGACCGAGAGAGACACAGGGACCGAGTGAGACACAGGGACCGAAAGACACACAGGGACGGAGAGAGACACAGGGACCGAGAGCGAGACAGTGACCGAGACAGACACAGGGACTGAGAGAGAGAAACACAGGGACCGAGAGAGAGACACAAGGACCGAGAGAGACACAGGGACTGAGAGAGTCACAGGGACCGAGAGAGAGACACAGGCACCGAGAGAGAGACACAGTGACTGAGAGAGAGAGACACAGGGACTGATAGAGAGACATAGGGACCAAGAGAGACACCAGGACCGAGAGAGACACTGTGGTGAGAGAGAGATACAGGGACCGAGAGAGACACACGGACTGAGAGAGAGACACAGTGACCGAGAGAGAGAGATACCGGGAGAGAGAGAGAGATAGGGATCGAGAGAGAGAGAGACACAGGAACCGAGAGAGAGACACAGGGACTGAGAGAGAGAGAGACAGGGACCGAGAGAGACACAGGGACCAAGAGACACACCAGGACCGAGAGAGACACAGGGGTGAGAGAGAGATACAGGGACCGAGAGAGACACAGGGACTAAGAGAGACACAGGGACCTAGAGAGACACAGGGACTGAGAGAGAGACACCGGGACAGAGAGAGAGAAACAGGGACTGAGAGAGAGACACAGGGACCAGGAGAGACACAGGGACCGAGTGAGACACAGGGACCGAGAAAGACACAGGGTGCAAGAGAGAGACACAGGGACCGAGAGAGATACCGGGACCGAGAGCGACACAGGGACCGAGAGAGAGAGAGACAGGGTCCGAGAGAGAGAGAGACACAGGGACCGAGTGAGACACAGGGACCGAGAGAGTGACAGGGACCGAGTGAGACACAGGGACCCAGAGAGAGACACAGGGACCGGGAGAGACACAAGGACCTAGAGAGAGACACAGGTACTGAGAGAGTCACAGGGACCGACAGAGACATTGAAACTGAGAGAGAGACACAGGGACCGAGTGAGACACAGGGACCGAGAGAGAGACAGGGACCGAGTGAGAGACACAGGGACCGAGAGAGAGACAGGGACCGAGTGAGAGACACAGGGACCGACTGAGACACAGGGACCGAGTGAGAGACACAGGGACCGACTGAGACACAGGGACCGAGAGAGAGACAGGGACCGAGTGAGAGACACAGGGACCGAGAGAGAGAGACAGGGTCCGAGAGAGAGAGACACAGGGACCGAGAGAGACACAAGGACCTAGAGAGAGTTACAGGGACCGAGAGAGTCACTGGGACCGACAGAGACACTGAAACTGAGAGAGAGAGAGACAGGGACCGAGTGAGACACAGGGACCGAGAGAGAGACAGGGACCGAGTGAGAGACACAGGGACCGAGTGAGACACAGGGACCGAGAGAGACACGGGGACCGAGTGAGACACAGAGACCGAGAGAGACACAGGGACTGAGAGAGAGAGACACTAGGACCGAGAGAGACACAGGGACCGAGTGAGACACAGGGTCCGAGAGAGACACAGGGACCGAGAGAGACACAGGAACTGAGAGAGAGAGACACAGGGACCGAGAGAGAGACACAGGGACCGAGTGAGACACAGGGGTGAGAGGGAGACTCAGGGACCGAGAGAGACACAGGGACCGAGTGAGACATAGCGCCCGAGAGAGACACAGGGACCGAGAGAGAGAGACACAGGGACTGAGAGTGACACAGGGACCGAGAGAGACACAGGGATCGAGAGAGAGACACAGGGACCGATTGAGAGACACAGGGACTGAGCGAGTCACAGGGACCGAGAGAGACAAAGGGACTGAGAGAGTCACAGGGACCGAGAGAGGGACACAGGGAGTGAGAGAGAGACACAGGGACCAAGAGAGACACCAGGACCGAGAGTGACACAGGGGTGAGAGAGAGATACAGGGACTGAGAGAGACACATGGACCGCATGAGACACACGGACCGACGGAGACTCAGGGACCGAGAGAGAGACACAGGGACCAAGAGAGACACAGGGACTGAGAGAGAGAAACAGTGACTGAGAGAGAGACACCAGGACAGAGAGAGAGATAGGGACCGAGAGAGAGACACAGGGACTGAGAGACAGAGACAGGGACCGAGAGAGACACAGGGACCGAGAGAGAGACACAGTGACTGAGAGAGACACAGGGACCGAGAGAGAGACACAGGGACCGAGTGAGAGACACAGGGACCGAGAGAGAGCCACAGGGACCGAGAAAGACACAGGGAGCAAGAGAGAGACACAGGGACCGTGAGAGACTCACGAACCGAGACAGAGACAGGTACCGAGTGAGAGACACAGGGACCGAGTGAGAGACACATGGACCGAGAGAGAGACACAGGGACCAAGAGGGACACAGGGTCCGAGAGAGAGACACAAGGACCGAGAGAGACACAGGGACCGAGTGAGAGACGCAGGGACCGAGGGAGAGCCACAGGGACCGAGAAAGACACAGGGAGCAAGAGAGAGACACAGGGACTGAGAGAGAGACACAGGGACCAGGAGAGACACAGGGACCGAGTGAGACACAGGGACCGAGAAAGACACAGGGTGCAAGAGAGAGACACAGGGACCGAGAGAGATACCGGGACCGAGAGCGACACAGGGACCGAGAGAGAGAGAGACAGGGTCCGAGAGAGAGAGAGACACAGGGACCGAGTGAGACACAGGGACCGAGAGAGTGACAGGGACCGAGTGAGACACAGGGACCCAGAGAGAGACACAGGGACCGGGAGAGACACAAGGACCTAGAGAGAGACACAGGGACCGGGAGAGACACAGGGACCGACAGAGACATTGAAACTGAGAGAGAGACACAGGGACCGAGTGAGACACAGGGACCGAGAGAGAGACAGGGACCGAGTGAGAGACACAGGGACCGAGAGAGAGACAGGGACCGAGTGAGAGACACAGGGACCGACTGAGACACAGGGACCGAGTGAGAGACACAGGGACCGACTGAGACACAGGGACCGAGAGAGAGACAGGGACCGAGTGAGAGACACAGGGACCGAGAGAGAGACAGGGACTGAGTGAGACACAGGGACCGAGAGGGAGACACAATCGTCCGAGAGAGAAAGACAGGGAGCGAGAGAGAGACACAGGGACCGAGAGAGACACCAGGACCGAGAGAGGACACAGGGACTGAGAGAGACACAGGGACCGAGAGAGAGACAGGGACCGAGTGAGAGACACAGGGACCGAGTGAGACACAGGGACCGAGAGAGACACAGGGACCGAGTGAGACACAGAGACCGAGAGAGACACAGGGACTGAGAGAGAGAGACACTAGGACCGAGAGAGACACAGGGACCGAGTGAGACACAGGGTCCGAGAGAGACAGAGGGACCGAGAGAGACACAGGAACTGAGAGAGAGAGACACAGGGACTGAGAGAGAGACACAGGGACCGAGTGAGACACAGGGGTGAGAGGGAGACTCAGGGACCGAGAGAGACACAGGGACCGAGTGAGACACAGCGACCGAGAGAGACACAGGGACCGAGAGAGAGAGACACAGGGACTGAGAGAGACACAGGGACCGAGAGAGACACAGGGATCGAGAGAGAGACACAGGGACCGATTGAGAGACACAGGGACTGAGCGAGTCACAGGGACCGAGAGAGACAAAGGGACTGAGAGAGTCACAGGGACCGAGAGAGGGACACAGGGACTGCGAGAGAGACACAGGGACCAAGAGAGACACCAGGACCGAGAGTGACACAGGGGTGAGAGAGAGATACAGGGACTGAGAGAGACACATGGACCGCATGAGACACACGGACCGACGGAGACTCAGGGCCGAGAGAGAGACACAGGGACCAAGAGAGACACAGGGACTGAGAGAGAGAAACAGTGACTGAGAGAGAGACACCAGGACAGAGAGAGAGATAGGGACCAAGAGAGAGACACAGGTGTGAGAGGGAGACTCAGGGACCGAGAGAGACACAGGGACCGAGTGAGACACAGCGACCGAGAGAGACACAGGGACCGAGAGAGAGAGACACAGGGACTGAGAGAGACACAGGGACCGAGAGAGACACAGGGATCGAGAGAGAGACACAGGGACCGAGAAAGACACAGGGAGCAAGAGAGAGACATAGGGACCGAGAGAGACTCACGAACCGAGACAGAGACAGGTACCGAGTGAGAGACACAGGGACCGAGTGAGAGACACATGGACCGAGAGAGAGACACAGGGACCAAGAGGGACACAGGGACCGAGAGAGAGACACAGGGAACGAGAGAGAGACACAGGGACTTAGAGAGAGAGACACAGGGACCGAGAGAGAGACACAAGGACCGAGAGAGACACAGGGACCGAGAGAGACTCAGGGACCGAGAGCGAGACAGTGACCGAGAGAGACACAGGGACTGAGAGAGGGAGACACAGGGACCGAGAGAGACACAGGGACCGAGTGAGACACAGCGACCGAGAGAGACACAGGGACCGAGAGAGACACAGGGACCGAGAGAGAGAGACACAGGGACCGAGAGAGAGACAGAGGGACCGAGAGAGAGACAGGGACCGAGAGAGACACAGGGACTGAGAGAGTCACGGGGACCGAGAGAGAGACACAGGCACCGATAGAGCGACACAGTGACTGAGAGAGAGAGACACAGGGACTGATAGAGAGACATAGGGACCAAGAGAGACACCAGGACCGAGAGAGACACTGTGGTGAGAGAGAGATACAGGGACCGAGAGAGACACACGGACTGAGAGAGAGACACAGTGACCGAGAGAGAGAGATACCGGGACAGAGAGAGAGATAGGGATCGAGAGAGAGAGACACAGGAACCGAGAGAGAGACACAGGGACTGAGAGAGAGAGAGGCAGGGACCAGGAGAGACACAGGGACCAAGAGACACACCAGGACCGAGAGAGACACAGGGGTGAGAGAGAGATACAGGGACCGAGAGAGACACAGGGACCAAGAGAGACACAGGGACCTAGGGAGACACAGGGACTGAGAGAGAGAGACACCGGGACAGAGAGAGAGAAACAGGGACTGAGAGAGAGACACAGGGACCGGGAGAGACACAGGGACCGAGTGAGACACAGGGACCGAGAAAGACACAGGGTGCAAGAGAGAGACACAGGGACCGAGAGAGACACAGGGACCGAGGGAGAGAGACACAGGGACCGAGAGAGAGACATAGGGACCGAGAGAGAGACACAGGGACCGAGAGAGACACAGGGACTGAGAGAGTCACAGGGACCGAGGGAGAGAGACACAGGGACCGAGAGAGAGACACAGGGACCGAGAGAGAGACACAGGGACCGAGAGAGACACAGGGACTGAGAGAGTCACAGGGACCGAGAGAGAGACACAGGCACCGAGAGAGAGACACAGTGACTGAGAGAGACACAGAGACTGAGAGAGAGAGACACAGGGACCGAGAGAGAGACACAAGGACCGAGAGAGACACAGGAACTGAGAGAGTCACAGGAACCGAGAGAGAGACAAAGGCACCGAGAGAGAGACACAGTGACTGAGAGAGAGAGAGACACAGGGACTGATAGAGAGACATAGGGACCAAGAGAGACACCAGGACCGAGAGAGACACTGTGGTGAGAGAGAGATACAGGGACCGAGAGAGACACAGGGACCGAGAGAGAGACACAAGGACAGAGAGAGACACAGGGACCGTGAGAGACACAGAGACTGAGAGAGAGAGACACAGGGACCGAGAGAGAGACACAAGGACCGAGAGAGACACAGGGACCGAGTGAGACACAGGGACCGAAAGACACACAGGGACGGAGAGAGACACAGGGACCGAGAGCGAGACAGTGACCGAGACAGACACAGGGACTGAGAGAGAGAAACACAGGGACCGAGAGAGAGACACAAGGACCGAGAGAGACACAGGGACTGAGAGAGTCACAGGGACCGAGAGAGAGACACAGGCACCGAGAGAGAGACACAGTGACTGAGAGAGAGAGAGACACAGGGACTGATAGAGAGACATAGGGACCAAGAGAGACACCAGGACCGAGAGAGACACTGTGGTGAGAGAGAGATACAGGGACCGAGAGAGACACACGGACTGAGAGAGAGACACAGTGACCGAGAGAGAGAGATACCGGGAGAGAGAGAGAGATAGGGATCGAGAGAGAGAGAGACACAGGAACCGAGAGAGAGACACAGGGACTGAGAGAGAGAGAGACAGGACCGAGAGAGACACAGGGACCAAGAGACACACCAGGACCGAGAGAGACACAGGGGTGAGAGAGAGATACAGGGACCGAGAGAGACACAGGGACTAAGAGAGACACAGGGACCTAGAGAGACACAGGGACTGAGAGAGAGACACCGGGACAGAGAGAGAGAAACAGGGACTGAGAGAGAGACACAGGGACCAGGAGAGACACAGGGACCGAGTGAGACACAGGGACCGAGAAAGACACAGGGTGCAAGAGAGAGACACAGGGACCGAGAGAGATACCGGGACCGAGAGCGACACAGGGACCGAGAGAGAGAGAGACAGGGTCCGAGAGAGAGAGAGACACAGGGACCGAGTGAGACACAGGGACCGAGAGAGTGACAGGGACCGAGTGAGACACAGGGACCCAGAGAGAGACACAGGGACCGGGAGAGACACAAGGACCTAGAGAGAGACACAGGTACTGAGAGAGTCACAGGGACCGACAGAGACATTGAAACTGAGAGAGAGACACAGGGACCGAGTGAGACACAGGGACCGAGAGAGAGACAGGGACCGAGTGAGAGACACAGGGACCGAGAGAGAGACAGGGACCGAGTGAGAGACACAGGGACCGACTGAGACACAGGGACCGAGAGAGAGACAGGGACCGAGTGAGAGACACAGGGACCGAGAGAGAGACAGGGACTGAGTGAGACACAGGGACCGAGAGGGAGACACAATCGTCCGAGAGAGAAAGACAGGGAGCGAGAGAGAGACACAGGGACCGAGAGAGACACCAGGACCGAGAGAGGACACAGGGACTGAGAGAGACACAGGGACCGAGAGAGAGACAGGGACCGAGTGAGAGACACAGGGACCGAGTGAGACACAGGGACCGAGAGAGACACAGGGACCGAGTGAGACACAGAGACCGAGAGAGACACAGGGACTGAGAGAGAGAGACACTAGGACCGAGAGAGACACAGGGACCGAGTGAGACACAGGGTCCGAGAGAGACAGAGGGACCGAGAGAGACACAGGAACTGAGAGAGAGAGACACAGGGACCGAGAGAGAGACACAGGGACCGAGTGAGACACAGGGGTGAGAGGGAGACTCAGGGACCGAGAGAGACACAGGGACCGAGTGAGACACAGCGACCGAGAGAGACACAGGGACCGAGAGAGAGAGACACAGGGACTGAGAGAGACACAGGGACCGAGAGAGACACAGGGATCGAGAGAGAGACACAGGGACCGATTGAGAGACACAGGGACTGAGCGAGTCACAGGGACCGAGAGAGACAAAGGGACTGAGAGAGTCACAGGGACCGAGAGAGGGACACAGGGACTGCGAGAGAGACACAGGGACCAAGAGAGACACCAGGACCGAGAGTGACACAGGGGTGAGAGAGAGATACAGGGACTGAGAGAGACACACGGACCGACGGAGACTCAGGGACCGAGAGAGAGACTCAGGGACCAAGAGAGACACAGGGACTGAGAGAGAGAAACAGTGACTGAGAGAGAGACACCAGGACAGAGAGAGAGATAGGGACCAAGAGAGAGACACAGGGACTGAGAGACAGAGACAGGGACCGAGAGAGACACAGGGACCGAGAGAGAGACACAGTGACTGAGAGAGACACAGGGACTGAGAGAGAAACACAGGGACCGAGTGAGAGACACAGGGACCGAGAGAGAGCCACAGGGACCGAGAAAGACACAGGGAGCAAGAGAGAGACATAGGGACCGAGAGAGACTCACGAACCGAGACAGAGACAGGTACCGAGTGAGAGACACAGGGACCGAGTGAGAGACTCATGGACCGAGAGAGAGACACAGGGACCAAGAGGGACACAGGGACCGAGAGAGAGACACAAGGACCGAGAGAGACACAGGGACCGAGTGAGAGACACAGGGACCGAGGGAGAGCCACAGGGACCGAGAAAGACACAGGGAGCAAGAGAGAGACACAGGGACCGAGAGAGACTCACGAACCGAGACAGAGACAGGTACCGAGTGAGAGACACAGGGACCGAGTGAGAGACACATGGACCGAGAGATACACAGGGACCGAGATGGACACAGGGACCGAGAGAGAGACACAAGGACCGAGAGAGACACAGGGACCGAGAGAGACACAGAGACTGAGAGAGAGAGACACAGGGAACGAGAGAGAGACACAGGGACTTAGAGAGAGAGAGACACAGGGACCGAGAGAGAGACACAAGGACCGAGAGAGACACAGGGACCGAGAGAGACTCAGGGACCGAGAGCGAGACAGTGACCGAGAGAGACACAGGGACTGAGAGAGGGAGACACAGGGACCGAGAGAGACACAGGGACCGAGTGAGACACAGCGACCGAGAGAGACACAGGGACCGAGAGAGAGACAGAGGGACCGAGAGAGAGACAGGGACCGACAGAGACATTGAAACTGAGAGAGAGACACAGGGACCGAGTGAGACACAGGGACCGAGAGAGAGACAGGGACCGAGTGAGAGACACAGGGACCGAGAGAGAGACAGGGACCGAGTGAGAGACACAGGGACCGACTGAGACACAGGGACCGAGTGAGAGACACAGGGACCGACTGAGACACAGGGACCGAGAGAGAGACAGGGACCGAGTGAGAGACACAGGGACCGAGAGAGAGACAGGGACTGAGTGAGACACAGGGACCGAGAGGGAGACACAATCGTCCGAGAGAGAAAGACAGGGAGCGAGAGAGAGACACAGGGACCGAGAGAGACACCAGGACCGAGAGAGGACACAGGGACTGAGAGAGACACAGGGACCGAGAGAGAGACAGGGACCGAGTGAGAGACACAGGGACCGAGTGAGACACAGGGACCGAGAGAGACACAGGGACCGAGTGAGACACAGAGACCGAGAGAGACACAGGGACTGAGAGAGAGAGACACTAGGACCGAGAGAGACACAGGGACCGAGTGAGACACAGGGTCCGAGAGAGACAGAGGGACCGAGAGAGACACAGGAACTGAGAGAGAGAGACACAGGGACTGAGAGAGAGACACAGGGACCGAGTGAGACACAGGGGTGAGAGGGAGACTCAGGGACCGAGAGAGACACAGGGACCGAGTGAGACACAGCGACCGAGAGAGACACAGGGACCGAGAGAGAGAGACACAGGGACTGAGAGAGACACAGGGACCGAGAGAGACACAGGGATCGAGAGAGAGACACAGGGACCGATTGAGAGACACAGGGACTGAGCGAGTCACAGGGACCGAGAGAGACAAAGGGACTGAGAGAGTCACAGGGACCGAGAGAGGGACACAGGGACTGCGAGAGAGACACAGGGACCAAGAGAGACACCAGGACCGAGAGTGACACAGGGGTGAGAGAGAGATACAGGGACTGAGAGAGACACATGGACCGCATGAGACACACGGACCGACGGAGACTCAGGGCCGAGAGAGAGACACAGGGACCAAGAGAGACACAGGGACTGAGAGAGAGAAACAGTGACTGAGAGAGAGACACCAGGACAGAGAGAGAGATAGGGACCAAGAGAGAGACACAGGTGTGAGAGGGAGACTCAGGGACCGAGAGAGACACAGGGACCGAGTGAGACACAGCGACCGAGAGAGACACAGGGACCGAGAGAGAGAGACACAGGGACTGAGAGAGACACAGGGACCGAGAGAGACACAGGGATCGAGAGAGAGACACAGGGACCGAGAAAGACACAGGGAGCAAGAGAGAGACATAGGGACCGAGAGAGACTCACGAACCGAGACAGAGACAGGTACCGAGTGAGAGACACAGGGACCGAGTGAGAGACACATGGACCGAGAGAGAGACACAGGGACCAAGAGGGACACAGGGACCGAGAGAGAGACACAGGGAACGAGAGAGAGACACAGGGACTTAGAGAGAGAGACACAGGGACCGAGAGAGAGACACAAGGACCGAGAGAGACACAGGGACCGAGAGAGACTCAGGGACCGAGAGCGAGACAGTGACCGAGAGAGACACAGGGACTGAGAGAGGGAGACACAGGGACCGAGAGAGACACAGGGACCGAGTGAGACACAGCGACCGAGAGAGACACAGGGACCGAGAGAGACACAGGGACCGAGAGAGAGAGACACAGGGACCGAGAGAGAGACAGAGGGACCGAGAGAGAGACAGGGACCGAGAGAGACACAGGGACTGAGAGAGTCACGGGGACCGAGAGAGAGACACAGGCACCGATAGAGCGACACAGTGACTGAGAGAGAGAGACACAGGGACTGATAGAGAGACATAGGGACCAAGAGAGACACCAGGACCGAGAGAGACACTGTGGTGAGAGAGAGATACAGGGACCGAGAGAGACACACGGACTGAGAGAGAGACACAGTGACCGAGAGAGAGAGATACCGGGACAGAGAGAGAGATAGGGATCGAGAGAGAGAGACACAGGAACCGAGAGAGAGACACAGGGACTGAGAGAGAGAGAGGCAGGGACCAGGAGAGACACAGGGACCAAGAGACACACCAGGACCGAGAGAGACACAGGGGTGAGAGAGAGATACAGGGACCGAGAGAGACACAGGGACCAAGAGAGACACAGGGACCTAGGGAGACACAGGGACTGAGAGAGAGAGACACCGGGACAGAGAGAGAGAAACAGGGACTGAGAGAGAGACACAGGGACCGGGAGAGACACAGGGACCGAGTGAGACACAGGGACCGAGAAAGACACAGGGTGCAAGAGAGAGACACAGGGACCGAGAGAGACACAGGGACCGAGGGAGAGAGACACAGGGACCGAGAGAGAGACATAGGGACCGAGAGAGAGACACAGGGACCGAGAGAGACACAGGGACTGAGAGAGTCACAGGGACCGAGGGAGAGAGACACAGGGACCGAGAGAGAGACACAGGGACCGAGAGAGAGACACAGGGACCGAGAGAGACACAGGGACTGAGAGAGTCACAGGGACCGAGAGAGAGACACAGGCACCGAGAGAGAGACACAGTGACTGAGAGAGACACAGAGACTGAGAGAGAGAGACACAGGGACCGAGAGAGAGACACAAGGACCGAGAGAGACACAGGAACTGAGAGAGTCACAGGAACCGAGAGAGAGACAAAGGCACCGAGAGAGAGACACAGTGACTGAGAGAGAGAGAGACACAGGGACTGATAGAGAGACATAGGGACCAAGAGAGACACCAGGACCGAGAGAGACACTGTGGTGAGAGAGAGATACAGGGACCGAGAGAGACACAGGGACCGAGAGAGAGACACAAGGACAGAGAGAGACACAGGGACCGTGAGAGACACAGAGACTGAGAGAGAGAGACACAGGGACCGAGAGAGAGACACAAGGACCGAGAGAGACACAGGGACCGAGTGAGACACAGGGACCGAAAGACACACAGGGACGGAGAGAGACACAGGGACCGAGAGCGAGACAGTGACCGAGACAGACACAGGGACTGAGAGAGAGAAACACAGGGACCGAGAGAGAGACACAAGGACCGAGAGAGACACAGGGACTGAGAGAGTCACAGGGACCGAGAGAGAGACACAGGCACCGAGAGAGAGACACAGTGACTGAGAGAGAGAGAGACACAGGGACTGATAGAGAGACATAGGGACCAAGAGAGACACCAGGACCGAGAGAGACACTGTGGTGAGAGAGAGATACAGGGACCGAGAGAGACACACGGACTGAGAGAGAGACACAGTGACCGAGAGAGAGAGATACCGGGAGAGAGAGAGAGATAGGGATCGAGAGAGAGAGAGACACAGGAACCGAGAGAGAGACACAGGGACTGAGAGAGAGAGAGACAGGACCGAGAGAGACACAGGGACCAAGAGACACACCAGGACCGAGAGAGACACAGGGGTGAGAGAGAGATACAGGGACCGAGAGAGACACAGGGACTAAGAGAGACACAGGGACCTAGAGAGACACAGGGACTGAGAGAGAGACACCGGGACAGAGAGAGAGAAACAGGGACTGAGAGAGAGACACAGGGACCAGGAGAGACACAGGGACCGAGTGAGACACAGGGACCGAGAAAGACACAGGGTGCAAGAGAGAGACACAGGGACCGAGAGAGATACCGGGACCGAGAGCGACACAGGGACCGAGAGAGAGAGAGACAGGGTCCGAGAGAGAGAGAGACACAGGGACCGAGTGAGACACAGGGACCGAGAGAGTGACAGGGACCGAGTGAGACACAGGGACCCAGAGAGAGACACAGGGACCGGGAGAGACACAAGGACCTAGAGAGAGACACAGGTACTGAGAGAGTCACAGGGACCGACAGAGACATTGAAACTGAGAGAGAGACACAGGGACCGAGTGAGACACAGGGACCGAGAGAGAGACAGGGACCGAGTGAGAGACACAGGGACCGAGAGAGAGACAGGGACCGAGTGAGAGACACAGGGACCGACTGAGACACAGGGACCGAGAGAGAGACAGGGACCGAGTGAGAGACACAGGGACCGAGAGAGAGACAGGGACTGAGTGAGACACAGGGACCGAGAGGGAGACACAATCGTCCGAGAGAGAAAGACAGGGAGCGAGAGAGAGACACAGGGACCGAGAGAGACACCAGGACCGAGAGAGGACACAGGGACTGAGAGAGACACAGGGACCGAGAGAGAGACAGGGACCGAGTGAGAGACACAGGGACCGAGTGAGACACAGGGACCGAGAGAGACACAGGGACCGAGTGAGACACAGAGACCGAGAGAGACACAGGGACTGAGAGAGAGAGACACTAGGACCGAGAGAGACACAGGGACCGAGTGAGACACAGGGTCCGAGAGAGACAGAGGGACCGAGAGAGACACAGGAACTGAGAGAGAGAGACACAGGGACCGAGAGAGAGACACAGGGACCGAGTGAGACACAGGGGTGAGAGGGAGACTCAGGGACCGAGAGAGACACAGGGACCGAGTGAGACACAGCGACCGAGAGAGACACAGGGACCGAGAGAGAGAGACACAGGGACTGAGAGAGACACAGGGACCGAGAGAGACACAGGGATCGAGAGAGAGACACAGGGACCGATTGAGAGACACAGGGACTGAGCGAGTCACAGGGACCGAGAGAGACAAAGGGACTGAGAGAGTCACAGGGACCGAGAGAGGGACACAGGGACTGCGAGAGAGACACAGGGACCAAGAGAGACACCAGGACCGAGAGTGACACAGGGGTGAGAGAGAGATACAGGGACTGAGAGAGACACACGGACCGACGGAGACTCAGGGACCGAGAGAGAGACTCAGGGACCAAGAGAGACACAGGGACTGAGAGAGAGAAACAGTGACTGAGAGAGAGACACCAGGACAGAGAGAGAGATAGGGACCAAGAGAGAGACACAGGGACTGAGAGACAGAGACAGGGACCGAGAGAGACACAGGGACCGAGAGAGAGACACAGTGACTGAGAGAGACACAGGGACTGAGAGAGAAACACAGGGACCGAGTGAGAGACACAGGGACCGAGAGAGAGCCACAGGGACCGAGAAAGACACAGGGAGCAAGAGAGAGACATAGGGACCGAGAGAGACTCACGAACCGAGACAGAGACAGGTACCGAGTGAGAGACACAGGGACCGAGTGAGAGACTCATGGACCGAGAGAGAGACACAGGGACCAAGAGGGACACAGGGACCGAGAGAGAGACACAAGGACCGAGAGAGACACAGGGACCGAGTGAGAGACACAGGGACCGAGGGAGAGCCACAGGGACCGAGAAAGACACAGGGAGCAAGAGAGAGACACAGGGACCGAGAGAGACTCACGAACCGAGACAGAGACAGGTACCGAGTGAGAGACACAGGGACCGAGTGAGAGACACATGGACCGAGAGATACACAGGGACCGAGATGGACACAGGGACCGAGAGAGAGACACAAGGACCGAGAGAGACACAGGGACCGAGAGAGACACAGAGACTGAGAGAGAGAGACACAGGGAACGAGAGAGAGACACAGGGACTTAGAGAGAGAGAGACACAGGGACCGAGAGAGAGACACAAGGACCGAGAGAGACACAGGGACCGAGAGAGACTCAGGGACCGAGAGCGAGACAGTGACCGAGAGAGACACAGGGACTGAGAGAGGGAGACACAGGGACCGAGAGAGACACAGGGACCGAGTGAGACACAGCGACCGAGAGAGACACAGGGACCGAGAGAGAGACAGAGGGACCGAGAGAGAGACAGGGACCGAGAGAGACACAGGGACTGAGAGAGTCACAGGGACCGAGAGAGAGACACAGGCACCGATAGAGCGACACAGTGACTGAGAGAGAGAGACACAGGGACTGATAGAGAGACATAGGGACCAAGAGAGACACCAGGATCGAGAGAGACACTGTGGTGAGAGAGAGATACAGGGACCGAGAGAGACACACGGACTGAGAGAGAGACACAGTGACCGAGAGAGAGAGATACCGGGACAGAGAGAGAGATAGGGATCGAGAGAGAGAGACACAGGAACCGAGAGAGAGACACAGGGACTGAGAGAGAGAGAGGCAGGGACCAGGAGAGACACAGGGACCAAGAGACACACCAGGACCGAGAGAGACACAGGGGTGAGAGAGAGATACAGGGACCGAGAGAGACACAGGGACCAAGAGAGACACAGGGACCTAGGGAGACACAGGGACTGAGAGTGAGAGACACAGGGACCGGGAGAGACACAGGGACCGAGTGAGACACAGGGACCGAGAAAGACACAGGGTGCAAGAGAGAGACACAGGGACCGAGAGAGACACAGGGACCGAGGGAGAGAGACACAGGGACCGAGAGAGAGACACAGGAACCGAGAGAGAGACACAGGGACCGAGAGAGACACAGGGACTGAGAGAGTCACAGGGACCGAGGGAGAGAGACACAGGGACCGAGAGAGAGACACAGGGACCGAGAGAGAGACACAGGGACCGAGAGAGACACAGGGACTGAGAGAGTCACAGGGACCGAGAGAGAGACACAGGCACCGAGAGAGATACAGTGACTGAGAGAGACACAGAGACTGAGAGAGAGAGACACAGGGACCGAGAGAGAGACACAAGGACCGAGAGAGACACAGGAACTGAGAGAGTCACAGGAACCGAGAGAGAGACAAAGGCACCGAGAGAGAGACACAGTGACTGAGAGAGAGAGAGACACAGGGACTGATAGAGAGACATAGGGACCAAGAGAGACACCAGGACCGAGAGAGACACTGTGGTGAGAGAGAGATACAGGGACCGAGAGAGACACAGGGACCGAGAGAGAGACACAAGGACAGAGAGAGACACAGGGACCGTGAGAGACACAGAGACTGAGAGAGAGAGACACAGGGACCGAGAGAGAGACACAAGGACAGAGAGAGACACAGGGACCGAGTGAGACACAGGGACCGAAAGACACACAGGGACGGAGAGAGACACAGGGACCGAGAGCGAGACAGTGACCGAGAGAGACACAGGGACTGAGAGCGAGAAACACAGGGACCGAGAGAGAGACACAAGGACCGAGAGAGACACAGGGACTGAGAGAGTCACAGGGACCGAGAGAGAGACACAGGCACCGAGAGAGAGACACAGTGACTGAGAGAGAGAGACACAGGGACTGATAGAGAGACATAGGGACCAAGAGAGACACCAGGACCGAGAGAGACACTGTGGTGAGAGAGAGATACAGGGACCGAGAGAGACACACGGACTGAGAGAGAGACACAGTGACCGAGAGAGAGAGATACCGGGACAGAGAGAGAGATACGGATCGAGAGAGAGAGAGACACAGGAACCGAGAGAGAGACACAGGGACTGAGAGAGAGAGAGACAGGGACCGAGAGAGACACAGGGACCAAGAGACACACCAGGACCGAGAGAGACACAGGGGTGAGAGAGAGATACAGGGACCGAGAGACACACAGGGACTAAGAGAGACACAGGGACCTAGAGAGACAGAGGGACTGAGAGAGAGACACCGGGACAGAGAGAGAGAAACAGGGACTGAGAGAGAGACACAGGGACCAGGAGAGACACAGGGACCGAGTGAGACACAGGGACCGAGAAAGACACAGGGTGCAAGAGAGAGACACAGGGACCGAGAGAGATACCGGGACCGAGAGCGACACAGGGACCGAGAGAGAGAGAGACAGGGTCCGAGAGAGAGAGAGACACAGGGACCGAGTGAGACACAGGGACCGAGAGAGTGACAGGGACCGAGTGAGACACAGGGACCCAGAGAGAGACACAGGGACCGGGAGAGACACAAGGACCTAGAGAGAGACACAGGTACTGAGAGAGTCACAGGGACCGACAGAGACATTGAAACTGAGAGAGAGACACAGGGACCGAGTGAGACAGAGGGACCAAGAGAGAGACAGGGACCGAGTGAGAGACACAGGGACCGAGAGAGAGACAGGGACCGAATGAGAGACACAGGGACCGACTGAGACACAGGGACCGAGAGAGAGACACAATCGTCCAAGAGAGAAAGACAGGGAGCGAGAGAGAGACACAGGGACCGAGAGAGACACCAGGACCGAGAGAGGACACAGGGACTGAGAGAGACACAGGGACCGACTGAGACACAGGGACCGAGAGAGAGACACAATCGTCCGAGAGAGAAAGACAGGGAGCGAGAGAGAGACACAGGGACCGAGAGAGACACCAGGACCGAGAGAGGACACAGGGACTGAGAGAGACACAGGGGTGAGAGAGAGATACAGGGACCGAGAGAGACACAGGGACCGAGAGAGAGACACAATGACCGAGAGAGAGACACCGGGACAGAGAAAGAGACACAGGGACTGAGAGAGAGACACAGGGACTGATAGAGAGTCATAGGGACCAAGAGAGACACCAGGACCGAGAGAGACACAGGGGTGAGAGAGAAATACAGGGACCGAGAGAGACACACGGACTGAGAGAAAGACACAGTGACCGAGAGAGAGAGACACCGAGACAGAGAGAGAGATAGGGACCGAGAGAGAGAGACACAGGGACCGAGAGAGGGACACAGGGACTGAGAGAGAGAGAGAGACAGGGACCGAGAGAGAGACACAGGGACCGAGAGAGAGACAGGGTCCGAGAGAGACACAGGGACTGAGGGAGTCACAGGGACCGAGAGAGAGACACAGGCACCGATAGAGCGACACAGTGACTGAGAGAGAGAGACACAGGGACTGATAGAGAGACATAGGGACCAAGAGAGACACCAGGACCGAGAGAGACACTGTGGTGAGAGAGAGATACAGGGACCGAGAGAGACACACGGACTGAGAGAGAGACACTGTGACCGAGAGAGAGAGATACCGGGACAGAGAGAGAGATAGGGATCGAGAGAGAGAGACACAGGAACCGAGAGAGAGACACAGGGACTGAGAGAGAGACACAGGGACCAAGAGACACACCAGGACCGAGAGAGACACAGGAACCGAGAGAGAGACACAGGGACCGAGAGAGACACAGGGACCAAGAGACACACCAGGACCGAGAGAGACACAGGGGTGAGAGAGAGATACAGGGACCGAGAGAGACACAGGGACTAAGAGAGACACAGGGACCGAGAGAGACACAGGGACTGAGTGAGACACAGAGACCGAGAGAGACACAGGGACCGAGAGAGAGACAGTGAGCGAGAGAGAGACAGGGACTGAGAGAGAGAGACACAGGGACCGAGAGAGAGACACAAGGACCGAGAGAGTCACAGGGACCGAGAGAGACACAGAGACTGAGAGAGAGTCACAGGGACCGAGAGAGAGACACAGGGACCGAGTGAGACACAGGGGTGAGAGAGAGAAATACTGGGACCGAGAGAGACACACGGACTGAGAGAGAGACACAGTGACCGAGAGAGAGAGACACCGGGACAGAGAGAGAGACACAGGGACCGAGTGAGACACAGGGACCGAGAGAGAGAGACAGGGTCCGAGAGAGAGAGACACAGGGACCGAGAGAGAAACAAGGACCTAGAGAGAGTCACAGGGACCGAGAGAGTCACTGGGACCGACAGAGACACTGAAACTGAGAGATTGAGAGACAGGGACCGAGTGAGACACAGGGACCGAGAGAGAGACAGGGACCGAGTGAGAGACACAGGGACCGAGTGAGACACAGGGACCGAGAGAGACACAGGGACCGAGTAAGACACAGAGACTGAGAGAGACACAGGGACTGAGAGAGAGAGACACTAGGACCGAGAGAGACACAGGGACCGAGTGAGACACAGGGTCCGAGAGAGACACAGGGACCGAGAGAGACACAGGGACTGAGAGAGAGAGAGACACAGGGACCGAGAGAGAGACACAGGGACCGAG
Organism: Prionace glauca; assembly: GCA_037974335.1. Taxonomy (NCBI): domain Eukaryota; kingdom Metazoa; phylum Chordata; class Chondrichthyes; order Carcharhiniformes; family Carcharhinidae; genus Prionace; species Prionace glauca. Next base: position 6,986 of record JBBMRE010000126.1, on the reverse strand, counting down.
TGAGACACAGGGGTGAGAGGGAGACTCAGGGACCGAGAGAGAGACACAGGGACCGGGAGAGAGAGACACAGGGACCGAGAGAGACACAGGGACCGAGGGAGAGAGACACAGGGATCGAGAGAGAGACACAGGGACCGATTCAGAGACACAGGGACTGAGCGAGTCACAGGGACCGAGAGAGACACAGGGATCGAGAGAGAGACACAGGGACCGATTGAGAGACACAGGGACTGAGAGAGTCACAGGGACCGAGAGAGGGACACAGGCTCCGAGAGAGAGAGACACAGGGACTGAGAGAGAGACACAGGGACCAAGAGAGACACCAGGACCGAGAGTGACACAGGGGTGAGAGAGAGATACAGGGACTGAGAGAGACAAATGGACCGACGGAGACTCAGGGACCGAGAGAGAGACACAGGGACCAAGAGAGACACAGGGACTGAGAGAGAGAAACAGTGACCGAGAGAGAGACACCAGGACAGAGAGAGACACTGGGACTGAGAGAGAGACTCAGGGACCGAGAGAGAGACACAGGGACCGAGAGAGACACAGGGACCGAGAGAGAGACACAGTGACTGAGAGAGACACAGGGACCGAGAGAGAGACACAGGGACCGAGTGAGAGACACAGGGACCGAGAGAGAGCCACAGGGACCGAGAAAGACACAGGGAGCAAGAGAGAGACACAGGGACCGAGAGAGACTCACGAACCGAGACAGAGACAGGTACCGAGTGAGAGACACAGGGACCGAGTGAGAGACACATGGACCGAGAGAGAGACACAGGGACCGAGAGGGACACAGGGACCGAGAGAGAGACACAGGGACCGAGAGAAACAGAGTGACCGAGAGAGAGAGACAGGGACCGAGAGAGAGATACAGGGACCGAGTGAGACACAGGGACCGAGGGATAGAAACAGGGTCCGAGAGAGAGAGACACAGGGACCGAGTGAGACACAGGGACCGAGAGAGTGACAGGGACCGAGTGAGACATAGGGACCCAGAGAGAGACACAGGGACCGAGAGAGACACAAGGACCTAGAGAGAGACACAGGGACCGAGAGAGTCTCATGGACCGAGAGAGAGACACAGGGACCGACCGAGACACTGAAACTGAGAGAGACACAGGGACCGAGAGAGACACAGGAACCGAGAGAGAGACAGGGACCGAGTGAGAGACACAGGGACCGAGTGAGACACAGGGAGCGAGAGAGAGACAGAGGGACCGAGAGAGACAGAGGGACCGAGAGTGACACAGGGATTGAGTGAGACACAGAGACCGAGAGAGACACAGGGACCGAAAGAAAGACAGTGACCGAGAGAGACACAGGGACCGAGAGAGAGACACAGGGACCGAGAGAGAGACATAAGGACCGAGAGAGACACAGGGACCGAGTGAAACACAGGGACCGAGAGAGAGACACAGGGACTGAGAGAGACACAGGGACCGAGAGAGACACAAGGACCAAGAGAGACACAGGGACCGAGAGGGAGACACAGGGACCGAGCAGACACAGGGACCGAGAGAGAGACACAGAGACCGAGAGATAGACACAGGGACCGAGATAGAGACACAGGGACCAATTGAGACAGAGGGACCGAGAGAGAGACACCGGGACCGAGAGAGATACCGGGACCGAGAGAGACACAGGGACCGAGAGAGACACAGGGACCGAGAGAGACACAGGGACCGAGAGAGAGACACAGGGACAATTGAGAGTCAGGGACCGAGAGAGAGACAGAGAGAGAGGCAGAGACAGACTGAAGGACACTGAGAGAGAGAGACAGACTGACAGAGGGATTGAGAGGGAGGGAGAAACAGAGTGCAAGAGAGAGAGAGAAGGAGACAGAGAGAGGCAGAGAGAGAGAGAAACAGCAAGAGACAGAAGGAGAGAGAAAGAGAGACAGAGAGAGAGATACAGACAGAGAGAGAAACAGAGAGAGTGAGAGATTAACAGAGGGAGACAGAGTGAGGGAGACAGAGAGGCAGAGAGAGAGAGAGAAAGACAGACTGAGGGAGAGAGACAGAGAGAGACAGAGAAAGAGAAAGACAGGCAGAGAGAGACAGAGGGAGGTAGAGAGTTAGAGACAGAGACAGAGAGAGAGACTGAGAGAGAGTGACAGAGAGAGAGACAGTGGGAGAGAGAGAGAGAGACAGAGAGAGAGACAGAGATAGAGGGACTGAGAGACAGAGGGAGTGAGAGAGAGAGAGAGAGCGAGGGAGACAGAGGGAGAGAGAGACAGAGAGAGAGGGAGACAGAGGGAGAGAAAGTGACAGAGAGACAGAGAGAGAGAGAAAGTCAAACTGAGAGAGAGTGACAGAGACAGACTGAGAGAGAGAGAAAGAAAGGGAGAGAGAGAGACAGAGACAGAATGAGACAGAGATTGAGAGAGAGAGACAGCGAGAGAGGGAGAGTGAGAAAGAGATAGAGAGGGAGTGAGACAGAGAGAGAGTGAGAGACAGAGAGACAGAGACAAGGAGAGAGAGAGAGAGAGTGACAGGGAGACAAAGACAGAGAGAGAGAGAGAGACAGAGGGAGAGATGGGGAGACACAGAGAGACAGACAAAGAGACAGAGAGGCAGTGGGAGAGAGAGAGAGAGAGCGAGATAGACAGAGAGGCAGAGAGAGGGACAGGGAGAGGGAGACAGACAGAGGCAGAGAGAGAGAGTCAGAGAGTGACAGGGAGACAGAGTGAGAGAAAGAGAAACAGAGTGACAGACAGAGAGACAGAGAGAGAGAGAGAGAGACAGAGAGAGAGACAGAGAGAGAGAAACAGAGAGAGAGAGAGATGAGGGAGAAATTAACAGAGAGAGAGACAGAGGAAAACAGAGTGACAGAGAGAGTCAGAGAGACAGAGGGAAAGACAGACTGAGAGAGAGAGACATAGAGATAGAGAGAGAGAGAGACTGCGAGAGAGAGGGAGGGAGAGAGAGGGTCAGAGAGAGACAGAGAGAGACAGAGAGAGAGAGAGACAGAGAGAGAGAGAGAGGGACAGAGAGAGAGAGAGAGGGAGAGAGAGAGAGAGACAGAGAGAGAGAGAGAGGGAGAGACAGAGAGAGAGAGGGACAGAGAGAGAGGAAGACAGAGGGAGAGAGACAGAGAGAGACAGACAGAGAGGCAGTGGGAGATAGAGCCAGAGAGGCAGAGACAGAGAGCGACAGAGAGAGGGAGAGAGAGAGGGAGAGAGAGAGAGAGAGAGGCAGTGAGAGTCAGAGATTAACAGAGGAAGAGACAGGGAGAGACAGAGACAGAGTGAGGCAGAGTCAGAGTGAGAGAGAGACAGTGAGAGAGAGACAGAGAGAGAGAGAGAGGGAGAGAGAGAGAGACAGAGAGAGAGAAAGACAGAGTGAGAGAGGGAGATAGAGAGAGGGAGACACAGACAGAGAGAGAGATAGGGAGAGAAAGAAGGACAGAGAACGAGAGACAGAGAGAGAGAGAAAGAGGCAGAGTGAGAGAGATACAGAGTGAGAGACAGAGAGATAGAGACAGAGAGTGAGTGAGAGAGTGAGACACAAAGCGAGAGACAGAGGGAGAGAGAAAGAGAGATTGAGAGAGAGAGTCAGAGAGAGAGAGAGAGAGACAGCGACAGTGGGAGAGAGAAACAGAATGACAGAGAGAGAGACAGAGGGAAAGTCAAAATGAGAGAGAGTGACAGAGAGAGGGGCAGACTGAGAGAGAGAGACACAGAGAGAGAGAGAGACTGAGAGAGAGTAAGAGACAGAGAGAGAGAGGGACAGAGGGAAATAGAGTGCGAGAGACAGAGGGAGAGAGACAGCGAGCGTGAGGGAGAGAGGCAGAGACCGAGACAACGAATGAGAGAGAGACAGAGAGAGAGGCAGAGAGAGAGAGAAGACAGAGAGAGAGGCAGAGAGAGAGAGAAGACAGAGAGTGAGAGGGAATAACAGAGAGAGCAAGAGAGATACAGAGAGACTGAGAGAGAGAGACAGAGGGAGAGAGGGAGAGAGTGAGACAGAGAGAGAGGAAGGCAGAGGGAGGGAGAAAGAGACAGACAGACAGAGAGGCAGAGGGAGAGAGAGAGACAGAGAGGCAGAGGGAGAGAGAGACAGAGGCAGCGAGAGAGAGCGACAGAGTGAGAGTCAGAGAGTGTCAGGGAGACACTGTGAGAGAGACAGAAACAGAGACAGATAGAGAGAGAGAGAGAAACAGAGTGACAGACAGTGAGAGAGAGAGAGAGAGAGAGAGAGAGAGAGAGACAGAGAGATAAAGACAGTATGAGGGAGAGAGAGACAGAGAGAGAGACAGACAGAGAGGGAGAGAGACAGAGAGACAGAGAGAGAGTCAGAGAGAGAGAGACAAGGAGAGAGAGAGACTGACAACGAGACAGAGACAGAGAGGGATTAAGACAGAGAGAGAGATGGGGAGAAACAGAGAGACAGAGACAGAGAGAGAGGGACAGAGAGAGAGAGACAGAGGGAGAGAGCATGAGGCAGAGAGGCAAAGACTGAGACAGAGAGACACACACACACAGAGGGAGAACGGGAGACAAACAGAGACAGAGACAGAGAGAGAGAAAGACAGACAGAGAGAGGGAGAGAGAGAGAGAGACAAAGAGACAGAGAGAGACAGTGGGAGAGAGAGACAGAGACACGGAGTGACAGTGAATGACAGATAGACAGAGACAGACAGAGCGAGAGACACAGAGAGTGACAGAGAGAGAATGAGATAGAGGGAGAGAGAGACAGAGAGAGACGAGAGAGAGACAGTGAGATAGAGACAGGCAGAAAGGAGAGAGAGAGAGGCAGAGGAGAGACAGAGAGAGAGAGAGAGACTGAGAAACAGAGGGAGAGAGAGAGAGAGACAGAGAGAGAGAGAGAGAGAGAGAGACCGAGAGAGAGATACAGTGACAGTGGTACAGACTGAGAGACAGAGACAGCGAGATAGAGAGAGAGAGCGAGAGACAGAGAGTGAGAGAGTGAGTGAGAGACAGAACGAAGAGACAGAGGGGGAGAGAAAGAGAGAGAGTGAGACAGAGAGAGAGGGAGAGAGAGAGAGACTGAGTGAAAGAGAGAGAGAGAGAGACAGGGAGAGAGACAGAGGGAGAGAGAGAGAGCAAGAGACAGAGAGAGAGAGAGTGAGTAAGAGACAGAGCGAAGAGACAGAGGGGGAGAGAAAGAGAGAGAGTGAGACAGAGAGACAGAGGGAGAGAGAGAGAGAGACTGAGTAAGAGAGAGACAGAGAGAGAGAGAGACAGAGAGAGAGACAGAGAGAGAGAGAGACAGAGAGAGAGAGAGAGAGAGAGAGACCGAGAGAGAGATACAGTGACAGTGGTACAGACTGAGAGACAGAGACAGCGAGATAGAGAGAGAGAGCGAGAGACAGAGAGTGAGAGAGTGAGTGAGAGACAGAACGAAGAGACAGAGGGGGAGAGAAAGAGAGAGAGTGAGACAGAGAGAGAGGGAGAGAGAGAGAGACTGAGTGAAAGAGAGAGAGAGAGACAGGGAGAGAGACAGAGGGAGAGAGAGAGAGAGAGTGAGACCGAGAGACAGAGGGAGAGAGAGAGAGAGAGAGACAGGGAGAGAGACAGAGGGAGAGAGAGAGAGAGTGAGACCGAGAGACAGAGGGAGAGAGAGAGAGAGAGAGACAGGGAGAGAGACAGAGGGAGAGAGAGAGAGCAAGAGACAGAGAGAGAGAGAGTGAGTAAGAGACAGAGCGAAGAGACAGAGGGGGAGAGAAAGAGAGAGAGTGAGACAGAGAGACAGAGGGAGAGAGAGAGAGAGACTGAGTAAGAGAGAGACAGAGAGAGAGAGAGACAGAGAGAGAGAGAGAGACAGGGAGAGAGACAGAGGGAGAGAGAGAGAGATTGAGAGAGAGAGAGAGACAGAGGGAGAGAGAAAGAGTGAGAGTGAGACAGAGAGACAGAGGGAGAGAGAGAGACTGAGTGAGAGAGACAGAGAGAGAGAGAGAGAGACAGGGAGAGAGTCAGAGGGAGAGAGAGAGTGAGATACAGAGACAGAGTGAGAGAGATACAGAGTGAGAGTGAGGGACAGAGAGAGAGAAACAGAGACTATGAATGTGAAAGAGTGAGAGAGAGACAGGGGCAGCGTGAAAGAGAGAGGGAGACAGCAAGAGAGAGAGGGAGAGAGACTGTGAGTGAGAGAGACAGTGACAAGGAGTGAGAGAGATTAACAGAGAGCCAGATACAGCGTGAGAGGGAGAATGAGAGAGAGAGAGACAGAGAGAGAGAGAGAGAGACTGAGAGAGAGAGAGTGAGAGAGAGAGAGAGACAGAAGGAGAGAAAGATAGGGAGAGAGACAGAGGGTGAGAGAGACAGAGACAAGGAGTGAGAGAGAGTAACAGAGAGACAGAGATACAGCGTGAGAGGGAGAATGAGAGAGAGAGAGACAGAGAGAGAGACAGAGAGAGAGACAGAGAGAGAGACAGAGAGAGAGACAAAGAGAGAGACAGAGAGAGAGAGACAGAGAGAGAGGGAGAGAGAGAGACAGAGAGAGAGAGACAGAGAGAGAGAGAGACAGAGACAGAGAGTGACAGAGAGAGTGAGAAACAGAGAGACAGAAAAAGAGAGAGAGAGAGACAGAGACAGAGAGAGTGACAGAAAGAGACAGAGACAGTGAGAGAGAGAGAGACTGACAGACAGACAGAGAGAGACAGAAAGAGAGTGAGAGAGGCAGAGGAGTGACAGAGAGACTGAGAGAGAGAAACAGAGGGACAGTGAGGACAGAGAGAGAGAGACAGAGAGACAGAGAGTGAGAGAGTGAGTGAGAGACAGAGCGAAGAGACAGAGGGGGAGAGAAAGAAAGAGAGAGAGACAGAGAGACATAGGGAGAGAGAGAGAGACTGAGTGAGAGAGAGACAGAGAGAAAGAGAGAGAAAGGGAGAGAGACAGAGGGAGAGAGAGAGAGATTGAGACAGAGACAGAGAGGAAGAGAGAAAGAGAGAGATTGAGACAGAGGGACAGAGGGAGCGAGAAAGAGAGAGAGTGAGACAGAGAACACAGTGAGCACGTG
>JBBMRE010000089.1:0-115280 GCA_037974335.1 Prionace glauca | reverse complement strand
TCACGTGCTCACTGTGTGGAGGGGATGTGAGGGGAGGGGATGTGAGGGAATGGGGCTGTGGGGGATGGGGATGTGAGTGGAGGGGATGTGATGGGAATGGGGATGTGAGGGGATGGGGATGTGAGGGGATGGGGATGTGAGGGTGAGGGGGATGTGAGGGGAGGGGATGTGAGGGGAGGGGATGTGAGGGAGGGGATGTGAGGGGAGGGGATGTGAGGGGGAGGGGGGATGTGAGGGGAGGGATGTGGGGGGAGGGGATGTGTGGGGAGGGGATGTGAGGGGAGGGGATGTGAGGGGATGGGGATGTGAGGGGAGGGGATGTGAGGGAGGGGATGTGAGGGGATGGGGATGTGAGGGATGGGATGGGATGTGATGGGATGGGGATGTGAGGGGATGTGAGGGATGGGGATGGGGATGTGATGGGATGGGGATGTGAGGGGATGGGGATGTGAGGGGAGGGGATGTGAGGGGATGGGGATGTGAGGGGATGGGATGTGAGGGATGGGGATGTGAGGGGAGGGGATGTGAGGGGAGGGGATGTGAGGGGAGGGGATGTGAGGGGATGGGGATGTGAGGGGAGGGGATGTGAGGGATGGGATGTGAGGGGATGGGGATGTGAGGGATGGGGATGTGAGGGGAGGGGATGTGAGGGGAGGGGATGTGAGGGGAGGGGATGTGAGGGGATGGGGATGTGAGGGGAGGGGATGTGAGGGGAGGGGATGTGAGGGGAGGGGATGTGAGGGGAGGTGATGTGAGGGGAGGGGATGTGAGGTGAGGGGAGGTGATGTGAGAGGAGAGGATGTGAGGGGAGGGGGATGTGAGGGGATGGGCATGTGAGGGGATGGGGATGTGAGGGGATGGGGATGTGAGGGGATGGGGATGTGAGGGGAGGGGATGTGAGGGGATGGGGATGTGAGGGGAGGGGATGTGAGGGATGGGGATGTGAGGGATGGGGATGTGAGGGATGGGGATGTGAGGGGAGGGGATGTGAGGGGAGGGGTGTGAGGGGAGGGGATGTGAGGGGAGGGGATGTGAGGGGATGGGGATGTGAGGGGATGGGGATGTGAGGGGAGGGGATGTGAGGGGATGGGGATGTGAGGGATGGGGATGTGAGGGATGGGGATGTGAGGGGAGGGGGATGTGAGGGGAGGGGTGTGAGGGGAGGGGATGTGAGGGGAGGGGATGTGAGGGGATGGGGATGTGAGGGGAGGGGATGTGGGGGATGGGGATGTGAGGGGAGGGGATGTGAGGGGAGGGTATGTGAGGGGAGCGGATGTGAAGGGAGAGGATGTGAGGGGAGGGGATGTGAAGGGAGGGAATGTGAGGGGAGGGGATGTGAGGGAATGGGGATGTGGGGGGATGGGGATGTGAGGGGAGGGGATGTGAGGGAATGGGGATGTGAGTAGATGGGGATGTGAGGGGAGGGGGATGTGAAGGGAGGGGATGTGAGGGGAGGGGATGTGAGGGGAGGGGATGTGAGGGGATGGGGATGTGAGGGGAGGTGATGTGAGGGGAGGGGATGTGAGGGGAGGGTGGTGATGTGAGAGGAGGGGATGTGAGGGGAGGGGGATGTGAGGGGATGGGGATGTGATGGGAGGGGATGTGAGGGGATGGGGATGTGAGGGGATATGAGGGGAGGGGATGTGAGGGGAGGGGTTGTGAGGGGATGGGGATGTGAGGGGATGGGGATGTGAGGGGAGGGGATGTGTGGGGATGGGGATGTGAGGGGATGGGGATGTGAGGGGATGGGGATGTGAGGGATGGGGATGTGAGGGGGATGGGGATGTGAGAGGATGGGGATGTGAGGGAAGGGGATGTGAGGGGATGGGGATGTGAGGGGATGGGGATGTGAGGGGATGGGGATGTGAGGGAAGGGGATGTGAGGGGATGGGGATGTTGAGGGGATGGGATGTGAGGGATGGGGATGTGAGGGGAGGGGATGTGAGGGGAGGGGATGTGAGGGGAGGGGATGTGAGGGGAGGGGATGTGAGGGGATGAGGATGTGAGGGGAGGGATGTGGGGGGATGGGGATGTGAGGGGAGGGGATGTGAGGGGAGGGTATGTGAGGGGAGCGGATGTGAAGGGAGGATGTGAGGGGAGGGGATGTGAAGGGAGGGAATGTGAGGGAATGGGATGTGAGGGGATGGGGATGTGAGGGGAGGGGGATGTGAAGGGAGGGGATGTGAGGGGAGGGGATGTGAGGGGAGGGGATGTGAGGGGAGGGGATGTGAGGGGATTGGGGATGTGAGGGGAGGTGATGTGAGGGGAGGGGATGTGAGGTGAGGGGAGGTGATGTGAGAGGAGGGGATGTGAGGGGAGGGGGATGTGAGGGGATGGGGATGTGAGGGGAGGGGATGTGAGGGGATGGGGATGTGAGGGGATGGGGATGTGAGGGGAGGGGGATGTGAGGGGATGGGGATGTGAGGGGAGGGGATGTGAGAGGAGGGGATGTGAGGGGAGGGGATGTGAGGGGAGGGGATGTGAGGGGAGATGATGTGAGGGGAGGGGATGTGAGGTGAAGGAGGCGATGTGAGGGGAGGGGGATGTGAGGGGAGGGGATGTGGGGGGAGGGGATGTGAGGGGATGGGGTGTGGAGGGGAGGGGATGTGAGGGGAGGGGATGTGAGGGGAGGGGTGTGAGGGGAGGGGATGTGAGGGGAGGGGATGTGAGGGGATGGGGATGTGAGGGGAGGGGATGTGGGGGGATGGGGATGTGAGGGGAGGGGATGTGAGGGAGGGTATGTGAGGGGAGCGGATGTGAAGGGAGAGGATGTGAGGGGAGGGGATGTGAAGGGAGGGAATGTGAGGGGAGGGGATGTGAGGGAATGGGGATGTGGGGGGATGGGGATGTGAGGGAATGGGGATGTGAGTAGATGGGGATGTGAGGGGAGGGGGATGTGAAGGGAGGGATGTGAGGGGAGGGGATGTGAGGGGAGGGGATGTGAGGGGATGGGGATGTGAGGGGAGGTGATGTGAGGGGAGGGGATGTGAGGGGAGGGTGGTGATGTGAGAGGAGGGGATGTGAGGGGAGGGGGATGTGAGGGGATGGGGATGTGATGGGAGGGGATGTGAGGGGATGGGGATGTGAGGGGATATGAGGGGAGGGGATGTGAGGGGAGGGTTGTGAGGGGATGGGGATGTGAGGGGATGGGGATGTGAGGGGAGGGGATGTGTGGGGATGGGGATGTGAGGGGATGGGGATGTGAGGGGATGGGGATGTGAGGGGATGGGGATGTGAGGGGATGGGGATGTGAGGGGATGGGGATGTGAGAGGATGGGGATGTGAGGGAAGGGGATGTGAGGGGATGGGGATGTGAGGGATGGGGATGTGAGGGGATGGGGATGGAGGGGAAGGGGATGGTGAGGGGATGGGGATGTGAGGGGATGGGGATGTGAGGGGATGGGGATGTGAGGGGAGGGGGATGTGAGGGGAGGGGATGTGAGGGGAGGGATGTGAGGGGAGGGGATGTGAGGGATGAGGATGTGAGGGGAGGGGGATGTGGGGGGATGGGGATGTGAGGGGAGGGGATGTGAGGGGAGGGTATGTGAGGGGAGCGGATGTGAAGGGAGAGGATGTGAGGGGAGGGGATGTGAAGGGAGGGGAATGTGAGGGAATGGGGATGTGAGGGGATGGGGATGTGAGGGAGGGGGATGTGAAGGGAGGGGATGTGAGGGGAGGGGATGTGAGGGGAAGGGATGTGAGGGGAGGGGATGTGAGGGGATTGGGGATGTGAGGGGAGGTGATGTGAGGGAGGGGATGTGAGGTGAGGGAGGTGATGTGAGAGGAGGGGATGTGAGTGGGAGGGGGATGTGAGGGGATGGGGATGTGAGGGGAGGGGATGTGAGGGGATGGGGATGTGAGGGGATGGGGATGTGAGGGGAGGGGGATGTGAGGGGATGGGGATGTGAGGGGAGGGGATGTGAGAGGAGGGGATGTGAGGGGAGGGGGATGTGAGGGGAGGGGATGTGAGGGGAGATGATGTGAGGGGAGGGGATGTGAGGTGAAGGGAGGCGATGTGAGGGGAGGGGGATGTGAGGGGAGGGGATGTGGGGGGAGGGGATGTGAGGGATGGGGTGTGAGGGGAGGGGATGTGACGGGGAGGGGATGTGAGGGGATGGGGATGTGAGGGGAGGGGATGTGAGGGGAGGGATGTGAGGGGAGGGGATGTGAGGGGATGGGGATGTGAGGGATGGGGATGTGAGGGGAGGGGATGTGAGGGGATGGGGATGTGATGGGGATGGGGATGTGAGGGGAGGGCGATGTGAGGGGATGGGGATGTGAGGGGAGGGGATGGGGGATGTGGGGGGATGGGGATGTGAGGGGATGGGAATGTGAGGGGAGGGGATGTGAGGGGAGGGGGATGTGAGGGGAGGGGATGTGGGGGAGGGGATGTGGGGGGGGATGTGAGGGGATGGGGATGGTGGGGGGAGGGGATGTGACGGGATGGGGATGTGGGGGGGATGGGGATGTGGGGGGAGGGGGATGTGAGGGGAGGGGATGTGGGGGGAGGGGATGTGACGGGATGGGGATGTGAGGGGGGATGGGGATGTGGGGGGAGGGGGATGTGAGGGGAGGGGATGTGGGGGGAGGGGATGTGACGGGATGGGGATGTGGGGGGATGGGGATGTGAGGGGAGGGGGATCTGTGGGGATGGGGATGTGAGGGGATGGGATGTGAGGGGATGGGGATGTGAGGGGATGGGGATGTGAGGGGATGGGGATGTGAGGGGAGGGGATGTGAGGGGAGGGGATGGGGATATGTCTTGTGTTTGAGGGTGTTGGTGACTATCCTCCTGCTGAAATTATCACAGTAAAAAGTCTGACAACACCAGGTTTTAGTCCGACTAAAACGTGGTGTTATCAGATTTTTTACTGTGTTTACGCCAGTCCAACGCCGCATACCCACATCATGAAAATATCACCCCAGAGACCAGGAATCGGTCTGTCTCTGTGTCTGTCTCTGTGTCTCTGTCTATCTCTCTTTCTCTTTCTGTCTCCTTCTCTGCCTCTCCGTCTCTCTCTCTGTCTCAATTTGTCTCTCTTTGTGTGTATGTGTCTCTCTGTCTGTCTGTCTGTCTCTCTCTCTCTCTCTCTCTCTCCCTCACACTCTCTCTGTCTCTCTCTCTGTCTCTCCCTCCCTCACACTCTCTCTGTCTCTCCCTCCCTCACACTCTTTCTGTCTCTCCCTCCCTCACACTCGCTCTGTCTCTCTCTGTCTCTCCCTCCCTCACACTCTCTCTGTCTCTCCCTCCCTCACACTCTCTCTGTCTCTCTCTCTGTCTCTCCCTCCCTCACACTCTCTCTGTCTCTCCCTCTCTCACACTCTGTCTGTCTCTCCCTCACACTCTCTCTGTCTCTCCTCCCTCACACTCTCTCTGTCTCTCCCTCCCTCACACTCTTTCTGTCTCTCCCTCCCTCACTCTCTCTCTGTCTCTCCCTCCCTCACACTCCCTCTGTCTCTCTCTCTGTCTCTCCCTCCCTCACACTCTCTCTGTCTCTCTGTCAGTCTCTCCCTCTCCCTCTGTCTCTCTCTCTGTCTCTCCTTCCCTCACACTCTCTCTCTCTCTGCTCTCTCTCTCTCTGTCTCTCCCTCCCTCACACTCTCTCTCTCTCTCTGTCTCTCCCTCCCTCACACTCTTTCTGTCTCTCCCTCCCTCACACTCGCTCTGTCTCTCTCTGTCTCTCCTCCCTCACTCTCTCTGTCTCTCCCTCCCTCACACTCTCTCTGTCTCTCTCTCTGTCTCTCCCTCCCTCACACTCTCTCTGTCTCTCTCTCTGTCTCTCCCTCCTCACACTCTCTCTGTCTCTCTCTCTGTCTCTCTCTCTGTCTCTCCCTCCCTCACAGCTCTCTCTGTCTCTCTCTCTGTCTCTCCTCCCTCACACTCTCTCTGTCTCTCTCTCTGTCTCTCTCTCTGTCTCTCCCTCCCTCACACTCTCTCTCTCTGTCTCTCCCTCCCTCACACTCTTTCTGTCTCTCCCTCCCTCACACTCTCTCTGTCTCTCCCTCTCTCACACTCGCTCTGTCTCTCTCTGTCTCTCCTCCCTCACACTCTCTCTGTCTCTCCCTCCCTCACACTCTCTCTGTCTCTCTCTCTGTCTCTCCCTCCCTCACACTCTCTCTGTCTCTCTCTCTGTCTCTCCCTCCCTCACACTCTCTCTGTCTCTCTGTCAGTCTCTCCCTCTCCCTCCGTCTCTCCTCCTTACACACTCTCTCTCTCTGTCTCTCCCTCCCTCACACACTCTCTCTCTGTCTCTCCTTCCCTCACACTCTCTCTCTCTCTGTCTCTCCCTCCCTCACACTCTCTCTCTCTCTCTCTGTCTCTCCCTCCTTCACACTCTTTCTGTCTCTCCCTCCCTCACACTCGCTCTGTCTCTCTCTGTCTCTCCCTCCCTCACACTCTCTCTGTCTCTCCCTCCCTCACACTCTCTCTCTCTCTCTCTGTCTCTCCCTCCCTCACACTCTTTCTGTCTCTCCCTCCCTCACACTCGCTCTGTCTCTCTGTCTCTCCCTCCCTCACACTCTCTCTGTCTCTCCCTCCCTCACACTCGCTCTGTCTCTCTCTCTGTCTCTCCCTCCCTCACACTCCCTCTGTCTCTCTCTCTGTCTCTCTCTCTGTCTCTCCCTCCTCACACTCTCTCTCTCTCTGTCTCTCCCTCCCTCACACTCTTTCTGTCTCTCCCTCTCTCACACTCGCTCTGTCTCTCTCTGTCTCTCCCTCCCTCACACTCTCTCTGTCTCTCCCTCCCTCACACTCGCTCCGTCTCTCTCTGTCTCTCCCTCCCTCACACTCTTTCTGTCTCTCCCTCCCTCACACTCGCTCTGTCTCTCTCTGTCTCTCCTCCCTCACACTCTCTCTGTCTCTCCCTCCCTCACACTCTCTCTGTCTCTCTCTCTGTCTCTCCCTCTCTCACACTCGCTCCGTCTCTCTCTGTCTCTCCCTCCCTCACACTCGCTCTGTCTCTCTCTGTCTCTCCCTCCCTCACACTCTCTCTGTCTCTCCCTCCCTCACACTCGCTCTGTCTCTCTCTGTCTCTCCCTCCCTCACACTCTCTCTGTCTCTCTCTCTGTCTCTCTCCTCTGTCTCTCTCTCTGTCTCTCTCTGTCTCTCCCTCCCTCACACTCTCTCTGTCTCTCCCTCTCTCACACTCGCTCCGTCTCTCTCTGTCTCTCCCTCCCTCACACTCGCTCTGTCTCTCTCTGTCTCTCCCTCCCTCACACTCTCTCTGTCTCTCCCTCCCTCACACTCTTTCTGTCTCTCCCTCCCTCACACTCTCTCTGTCTCTGTCTCTCCCTCCCTCACACTCGCTCTGTCTCTCTCTGTCTCTCCCTCCCTCACACTCTCTCTGTCTCTCCCTCCCTCACACTCTCTATCTCTGTCTCTCTCTCCCTCACACTCTCTCTGTCTCTGTCTCTCCCTCCCTCACACTCTCTCTGTCTCTCCCTCCCTCACACTCTCTCTGTCTCTCCCTCCCTCACACTCTCTCTGTCTCTCCCTCCCTCACACTCTCTATCTCTGTCTCTCTCTCCCTCACACTCTCTCTGTCTCTCTCTCCCTCACACTCTCTCTGTCTCTGTCTCTCCCTCCCTCACACTCTCTCTGTCTCTCTCTGTCTCTCCCTCCCTCACACTCTCTCTGTCTCTCCCTCCCTCACACTCTCTATCTCTGTCTCTCTCTCCCTCACACTCTCTCTGTCTCTCTCTCCCTCACACTCTCTCTGTCTCTGTCTCTCCCTCCCTCACACTCTCTCTGTCTCTCCCTCCCTCACACTCTCTCTGTCTCTCCTCCCTCACACTCTCTCTGTCTCTCCCTCCCTCACACTCTCTGTCTCTCCCTCCCTCACACTCTCTATCTCTGTCTCTCTCTCCCTCACACTCTCTCTGTCTCTCCCTCCCTCACACTCTCTATCTCTGTCTCTCCCTCCTCACACTCTCTCTGTCTCTCCCTCCCTCACACTCTCTCTGTCTCTCTCTCCCTCACACTCTCTCTGTCTCTCACACTCTCTCTGTCTGTCACACTCTCTCTGTCTCTCCCTCCCTCACACTCTCTATCTCTGTCTCTCTCTCCCTCACACTCTCTCTGTCTCTCTCTCCCTCACACTCTCTCTGTCTCTCACACTCTCTCTGTCTGTCACACTCTCTCTGTCTCTCCCTCCCTCACACTCTCTCTGTCTCTCCCTCCCTCACACTCTCTCTGTCTCTCTCTCCCTCACACTCTCTCTGTCTGTCACACTCTCTCCCTCTCTCACACTCTCTCTGTCTCTCCCTCCCTCACACTCTCTCTGTCTCTCACACTCTCTCTGTCTGTCACACTCTCTCTGTCTCTCCCTCCCTCACACTCTCTCTGTCTCTCACACTCTCTCTGTCTGTCACACTCTCTCTGTCTCTCTCTGTCTCTCACACTCTCTCTGTCTGTCACACTCTCTCTGTCTCTCCCTCCCTCACACTCTCTCTGTCTCTCACACTCTCTCTGTCTCTCACACTCTCTCTGTCTCTCTCTGTCTCTCACACTCTCTCTGTCTCTCTCTGTCAGTCTCTCTGTCTCTCTCTGTGTCAGTCTCTCCCTCTCCATTCACATTATCACAGTTTGATCCTCAGTCTCTCTGGATGAAGGGGATGTTATGCTTTGACTGGGCGTCTGTAATCAGCCTGTTGAAAGTCTCAGAGCGGGGTTACTCCGTGATATCGGGGTGAGTCTGTGAGGGAGATGGTTATAAACATGGTGAGAGACTGGCTCTGATTTCAGTCCCGTACTCACCCCGTGTCCACTCAGACTGGCACTGCCTTACCCAGCCTCATCTGCTGACTTCTTTATTCAGGAACAGAGCTGTTCTCAGAAAGGGAACATGTTTTCTCTCTCCCTCTGACTCCTCGCTGCCTAATTCACTGTCTCTCCCTTTCTCTGTCTAGTCTCTCTCCCAGCCTCCCAGGATGTGATTGTACTAGTGAGGGTGCAGAGGACATTCACCAGGATGTTACTTGACTATCACTCTCTCCCTTCTTTCCCTTTCTCACTTCCCCTTTATCCTTCTCTCTCTCTCCCTCTCCATTCCGCTCTCTCTCTTTGTGAATCTCTCTCCTTCTCACTCTCTCCCTCTCTCTGTTCTGAATCCCTCTTTCTGTTCTCCACCCCCTCTCCTCCTCACCCTCTCCCCCTCTGTCTTTCTAACTCTCTCATTATGTCTCTCTCTGTGTCTCTTTCTTTTTCTGCCTCTCTTTCTGTCTTTCTCACACTGTCTCTCTCTCTATCTCTTGCTCTCTCTGTCTCTTTCTCTCTGTCTCTCTTTCTGTCTCTCTCTCTCTCTCTGTCCGTCTTTCATTCTCTCCTTCTTTCTCTTTCTGCCTCTCCCTCTTTCTCTTTCTGTCTCTCTCTCTGTCTCTCACTCAGGCTGAGTGAGTGGGCGATGCAGTCTAAATGTGAGGTTATCCACTTTGGTTGTAAAAATAGGAAGGCAGATTATTATTTGAATGGATGTAAATTGAGAGAGGTGGAATCATAGTGAGACCTTGGTGTCCTTGTGCATCAGTCACTGAAAGTAAGCGCACAGGTACAAGAGGCAGTAAGGAAGGCAAGTAGTAGGTTGGCCACATTAGAACATAGAACATTACAGCGCAGAACAGGCCCTTCGGCCCACGATGTTGCGCCGACCAGTTACAAAAACAATGGCCCACTAGCCTATACCAATCCCTTTTCGTCCATAAACCTATCCACAAATCTCTTAAACGCCCCCAAACTAGACGCATTTACAACTGCAGCAGGCAGGGCATTCCAGTCCCTCACCACCCTCTGGGTAAAGAACCTACCCCTGACATCCGTCCTGTAGCTACCCCCCCTTAATTTAAAGCCATGCCCCCTCGTGCTAGCTTTCTCCATCCGAGGAAAAAGGCTATCACTGTCCACCCTATCTAAACCTCTAATCATCTTATATGTTTCAATAAGATCCCCTCTTAGCCGCCTTCTTTCCAACGAAAAAAACCTTGGTAAGAGGATTTGAGTATAGGAACAGGAATGTTTTGCTGCAATTGTATAGGGCATTGGTGAGGCCACACCTGGAGTACTGTGTACAGTTTAGATATCCTTATCTAGGGAAGGATGTCCTTGCTGTAGAGGGAGTGCAGTGAAGGTTTACCAGGCTGATTCCTGGCATGGCAGGGATATAAGCAGAGACTAAGTCATTGAGGATTGCATTCACTGAAAGTTTATAAGAGTGAGAGGGGATCACATAGAAATGTATAAAATTCTAACAGTATTAGACAGGGTAGAATCAGAAAGAATGTTCCCAATGATGGGATCATTGTTTGATGATAAAGTGGAGCAGGCTTGAAGGCTGAATGGTCTACTCCTAATTCTATTTTCTATGTTGCTCAATATCTCCCTCTCTCTCTCTGTCTCTCTCTCTCTCCGTTTTTGTCTCTCTCTCTCTCTCCCCCTCTCTGATACTCTCTGTCTCTCTCTCTCTCACTCTGTCTCTCTCTCTCTCACTCTGTCTCTCTCTCTCCCTCTCTGTCTCTCCATCTCTCTCTCTCTCTCCCCCCCTCTCTGATTCTCTCACTCTCTGTCTCTCTCTCTCTCTGTCTCTCCATCTCTCCCTCTCTCACTCTGTCTCTCTCCCTCCCTCTCTCTCATTCTGTCTCTCTCTCCTCTGTCTCTGTCTCCCTCTCTCGCTGTGTCTCTCCGTGTCTTTTTCCCTTTCTCTGTCTCCTTCTCTCTGTATTTCTCTCTCTCTCTGTTTCTCTTTCTCAGTCTCTTTCTCTCTGTCCCACTCTGTTTCCCTCTCTGCCTTTCTCTCTCTATCTCTGTCTCTCTCTCTCTATCTCCCTCTCACTCTCAGTGTGTCTCTGTCTCTCCCTCTCTATCCCTCTCTGTTTCCCTCTCTCTCACTTGCTTTGTTTCTCTCTCTCTCTGTCTCTCTCTCTTTCTGTCTCTCCGCCTCTCTCTCTCTCTCACTCTGTCTCCCTCTCCCTCTGTCTCCCTCTCTCGCTGTGTCTCTCTTGCAGTGTATCTCTCTGTGTCTTTCTCTCTGTGTCTCTCTTTCTCTGTCTCCTTCTCTCTGTGTATCTCTCTCTGTGTTTCTCTTTCTCAGTCTCTTTCTCTCTGTCCCACTCTGTCTCCTTCTCTGCCTTTCTCTCTCTCTCTGTCTCTCTCTCTCTCCCTCTCTATCTCCCTCTCACCCTCAGTGTGTCTGTGTCTCTGTCTCTCTCAATGTCTCTCCCTTTCTATCCCTCTCTGTCTCTCTCTCACTCGCTTTGTCTCTCTCTCTCTGTCTCGCTTGCTCTCTCTGTCTCTCTCTCTCTCTGTCTCTCTCTCACTCACTTTGTCTCTCTCTCTCTGTTTCGCTTGCGCTCTGTCTCTCTCTCTGTCTCTCTCTCTCTCTCTTGCTGTGTGTCTCTCTGTGTCTTTCTCTCTGTCTCTCTTTCTCTGTCTCCTCTCTCTCTGTGTTTCTCTTTCTCAGTCTCTTTCTCTCTGTCCCACTCTGTTTCCCTCTCTGCCTTTCTCTCTCTCTCTCCCTCTCTATCTCCCTCTCACTCTCAGTGTGTCTGCCTCTCTGTCTCTCTCAATGTCTCTCCCTCTCTATCTCTCTGTCTCTCTCTCACTCGCTTTGTCTCTCTCTCTCTGTCTCGCTCTCTTTCTCTGTCTCTCTGTTTCTGTTTCTCTGGCCTCCTAAAATGCTCTCTTTCGTAAGCTTTTGCTGACCTCTCCCTCTTATCTTCTCACATGGTTCAGAGTTCACTATTCAGAATGAAACAGCTTGTGTTATTTTCTGGTGTTGAAGGGGGATTTTGCAGTGGGTGAAATTGTTGGATGGAGAGGTCAAAGTGAGCAGGCAGAGTGAGGGCTGGGTGGTTGAAACCTGTGACAGGGTATGGACCAGGCCAGCCTCCACCCCAGGCTCAGACCTGTTGTGCTGTGGACATCAATGTCAGATAGAAACTAGGGCTCCAGCTGCAGGACGCACTTGCGTTTCCAGAATATTCCAGTCGTCCCAGAACAAACCACAGGATTTCCTGTCCTGGCAGCTCCCCAGCTCAGCTGATCAGAGAGGAAACGGAAAAATGAGGAATAAAGAAAATAGAGCAAAGTGGAAGTGAGAGAGAGAGAAACAGACACACAGACAGAGAGAGGGGGGGACAGAGAAAGAGAGAGACAGCAAGAGAGACAGAGAGAGAGAGAGAAAGGGCAGAGAGAGAGAGAGAGGGACAGAGACAGGGAGAGAGACGGACAGAGAGAGAGGAGGACTGGGAGAGCGAGGGACAGTGTGAGAGAGACAGCAAGAGAGGGGAGGGGGACAGAGAGAGAGATAGAGACAGACAGACAGACACACATACACACACAGTGTGGCAGTAAGAGAGACAGACTGAGAGAGACAGACAGAGAAACACAGAGGCAGACAGAGAAAGTGAGATAACGAGAGAGAGGGACAGAGAAAGAGAGACAGAGAGGGAGAGACAGAGAGACAGAAAAAGCAGACAGAGAGAGAGACTCAGAGAGACAGGCAGAGTGTGAGACAAAGACAGAAGGAGAAACAGAGGGAAAGGGAGAGACAGAGATAGACTGGCAGACAGAAAGAGACATATATATATAGAGAGAGAGAGAGACAGAAAGAAAGACAGACTGAGAGACAGAGAGAGAGAGATCAGGGACAGAAAGAGACATAGAAGGAGATCTAGAGACACAAACAGATTTAGAGCAGGAGAAAGAGATGCAAATGGAGACAGCCAGACAGTAAGACACAGTGAGACGGAGAGAGAAATAGAGAGACAGAGGGTGAAACAGCGAGATATTTAGAGACTGAGAGAAACTGAGAGAGGGAGTTTGGTTGAGTGACTATGCGGTTGAATGTGGATGTGGTGAGTCAGTCCACTGTAATCAAATCAATGCTGTGATTCATGTCGGGAGATGCAGAGCTATCCACGTTCCTGTATCAAACAGGAGACGTGAGCAATTTCCAAATTCTCACATCCTCCCCCACACTGGGCTCAGCAAGAAACAAAGGACAAAAACAAAACGCTCCCTTCAAACATCCGGATGATAATTGTCCAAACCAACATGGCCACATTGAAAAGAATGAGAGACAAACAGACTGGAATCTAATTGAGAGCCGGGTGGGGATTAGTATAAAGAACAACACATACTCGAGAGTGAGTTACAGACTGGAATATAAACACCAGTTTCATATATAAAGTTATGGATACACTTCAACGAGTCACAGACGGAAATCTATTTGAAAGATTTGAGGTAGTTCCATGTCGAATAACAGATACCCGGGAGTGAGTTACAGACTGGAATCTAATCGAGGGGTTTGGGGTGATTTATTTACAGAATAACAGATACCCGGGAGTGAGTTACAGACTGGAATCTAATCGAGGGGTTCAGGATGGTTTATATATAGAATAACAGATACCTGGGAGTGAGTTACAGACTGGAATCTAATAAAGGGGTTTGGGGTGGTTTATATATAGAATAACAGATACCCGGGAGTGAGTTACAGACTGGAATCTAATAAAGGGGTTTGGGGTGGTTTATATATAGAATAACAGATACCCGGGAGTGAGTTACAGACTGGAATCTAATCGAGGGGTTCAGGGTGGTTTATATATAAAATAACAGATACCCGGGAGTGAGTTACAGACTGGAATCTAATCGAGGGTTCGGGGTGGTTTATATATAGAATAACAGATACCCGGGAGTGAGTTACAGACTGGAATCTAATCGAGGGGTTTGGGATGGTTTATATAGATAGAATAACAGATACCCGGGAGTGAGTTACAGACTGGAATCTAATCGAGGGGTTCGGGATGGTTTATTTATAGAATAACAGATACCCGGGAGTGAGTTACAGACTGGAATCTAATCGAGGGTTCGGGGTGGTTTATATATAGAATAACAGATACCCGGGAGTGAGTTACAGACTGGAATCTAATCGAGGGGTTTGGGATGGTTTATATAGATAGAATAACAGATACCCGGGAGTGAGTTACAGACTGGAATCTAATCGAGGGGTTGGGGTGGTTTATATACACAATAACAGATACCCGGGAGTGAGTTACAGACTGGAATCTAATCGAGGGGTTTGGGATGGTTTATATAGATAGAATAACAGATACCCGGGAGTGAGTTACAGACTGGAATCTAATCGAGGGGTTCAGGGTGGTTTATATACAGAATAACAGATACCCGGGAGTGAGTTACAGACTGGAATCTAATGGAGGGGTTTGGGGTGGTTTATATATAGAATAACAGATACCCGGGAGTGAGTTACAGACTGGAATCCAATCGAGGGGTTTGGGGTGGTTTATATATAGAATAAAAGATACCCGGGAGTGAGTTACAGACTGGAATCTAATCGAGTGGTTCAGGGTGGTTTATATATAGAATAACAGATACCCGGGAGTGAGTTACAGACTGGAATCTAATCGAGGGGTTCAGGGTGGTTTATATACAGAATAACAGATACCCGGGAGTGAGTTACAGACTGGAATCTAATCGAGGGGTTCAGGGTGGTTTATATACAGAATAACAGATACCCGGGAGTGAGTTACAGACTGGAATCTAATCGAGGGGTTCGGGATGGTTTATTTATAGAATAACAGATACCCGGGAGTGAGTTACAGACTGGAATCTAATCGAGTGGTTCAGGGTGGTTTATATATAGAATAACAGATACCCGGGAGTGAGTTACAGACTGGAATCTAACCGAGGGGTTCAGGATGGTTTATATGTTGAATAACAGATATCCGGGACTGAGTTACAGACTGGAATCTAATCGAGGGGTTCGGGGTGGTTTATATGTTGAATAACAGATATCCGGGAGTGAGTTACAGACTGGAATCTAATAGAGGGGTTCAGGGTGGTTTATACATAGAATAACAGATACCCGGGAGTGAGTTACAGACTGGAATCTAATCGAGGGGCTCAGGGTGGTTTATATATAAAATAACAGATACCCAGGAGTGAGTTACAGACTGGAATCTAATCGAGGGGTTCAGGGTGGTTTATATATAGAATAACAGATACCCGGGAGTGAGGTACAGACTGGAATCTAATCGAGGGGTTCGGGGTGGTTTATATACAGAATAACAGATACCCGGGAGTGAGTTACAGACTGGAATCTAATCGAGGGGTTCAGGGCGGTTTATATACACAATAACAGATACCTGGGAGTGAGTTACAGACTGGAATCTAATTGAGGGGTTTAGGGTGGTTTATATATAGAGTAACAGATACCCGGGAGTGAGTTACAGACTGGAATCTAAGCGAGGGGTTCGGGGCTGTTTATATACAGAATAACAAATACCTAGGAGTGAGTTACAGACTGGAATCTAATAGAGGGGTTCAGGGTGGTTTATACATAGAATAACAGATACCCGGGAGTGAGTTACAGACTGGAATCTAATCGAGGGGTTCAGGATGGTTTATATATAGAATAACAGATACCCGGGAGTGAGTTACAGACTGGAAACTAATCGAGGGGTTCAGGATGGTTTATATATAGAATAACAGATACCCGGGAGTGAGTTACAGACTGGAATCTAATCGAGGGTTCAATTGGTTTATATATAGAATAACAGATACCCGGGAGTGAGTTACAGACTGGAATCTAATCGCGGCGTTAGGGATGGTTTATATACAGAATAACAGATACCCGGGAGTGAGTTACAGACTGGAATCTAATCGAGGGGTTTGGGGTGGTTTATATATAAAATAACAGATACCCGGGAGTGAGTTACAGACTGGAATCTAATCGAGGGGCTCAGGGTGGTTTATATACAGAATAACAGATACCCGGGAGTGTGTTACAGACTGGAATCTAATCGAGGGGTTCGGGGTGGTTTATATATAGAATAACAGATACCCGGGAGTGAGTTACAGACTGGAATCTAATCGAGGGGTTTGGGGTGGTTTATATACAGAATAACAGATACCCGGGAGTGAGTTACAGACTGGAATCTAATCAAGGGGTTTGGGGTGGTTTATATATAGAATAACAGATACCCGGGAGTGAGTTACAGACTGGAATCTAATCGAGGGGCTCAGGGTGGTTTATATACAGAATAACAGATACCCGGGAGTGAGTTACAGACTGGAATCTAATCGAGGGGTTCAGGGTGGTTTATATATAGAATAACAGATACCCGGGAGTGAGTTACAGACTGGAATCTAATCGAGGGGCTCAGGGTGGTTTATATACAGAATAACAGATACCCGGGAGTGAGTTACAGACTGGAATCTAATCGAGGGGCTCAGGGTGGTTTATATATAGAATAACAGATACCCGGGAGTGAGTTACAGACTGGAATCTAATCGAGGGGCTCAGGGTGGTTTATATACAGAATAACAGATACCCGGGAATGAGTTACAGACTGGAATCTAATCGAGGGGCTCAGGGTGGTTTATATACAGAATAACAGATACCCAGGAATGAGTGGTGTTCTTGTGGAACTGGCTGAGCAAAGTCACATTACAACAAGCGATTCATTTTGTGGGACAAAAGAGCAGAGATCACGTGCCTGCTGTTGCTTTCAAGGACAGTCCCTATTTGTGCTGAAAATCACAAATACTGTCTGGTGCCCCACGACTACAGCAGAAGGTTCAATACAGAGAAAATCTCCCTCTACATTGTCCCCATCAAACACTCCCAGGACAGGGACAGCACGGGGTTAGATACAGAGTAAATCTCCCTCTACACTGTCCCCATCAAACACTCCCAGGGCAGGTACAGCACGGGGTGAGATAGAGAGTAAATCTCCCTCTACACTGTCCCCATCAAACACTCCCAGGACAGGTACAGCACGGGGTTAGATACAGAGTAAATCTCCCTCTACACTGTCCCCATCAAACACTCCCAGGACAGGTACAGGACGCGGTTAGATACAGAGTAAATCTCTCTCTACACTGACCCCATCAAACACTCCCAGGACAGGTACAGCACAGGGTTAGATACAGAGTAAATCTCCCTCTACACTGTCCCCATCAAACACTCCCAGGACAGGTACAGCACGGGGTTAGATACAGAGTAAATCTCCCTCTACACTGTCCTCATCAAACACTCCCAGAACAGGTACAGCACGGGATTAGATACAGAGTAAATCTCCCTCTACACTGTCCCCATCAAACACTCCTAGGACAGGTACAACATGGGGTTAGATACAGAGTAAATCTCCCTCTACACTGTGCCCATCAAACACTCCCAGGACAGATACAGCACAGGGTTAGATACAGAGTAAATCTCCCTCTACACTGTGCCCATCAAACACTCCCAGGACAGATACAGCACAGGGTTAGATACAGAGTAAATCTCCCTCTACACTGTCCCCATCAAACACTCCCAGGACAGGAACAGCACGGGGTTAGATACAGAGTAAATCTCCTCTAGACTGTCCCCATCAAACACTCCCAGGACAGGTACAGCACAGGGTTAGATACAGAATAAAGCTCCCTCTACACTGTCCCCATTAAACACTCCCAGGACAGGTACAGCACGGGGTTAGATACAGAGTAAATCTCCCTCTACACTGACCCCATCAAACACTCCCAGGACAGATACAGCACGGGGTTAGATACAGAGTAAATCTCCCTCTACACTGTCCCCATTAAACACTCCCAAGACAGGTACAGCACGGGGTTAGATACAGAGTAAATCTCCCTCTACACTGTCCCCATCAAACACTCCTAGGACAGGTACAACATGGGGTTAGATACAGAGTAAATCTCCCTCTACACTGTGCCCATCAAACACTCCCAGGACAGATACAGCACAGGGTTAGATACAGAGTAAATCTCCCTCTACACTGTGCCCATCAAACACTCCCAGGACAGATACAGCACAGGGTTAGATACAGAGTAAATCTCCCTCTACACTGTCCCCATCAAACACTCCCAGGACAGGTACAGCACGGGATTAGATACAGAGTAAATCTCCCTCTACACTGTCCCCATCAAACACTCCCAGGACAGGAACAGCACGGGGTTAGATACAGAGTAAATCTCCTCTAGACTGTCCCCATCAAACACTCCCAGGACAGGTACAGCACAGGGTTAGATACAGAATAAAGCTCCCTCTACACTGTCCCCATTAAACACTCC
This sequence comes from Prionace glauca, assembly GCA_037974335.1. Taxonomy (NCBI): domain Eukaryota; kingdom Metazoa; phylum Chordata; class Chondrichthyes; order Carcharhiniformes; family Carcharhinidae; genus Prionace; species Prionace glauca. Next base: position 97,198 of record JBBMRE010000089.1, on the reverse strand, counting down.
CAGGACAGGTACAGCACGGGGTTAGATACAGAGTAAATCTCCCTCTACACTGACCCCATCAAATACTCCCAGGACAGATACAGCACGGGGTTAGATACAGAGTAAATCTCCCTCTACACTGTCCCCATTAAACACTCCCAGGACAGGTACAGCACGGGGTTAGATACAGAGAAAATCTCCCTCTACACTGTCCCCATCAATCACTCCCAGGACAGGTACAGCACGGGGTTAGATACAGAGTAAATCTCCCTCTACACTGTCCCCATCAAACACTCCTAGGACAGATACAGCACAGGGTTAGATACAGAGTAAATCTCCCTCTACACTGTGCCCATCAAACACTCCCAGGACAGATACAGCACAGGGTTAGATACAGAGTAAATCTCCCTCTACACTGTGCCCATCAAACACTCCCAGGACAGATACAGCACAGGGTTAGATACAGAGTAAATCTCCCTCTACACTGTCCCCATCAAACACTCCCAGGACAGGTACAGCACGGAGTTAGATACAGAGTAAATCTCCCTCTACACTGTCCCCATCAAACACTCCCAGGACAGGTACAGCACGGGGTTAGATACAGAGTAAAGCTCCCTCTGCACTGCCCCCATCAAACACTCCCTGGACAGAAAGATAGAAACATGGAAAACAGAAGCAGGAATCAGCCATTCAGTCCTTTGAGCCTGCTCTGCCATTCATTTTAATCATGGCTAATCGTCAAATTTACTAGCTCTGATGAAGGGTAAGCCTGACTCGAAACATTGGCTCTATTCTCTCTCTACTGAGAATGTCAGACCTGCTGAGATTTTCCAGCATTTTCTGTAATAATATCCTGATCCCACCATCGCCCTATATTTCTTGATCCCATTTGCCCCAAGAGTTATATTTAATTTATTTTTGAAATCTCACTATGCTTTGGCTTCAATGATTTCCTGTGGTTGTGAATTCCACAGATTCACCACTCCCTGGATGAAGAAATTTCTTCTCACATCAGTCCTGAAGGGTTTACCTCTCCTCCTCAAATTATGAACCCTAGTTCTAAATTCCCCCACCATCAAAACATTCCTTCTGAATCTACTCTGTCTCATCCTGTTAGGGTTTTATATGTTTCAATGAGATCCCCTCTCATTCTTCTAAACTCCTGTGAATCTCATCCTAACTGACTTCGTCTCTCTCTCCTCAGATCTACCATCCCAGCATTCAGCCTGGGAAACCTTCACTGCACTCTGTCAGTAGCAAAAACATCATTCCTCAGATAAGGACACCAAAGCTGGGCACAATAGTCCAGGTGTGGCCTCACCAATTCCTTGCACAACTGCAGTTAGGCATCACTATTTCTATACTCAAATCCTTTTGCTAAGAACAAAGAACAACACAGCACGGGAAACAGGCCCTTCGGCCCAACGAGCCCGCGCCGCCGTCCCATTGACTCAGTGACCTATTCATGATTTTAGTCTACGCCTAATGTGCGAGGATCAGGGAGGTCCAATATAGGGACAATTTGTTACCCAATCAATCAGCCTAAAAGCAGATCTTTGGGATGTGGGAGGAAACCGGAGCACCCGGAGGAAACCCACGCAACCACGGGGAGAACGCGCAAACTCCCACGGACACAGGCCCAAATCCATGTGTCCACACAGCAACAGAGATAGTCTCTGAGCTGTCATGTTGCCCTTGACAACATGACAGAAGTACCATTTGCCTTCTTTACTGTACTTACCTTCAGTGACTGATGCACGACAGGTCTTGCTGAGTATCCACCTCTCTCAATTTACACCCATTCACATAATAATCCGCCTTCCTATGATTCCTACTGAATGCTATCCACATTATACTGCATCTTTCATGCATTGGCCCACTCATTCACCCTGTCTAAATCATGTTGAAGCATCTCTACATTCTCCTCACAGCTCACCTTCCCAACCAACTTTGCATCTTCTGCAAATTTGGGGATAATGCATTCAGTTCCCTCTTACAAATCATTAATATACAAAGTGAACAGTTGGAATCCTAACACAGATCCCTGTGGTACCACTGGTCACTGCCTACCAATTGGAAAAAGACTCACTTGTGCCAACTCTTTGCTTCCTGTCTGCCAACCAGCTTTCATAGAACATAGAACACTACAGCACAAACAGGCCCTTCGGCCCATGAGTTGCGCCGATCACATCAACACCTACCAACCTACAGACCTATCTATAACCCTCAATCCCATAAAACCCCATATACTCATCCAGAAGTCTTTTAAAAGACCCCAGCGAGTTCGCCTCCACCACCACTGACGGCAGCCGATTCCATTCACTCACCACCCTCTGAGTGAAAAACTTACCCCTAACATCACTTCTGAACTTCCCTCCCTGTACCTTAAATCTGTGTCCTCTCGTAGCGACCATTTCAACCCGGGGAAATAGCCTCTGAGAATCCACCCTATCCATTCCTCTCAACATTTTATAAACCTCTATCAGGTCGCCTCTCAACCTTCGTCTCTCCAGGGAAAAGAGACCCAGCTTCCTCAACCTAACTTCATAAGGCATGCCTCCCAGTCCAGGCAACATCCTTGTAAATCTCCTCTGTACCTTTTCAATAGCTTCTACGTCTTTCCTATAGTGAGGCGACCAGAACTGCGCACAGTACTCCAAATGAGGCCTGACAAGAGTCTTATAAAGTTGCAGCATTACCTCCCGACTCCTAAACTCAATCCCTCGATTAATGAAGGCCAGTACACCATACACCTTCTTGACCACCTCTTCCACCTGCGAGGCCGATTTAAGAGTCCTGTGGACCCGGACCCCAAGATCCTTCTGCTCTTCAACACTACTAAGACACCTGCCCTTGATAGTGTACTCGTTCATCCCGTTGGTTCTGCCAAAATGGACGACTACGCATTTATCCGCGTTGAAGTCCATCTGCCACTTCTCCGCCCAGTCCTGCATCCTATTTATGTCCTGCTGCAACTTTTGACATCCTTCCAGACCATCCACAACACCACCGACCTTCGTGTCATCAGCGAACTTACTTACCCATCCCTCCACTTCCTCATCCAGGTCATTTATGAAAATGACAAACAGCAAGGGTCCCAGAACAGATCCCTGGGGCACTCCACTGGTGACTGACCTCCATTCCGAAAAAGACCCATCCACAACCACTCTCTGCCTTCTGCAGGCAAGCCAGTTCTGGATCCACAAGGCCAAAGGCCCTTGGATCCCATGCCCTCTCACCTTCTCAAGAAGTCTTGCATGGGGGACCTTATCAAACGCCTTGCTGAAGTCCATGTACACCACGTCCACGGCACTTCCTTCGTCAATGTGTTCAGTCACATTATCGAAGAACTCAAGTAGGCTTGTAAGACACTACCTGCCCTTGACAAATCCATGCTGACTATTCCTGATCATGTCAAACCTCTCCAAATGCTCGTAGATCTTGTTCCTCAGAAGCCTCTCCATCAGCTTACCAACCACTGAGGTCAGACTCACCGGTCGGTAATTTCCCAGGCTATCTCTGTTCCCTTTCTTGAAAATAGGGACTACATCCGCAATCCTCCAATCTTCCGGAACCTCTCCCGTCTCCATTGATGACGCAAAGATCATCGCCAGGGGCTCTGCAATCACTTCCCTCGTCTCCCACAGTATCCTGGAGTATATCCCATCTGGTCCTGGCGACTTATCTATCTTGATAGAATTCAAAAGTTCTAACACATCCTCCACCTTAATATCCACAAACTCAATCTTTTCCATCTGCTGCAAATCCGTAGCAAAATCTCCCAGATCAGCTTCCACCGTGAATACTGAGGCAAAGTACTCATTGAGCACCTCTGCCATTTCTTCTGGTTTCACACAGACCTTTCCCCCTTCACCTTTTATAGGTCCTATCCCTTCTCTTCTCATCCTTTTACCTTTCACATATTTATAGAAGGCCTTGGGATTCTCCTTAATCTTACCCGCCAAGGTCTTCTCATGACCCCTTCTGGCTCTCCTAATTTCCCTTTTAAGCTCCTTTCTACAGTCCTTATACTCCTCAAGATCCTTAACCTCTCCTAGTTCCCTGAACCTTTTGTACATCTTCCCTTTCCTCCTGACTAGGTTCAACACAGCCTTCGTGCACCACGGTTCCCGCGACCTACCAAAACCCCCTTGACTCAACGGAACGTTGTCATGCATAGCTCCAGACAAACATTCCTTGAATATCCGCCACCTTCCTTCGGTACTTTTCCCTAAGAATGCCTCCTTCCAGTTTATCCATTTCTATCCATCTCAAGACATTACCTGCAATCTCACATGCTTTAACTTTACACAGTAGTCTGCTATGTGAGATCTTGTCAAAAGCCTTCAGAAATAAGTCACATGCACTGGTTCCAGTAGACTCGACAAGCATGATTTCACCTTTATCAATCCATGCTGACTTTGTCTGATTTTACTACTACTTTTGAAATGTTGAGCTATGAAATCCTTGACAATGGACTCTAGCAACTTCCTCAGTATTGATGTTTGGTTCACTAGTCTATAGTTTTCTCTCTACCTCCCTTTTTGAATAGCGGACTTACATTAGTTACCCTCCAATCTGTAGGAATCAGTCCAGTGTCTGAAGAATTTTGGAAAATGACCACCAATGGATCTCTTATTCCGGGGGCCAAAAGCTGTAGTTAATGCAAAGGAACTTGTGTAATAACCATCACTGGGGAGAAGGTATTGAGTAAACTAATGAGATTAAATCTCTGGGACTTAATGACCTGTTGTAGCAGCAGAGATAGTAGATGGATTGGTTTTTATATTTCAAAATTCCTTGCTCCCTGGTGAGGTCCTGGTGGGTTGGAAACACGCTAATGTGACGCCCCTATTCAAAAAGGGAGAGAGGCAAAAAGTAGGAAACTATAAGCCGGTTAGCTTGGTCTCTGTGATGGGGAAGTTGTTGGAATCAGTCATTAAGGAGGAAATGACTGAGCGTTTAGAAAGACAAAGCTCAATCCACCATTGTCATCATGGTTTGATGACAGGTAAGTCATGCTTGTTTGAGTTCTTTGAGGACATAACCAGCAAGGTGGATAGTGAGGAACTTACAGATGTGGAATATCTGGACTTCCAGAAGGTGTGTGACAAGGTGCTGCATAGAAGACTGAGCCAGAAGATGAGATCGTAGTGGATTGGGGGTAGAGTATTAGATTGGATTGAGGATTGGCTGACTGACAGGAAGCAGAGGGTCAGGATAAATGGGTCCCTCTCTGGCTGGTGAAGTGTAACTAGCCGGGTGCTGCACAGGTCAGTCCTCAGACCTCAAATGTTTACGATCTATATAAATGATCTGCAAGCAGCGTCAGAGCGTAACATAGCAAAATTTGAGGATAATTCTAAAATAGATGGGAAAACAGGTAGTGAAGATATAAAGATTTTGCAGACGGATATAGATTTCTGGGAGAATGGACCAAAATTTGACGGATGGGCTTTAACGTGGATAAATGTGAGGCTATCCATTTTGGCAGAAAAAAATAGAAAAAAATAAAAAATAGATTATTACCTAAAGGAAAAGCAGATTCAAAATGCTTTTGTGCAGAGGGATCTGGGTGTCTTTGTTCATGAATCTCAGAAAGACGGTGTGCAGGTGCAGCATGTAATAAAAAAGGCGAATGGGATGTTGGCATTTATTGTGAAAGGATTGGAGTATAAAAGTAAAGAAGTGTTGTTCCAATTATATAAGGTGTTGGTGAGACCACATCTGGAGTGTTGTGCCCAGTTTTGGTTTCCTTATTTGAGGAAGAAAAGAACATAGAACATTACAGCGCAGAACAGGCCCTTCGGCCCACGATGTTGCACCGACCAGTTACAAAAACAATGACCCACTAGCCTAAACCAATCCCTTTTTGTCCATAAACCTATCCACAGATCTCTTAAACGCTCCCAAACTAGGCACATTTACAACTGCAGCAGGCAGGGCATTCCAATCCCTCACCACCCTCTGGGTGAAGAACCTACCCCTGACATCTGTCCTATAACTACCCCCCCTTAATTTAAAATCGTGCCCCCTCGTGCTAGCTTTCTCCATCTGAGGAAAAAGGCTATCACTGTCCACCCTATCTAAACCTCTAATCATCTCATATGTTTCAATAAGATCCCCTCTTAACCGCCTTCTTTCCAACGAAAACAACCCCAAATCCCTCAGTCTCTCCTCATAGGACCTCCCCACCATACCAGGCAACATCCTGGTAAACCTCCTCTGCACCCTCTCCAAAGCCTCCACATCCTTCCTGTAACGTGGGGACCAGAACTGCACACAAAACTCCAAGTGCGGCCGCACCAGAGTTGTGTACAGTTGCAACACGACGCTGCGACTCTTAAATTCAATCCCCTTACCAATAAACGCCAAGACACCGTATGCCTTCTTAACAACCTTATCTACTTGATTCCCAACTTTCAGGGATCTATGTACACATAGACCTAGATCCCTCTGCTCATCCACACTATTCAAAGTCCAATGTGATGGCATTGGAGGCAGTTCAGAGGAGGTTCACCAGATTGATTCCAGGGATGAAGGGGTTGACCTACAAGGAGAGATTAAACAGTTTGGGCTTGTACTTGCTGGACTTTAGAAGGATGAGAGGGGATCTGATCGAGGTGTATAAAATTTTTAATGGGATTAAGAAAGTAAATATTCCCTCTTAGGGGACAATAGGTCACAGGTATAAATTACGAGGTGGTAGGTTTAAAACAGATGAGGAAGAACTACCTCTCGCAGAAGGTGGAGAATTTGTGGAACTCAATGCCCCATAGCGCGGTGGAGTCCCAATCATTAAATGGTTTTAAGGAGATAAATACATTTCCAGTTGAAAAAAAGGGGTTTGGGGAACAGTGGGGAGATGGATTTGTGACCAGGGAGAGATCAGCCATGATCTGATTGAATGGCAGAGCTGGCTCGAGGGGTTGAATTTGCCTGCAGCTGCTCTTAATTCCTATGTTTCTATGTTCATAGAACATAGAACCCTACAGTGCAGAAACAGGCCCTTCGGCCCATCGAGTCTGCACCGAACACAATCCCACCCAGACCCTATCCCCATATCCCTGCTAATCCTTCTAACCTACACATCCCAGGACACTAAGGGGCAATTTTAGCATAGCCAATGAACCTAACCCGCACATCTTTGGACTGTGGGAGGAAACCGGAGAAAACCCACGCAGACACGAGGAGAATGTGCAAACTCCACACAGGCAGTGACCCGAGCCGGGAATCGAACCCAGGACCCTGGAGCTGTGAAGCAGCAGTGCTAACCACTGTGCTACCGTGCAGAATAAAGCCCTTCTAAACTGTCCCCATCAAACATTACCAGGACAGGTACAGCACGGGGTTAGATACAGAGTAAATCTCCCTCTACACTGTCCCCATCAAACACTCCCAGGACAGGTACAGCACGGGGTTAGATACAGAGTAAATCTCCCTCTACACTGTCCCCATCAAACACTCCCAGGACAGTACAGCACGGAGTTAGATACAGAGTAAATCTCCCTCTACACTGTCCCCATCAAACACTCCCAGGACAGGTACAGCACGGGGTTAGATACAGAGTAAATCTCCCTCTACACTGTCCCCATCAAACACTCCCAGGACAGGTACAGCACAGGGTTAGATACAGAGTAAATCTCCCTCGACACTGTCCCCATCAAACACTCCCAGGACAGGTACAGCACGGGGTTAGATACAGAGTAAATCTCCCTCTACACTGTCCCCATCAAACACTCCCAGGAGAGGTACAGCACGGAGTTAGATACAGAGTAAATCTCCCTCTACACTGTCCCCATCAAACACTCCTAGGACAGGTACAGCACGGGGTTAGATACAGAGTAAATCTCCCTCTACACTGTCCCCATCAAACACTCCCAGGACAGGTACAGCACGAGGTTAAATACAGCATGAAGCTTCCGCTACACTATCCCTATCAAACATTCCCCAAAACAGGTACAGCACGCGTTAGAAACAGAGTAAAGCTCCTTCTACATTATCCCTATCAAACACTCCCAGGACAGGCGCAGCACAGGGGTAGATACAGAGTAAATCTCCCTCTACACTGTCCCCATCAAACACTCCCAGGACAGGTACAGCACGGGGTTAGATACAGAGTAAAGCTCCCTCTACACTGTCCCCATCAAACACTCCCAGGACAGGTACAGCACGGGGTTAGATACAGAGTAAATCTCCCTCCACACTGTTCCCATCAAACACTCCCAGGACAGGTACAGCACGGGGCTAGATACAGAGTAAATCTCCCTCTACACTGTTCCCATCAAACACTCCCAGGACAGGTACAGCACGGGGTTAGATACAGAGTAAAGCTTCCTCTACACTGTCCCCATCAAACACTCCCAGGACAGGTACAGCACAGGGTTAGATACAGAGTAAATCTCCCTCTACACTGTCCCCATCAAACACTCCCAGGACAGGTACAGCACGGGGTTAGATACAGTGTAAATCTCCCTCTACACTGTCCCCATCAAACACTCCCAGGACAGGTACAGCACGGGGTTAGATACAGTGTAAATCTCCCTCTACACTGTCCCCATCAAACACTCCCCAGATAGTTACAGAATGGCATTAGGTACAGAGTAAAGCTCCCTCTACACCATCCCTATCAAACACTTCCAGGACAGGTACAGTATGGGGTTAGATACAAAGTAAACCTCCCTCTACACTGTCCCCATCAAATACTCAAAGGAGAGGGACTGCCGGAGTTAGATACAGAGTGAAGCTACTTCTTTACAGTCCACATCAAACACTCCCATAACGTGTGATTAGACAGAGTAAAACTCCCTCTGCACTGTCCCCATCAAATATTCTCAAAAGACGTACAGCGCAGAGTTAGATACAGAGTAAATCTCCCTCTACACTGTACCCATCAAACACTCCCAGGACAGGTACAGCACAGCACTAGAAACAGAGTAAAGCTCCCTCTACATTGTCCCCATCAAACACTCCCAGGACAGGTACAGCACGGGATTAGATACAGAGTAAAGCTCCCTCTACACTGTCCCCATCAAACACTCCCAGGACAGGTACAGCACGGGATTAGATACAGAGTAAATCTCCCTCTACACTGTCCCCATCAAACACTCCCCAGATAGTTACAGAATGGTGTTAAGTACAGAGTAAAGCTGCCTCTACACTGTCCCCATCAATACTTACAGGACAGGTTGAGTACGGGATTAGATATGGGATAAATCTCTCTCTATACTGTCCCCATCAAATACCCAAAGGAGAGGGACTGCTGGAGTTAGATCTAGAGTAAAGCTACCTCTACATTGTCTACATTGAACGCTCCCACAAGAAATGCAGCTTGTGATTAGACAGAGTAAAACTCCCTCCACACTGTCCCCATCAAATATTCCCAGGACAGGTTAGGGTTAGGGTTGCGGAGTTAGATACAGAGTAACTCTCCCTCTAAATTATTGAGCAAAGTCCAAGTGAGCAATAAAAATAGGGGACTCGCTAGTTAGGGACCGGGACATGTATTCATTGGCCGTATTCAAGACTCCAGGATGGCGTGTTGCCTCCCTGGTGCTAGGGTCAAGGATGTCTCTGAGCCATTGCATGAAATTCTTAAGGGGAAGGGTGATGTGCCAGAGATCATTGTATACATTGGAACCAATGACATCAGTAAAAAGAGGGATGAGATCTTGCAAAGTGAGTATAGGCAATTAGGGAAGAGGCTGAAAAGCAAAACTTCAAGGGTAGTAATCCCGAGATTATTAGTGCAGGAATGACATTCTCCCTGACTAGTAAGACAACTGCTCAATGTTCCATGGTTTCGATGTTTTGGACTAGATAGACAGGGAGGTAAAAGAGGTGCAGGATTTGCATTACCAGTCAGGGAGAATATCATACTTGCACTCAGAGAGGAACTCCAGGAGAGCTCACCCACTGAGGCAATATGGGTACAGCCAAAATATGAAGGGTGCAATCACTCTGATGGGATTATACTATTGGCCCCCCAACAGCCCTGGGACATTGAGGTACAAATATGCAGGCAGGTTATGGAAAGATGCAATAACAACACAGTTGTCGTAGTGGGTGACTTTAACTTTCCCAATATTGACTGGGTTTTCCTTAGGGCAAAAGGCTTAGACGGGGCAGAATTTGTCAGTTGCAACAAGAGGGTTTCTTGAAACAGTATGTGAATAGTCCAACTGGAGGAGGGGTCAATTGGACCTTGTATTGGCAAATGAGTCTGGTCAGGTGACTGACCTTTTAGTAGGGAAGCATCTTGGAAACAGTGATCACCACTCCTTAAGTTTTTTAAGATAGCTAGGAATAAGGGTAAGTCAGGACTTTGTGGAAAGGTACTAAGTTAGGGAAGGGCAAATTACGGCAGAATTAGGCAGGAGCTAGGAAGAGTTAATTGGGAGCAGCTGGTATTGGGCAAGTCCACATTTGACATGTGGGAGTTGTTTAAAGACCAATCAGAGTTCATTCCCTTCAGGAGGAAGGTCAAAGATGGTAAAGTAAGGGACCCTTGGATGATGAGAGAGATTGTGAGTTTCGTTTAAAGGGGAGAAAAGTATCTGTGAGATGTAGGAAGCTAAAATCGGACAGGGCTGTGAGGAATATAAAGTAGAAAAGAACTCATGCAGGGAATTAGGAGAACAAAGAGAGGCCATGAAATGACTTTGGCAGGTGGGGTTAAAGAGAATCCCAAGGCATCTTACACAAACATTAAAAATAAGAGGATAACTAGGGAGTGGGTAGGACCACTTAAGGATAATATGTTAAGGGTAAGTATACAATTAATGGCAGGAGCCTGAACAGCCTTGATGTACAGAGATATCTTGGGGTTCAAGTCCATTGCTCCTTGAAAGCGCTATACAAGTCGATAGGATGGTAAAGAAAGCATATGGCATGCTTGCTTTTATTGGTCAGGACATTGAATACAAGAGTCATGTTGCAGCTTTATAAAACTTTGGTTAGGCCGCACTTACTGCATTCAATTCTGGTCTTCACATTACATGAAGGATGTGGAGGCCTTGGAAAGGGTGCAGAAGAGGTTTACCAGGATGTTGGATTAGAGGGTATGAGCGATAAGTTGAGGCTGGACAAATTAGTGCTGTTTTCTTTGGAGAGACGAAGGCTGAGGAGAGACTTGATTGAAGTTTATAAAATAATGAGACATATTGATAAAGTTGTCAGTCAGAATCATTTTCCCAGAATTGAAATGTCTAAATCTAGGGGGCATGCATTTTCGGTGAGAGTTCAAAGGAGATGTGAGGGGCAAGTTTTTTTACACAGAGAGCAGTAGATGTCTGGAATGTGCTGCCAGGGCTGGTGATGCAGGCAGATATGATATGGGCATTTAAGGGGCGTTTACATAAACACATGAATGTGCAAGGAATAGAGGGATATGGACCAAGGACAGATGGAAGAGGTCATATTAGGCCAACATCGTGGGCCAAAAGGCTTGTTCCTGTGCTGTATTGTTCTGTATTCTATGTACGCTGTGCCCATCAAACACTCCCAGGACAGGTACAGCACGGGGTTAGATACAGAGTAAATCTCCCTCTACACTGTCCCCCATCAAACACTCCCAGGACAGGTACAGCACGGGGTTAGATACAGAGTAAATCCCCCTCTACACTGTCCCCATCAAACACTCCCAGGACAGGTACAGCACGGGGTTAGATACAGAGTAAATCTCCCTCTACACTGTCCCCATTAAACACTCCCAGGACAGGTACAGCACGGGGTTAGATACAGAGTAAATCTCCCTCTACACTGTCCCCATTAAACACTCCCAGGACAGGTACAGCATGGGGTTAGATACAGAGTAAATCTCTCTCTACACTGTCCCCCATCAAACACTCCCAGGACAGGTACAGCACGGGGTTAGATACAGAGTAAATCTCCCTCTACACTGTCCCCATCAAACACTTCCAGGACAGGTACAGCACGGGGTTAGATACAGAGTAAATCTCCCTCTACACTGTCCCCCATCAAACACTCCCAGGACAGGTACAGCACAGGGTTAGATACAGAGTAAATCTCCCTCTACACTGTCCCCATCAAACACTCCCAGGACAGGTACAGCACGGGGTTAGATACAGAGTAAATCTCCCTCTACACTGTCCCCATCAAACACTCCCAGGACAAGTACAGCACGGGGTTAGATACAGAGTAAATCTCCCTCTACACTGTCCCCATCAAACACTCCCAGGACAGGTACAGCACGGGGTTAGATACAGAGTAAAGCTCCCTCTACACTGTCCCCAACAAACACTCCCAGGACAGGTACAGCATGGGGTTAGATACAGAGTAAATCTCCCTCTACACTGTCCCCATCAAACACTCCCAGGACAGGTACAGCACAGGGTTAGATACAGAGTAAATCTCCCTCTACACTGTCCCCATTAAACACTCCCAGGACAGGTACAGCATGGGGTTAGATACAGAGTAAATCTCCCTCTACACTGTCCCCATCAAACACTCCCAGGTCAGGGATAGCACGGGGTTAGATACAGAGTAAAGCTCCCTCTACACTGTCCCCATCAAACACTCCCAGGACAGGTACAGCACAGGGTGAGATACAGAGTTATTCAAATTGTTTAAGGAGTTAAACTAATAGTCATTGTCTTTTTTTGTACTGACTGTATTCATTGCTTTGGTCTGCACCACACTTTTAAGTGACACGTGAAGCATGCATAATTCTTGCAGCGACACACTGGGAGTGTTCTCCGCCACATTGAAAACATCCTTTAACCCTCACTGTTGCAATTTTTCTGTAAGGCACGACTGCGCCTGCATTTGGTTTGTTTTGCAGCACAGCCATTTCCCACTATAAATGATTTAGCTGGTTTGGCATGCCATACAAAGCTTGCAACTCTGTTACACCCTGCTCCACACATCAGTCAGCTGGGCCAGCTCCACATGTTTAACTTTGGTCTCCACCAGTAACATTTCCTTGTATAATTAAGCTGTTTATACTACAGACCATTCTGCCCCTTAACATTTCTCCTAATGCTGTGCCAAAAATGCAGTGTTCTACCAGTTCCCTAAGTCTTGCCATGAAACCTGAGACTGTCTCCCCGGCTCGCAGAATGTCATGTGAAATTAGTATCTCAGCATAATGATTGAGGGACGGGATTTTTGACCAGCTTCACTGGCATTCATGTCTGGAGCATCACAGTGCCAGCCAAATAAAGCATAAAACTCCTTCTACACTGTCCCAACAAACACTCCCAGGACAGGTACAGCAAGGGGTTAGATACAGAGTAAATCTCCCTCTACACTGTCCCCATCAAACACTCCCAGGACAGGTACAGCACGGGGTTAGATACAGAGTAAATCTCCCTCTACACTGTCCCCATCAAACACTCCCAGGACAGGTACAGCACAGGGTTAGATACAGAGTAAATCTCCCTCTACACTGTCCCCATCAAACACTCCCAGGACAGGTACAGCACAGGGTTAGATACAGAGTAAATCTCCCTCTACACTGTCCCCATCAAACACTCCCAGGACAGGTACAGCACAGGGTTAGATACAGAGTAAATCTCCCTATGCACTGTCCCCATCAAACACTCCCAGGACAGGTACAGCACAGGGTTAGATACAGAGTAAATCTCCCTCTACACTGTCCCCATCAAACACTCCCAGGACAGGTACAGCACGGGGTTAGATACAGAGTAAATCTCCTCTACACTGTCCCCATCAAACACTCCCAGGACAGATACAGCACAGGGTTACATATAGAATAAATCTCCCTCTATAGTGTCCCATCAAATACTCCCAAGGACAGATATGGCACAGGGTTAAATACAGATTAAAGCTCTCCCTCACTGTCCCCATCAAACACTGATGTGGAGATGCCGGTGTTGGACTGGGGTAAGCACATTAAGTAGTTTCACAACACCAGGTTAAACTCCAACAAGTTTATTTGATAGCACAGATCCCGGTTGAGGCCATCCTCATGTGTGGGACTTGGCTATCAGTTTCTGCTCGGCAATTTTGTGTTGTGTGTCGTGAAGGCCGCCTTGGAGAATGGGGTTACCCGAAGATCAAAGGCTGAATGCCTGTCATGGGGATCTTCGGGTAAGCATTCTCCAAGGTGGCCTTCATAGAACATAGAACAGTACAACACAGTACAGGCTCTTCGGCCCTCGATGTTGTGCCGAGCTATGTCCAAACCCAAGATCAAGCTATCCCACTCCCTATCATTCTGGTGTGCTCCATGTGCCTATCCAATAACCGCTTGAAAGTTCCTAAAGTGTCCGATTCCACTACCACAGCAGGCAGTGTATTCCACACCCCAACCACTCTCTGAGTAAAGAATCTACCTTGGACATCCCTCCTATATCTCCCACCATGAACCTTGTAGTTATGCCCCCTAGTAACAGTTACATCCACACAAGGAAATAGTCTCTGCATTTCCACTCTATCAATCCCCCTCATCATCTTATAAACCTCTATTAAGTCCCCTCTCATCCTCCTCCGCTCTAAAGAGAAAAGCCCCAGCTCCCTCAACCTTTCCTCATAAGACCTACCCTCCAAACCAGGCAGCATCCTGGTAAATCTCCTCTGCACTCTCTCCAATGCTTCCACATCCTTCTTATAGTGAGGTGACCAGAACTGAACACAATATTCCAAATGTGGTCTCACCAAGGTCCTGTATAATTGCAGCATAACCCTACAACTCTTAAACTCAAGCCCCCTGTTAATAAACACTAACACACTATAAGCCTTCTTCACGGCTCTATCCACTTGAGTGGCAACCTTCAGAGATCTGTGGATATGAACTCCAAGAACTCCTGTTCCTCCACATTCCTCAGAACCCTGTCATTGACCCTGTAATCCGCATTCAAGTTTGTTCTACCAAAATGAATCACCTCGCACTTATCAGGGTTAAACTCCATCTGCCCCTGTTCGGCCCAGCTCTGCATCCTATCAATGTCTCTTTGCAGCCTGCAAGAGCCCTCCACCTCATCCACTACTCCACCAATCTTGGTGTCATCAGCAAATTTACTAACCCACCCTTCAGCCCCCTCTTCCAAGTCATTGATATAAATCACAAATAGCAGAGGACCCAGCACTGATCCCTGTGATACACCACTGGTAATTGGCCTCCAGTCTGAAAATTTTCCTTCCATCACCACCCTCTGTCTTCTACGATACAGCCAGTTACTTATCCAATCGGCCAAATTTCCTTCTATTCCACACCTCCTTACTTTCTTCATGAGCCTACTATGGGGAACCTTATCAAACGCCTTACTAAAATCCATGTATACGACATTAACTGCTCTACCTTCATTCTACACACTTAGTTACCTCCTCAAAGAATCCAATCAAATTTGTGAGGCAAGACTTGCCCATCACAAAACCATGCTGACTATCCTGGATTAAACTGCATCTTTCCAAATGGTCATAAATCCTATTCCTCAGGATCTTTTCTATTAACTTACTGACCAACGAAGTAAGACTAACTGGCCTATAATTCCCAAGGTCATTCCTATTTCCTTTCTTGAAGAGAGGAATAACATTCACCACTCTCCAGTCCTCTGGCATAATCCCCGTGGACAGTGGGGACCCAAAGATCAAAGCTAAAGGCTCTCCAATCTCATCCCTTGCCTCCAAAGTATCCTAGGATGTATCCCATCCGGCCCAGGGGAGTTGTTTACCCTCAGGTTTTTCAAAATTGCTAATACATAGAACATAGAACATTACAGTGCAGAACAGGCCCTTCGGCCCACGATGTTGCGCCGACCAGTTAAAAAACAACGACCCTCTAACCTAAACCAATCCCTTTCCATCCATAAACCTATCCACAGATCTCTTAAATGCCCCCAAACTAGGAGCATTTACAACTGCAGCAGGCAGGGCATTCCAATCCCTCACCACCCTCTGGGTAAAGAACCTACCCCTGACATCCGTCCTATAACTACCCCCCCTTAATTTAAAGCCATGCCCCTTCATGCTAGCTTTCTCCATCCGAGGAAAAAGGCTATCACTGTCCACCCGATCGAAACCTCTAATCATCTTATATGTTTCAATAAGATCCCCTCTTAGCCGCCTTCTTTCCAATGAAAACAACCCCAAATCCCTCAGTCTCTCCTCATAGGATCTCCCCACCATACCAGGCAACATCCTGGTAAACCTCTTCTGCACCCTCTCCAAAGCCTCTACATCCTTCCTGTAATGTGGGGACCAGAACTGCACACAGTACTCCAAGTGCGGCCGTACCAGAGTTGTGTACAGTTGCAACATGACGCTGCGACTCCTAAATTCAATCCCCCTACCAATAAACGTCAAGACACCGTATGCCTTCTTAATAACCTTATCTATTTGATTCCCAACTTTCAGGGATCTATGTACACATACACCTAGATCCCTCTGTTCATCCACACTATTCAAAGTCCTCCCGTTAGCCCTATACTCGACACATCTGTTGCTCCTACCAAAGTGAATTACCTCACACTTCTCCGTATTAAACTCCATTCGCCACCTCTCAGCCCAGCTCTGCAACCTGTCCAAGTCTTCCTGCAAACTATGACACCCTTCCTCACAATCTACCACACCTCCGACTTTGGTGTCATCAGCAAATTTACTAATCCACCCAACTATACCCTCATCCAGATCATTAATAAAAATTACAAACAGCAGTGGCCCAAAACAGATCCCTGAGACACACCACTCTTCCCTCAAAACATCTACCTCCTCCATCCTATCAGCCTGTATCACCCACTCATCTTCAAAAATTTGGTCCCTCTCCTTAGTGAACACTGAAGAAAAGTATTTATTCAATGCCTCACCTACCCCTTCTGACTCCATGCACAAGTTCCCACTACTATCCTTGACTGGCCCTAACCTCACCCTGGTCTATCTTTTATTTCTCACATAACATAGAATATAGAACATTGCAGCGCAGAACAGGCCCTTTGGCCCACGATGTTGCGCCGACCAGTTACAAAACAATGACCCACTAGCCTAAACTAATCCCTTTTCGTCCATAAACCTATCCACGGATCTCTTAAACGCCCCCAAACTAGGCGTATTTACAACTGCAGCTGGCAGGGCATTCCAATCCCTCACCACCCTCTGGGTAAAGAACCTACCCCTGACATCAGTCCTATAACTACCCCCCCTTAATTTAAAGTCGTGCCCCCTCGTGCTAGCTTTCTCCATCCTAGGAAAAAGGCTATCACTGTCCACCCTATACAAACCTCTAATCATCTTATATGTTTCAATGAGGTCCCCTCTTAGATAAGAGTAAAAAGGGGTTTTCCTTGATCCAACCCACCAAGGACTTCTCATGCCCCCTGCTAGCTCTCCTAAGCCCTTTTTTAAAAATTCATTCCTTGCTACCTTGTAACCCTCAAGCGACACGCGACAACGCAGAGTCGCTGAGCAGAAACTGATCGCCAAGTTCCACGCACATGAGGACGGCCTCATCCGGGATCTGTGCTGCTAAATAAACCTGTTGGACTTTAGCCTGGTGTTGTCAGACGATTTACTGTGCCCATCAAACCACTCCCAGGACAGGTACCGCAGGGACAAAAATACCAGAGCAAGGCTTCCTTTACATGCTCCTGTTAATGTGGTTAATGGGGATTGTCCCAAAGGTGTGTTGTATGGAGCGAATTCCAGAACTTAGTTCTGGCCAAGCAACCTTGTGGTTTTTAACTTTGGTGTGATATGTGTGGGGGGGAATGATGGAATATTTCAAGGGGCAAAGTTGGGGAAGTGCAGAGAAGTCGGAGTTGACAAGAAGGAGTGACAGGCGGGGGCGGGGGAGGTGGGCTGAGGATCCCAGGGAGGGATTTCCCCCTCCCCAGCCACTCATTTTCCTTCCCGCTCCTGATATTCCTGAGCCCTTATCCCTATCCTTCTGAAATCCAGGGAAGACATTGTCTCCGAGCTGTTACCCCGGCAACTGTTCCCCGGCGGCCCTGGAATGCTTAGTTGCCAAGGAGACTGCCTGGATGAGGCTGATTGGAGCAGCGGGGGGTGCTGCTGGTGGGGTGGGGGGGAGTGAGTCTCAGAGACCGTCCCCGCTCAGCGCTGGGCTGCTCTCTGTGTGTCTGTGTGTGTGTGTGAGTGTGTGTGTGTCTGTGTCTGTGTATGTGTGGGGGGATTATAAACAGCACCGGCTCCTCCATCGACACAGACTTGTTGACGAGGCTCCGGAGAACAGAGAGAGAAGGTGAAGGAGAAAGAGGAGCGCTCATGTCTCTCCCTTACATCTTCTCTCCGTCTCTGTCTCTCTCCATGTCTCTGTCTCTCTCTATCTCTCTCCATGATTCTGTCTATGTCTGTCCATGTCTCTGTCTGTCTCTTTCTCTCTCTCTGTCTCTCTCTTTGTGAGTGTGTGTCTCTCTCTCTGTCTTTCTCTCCCTACATCTCAATCTGTCTGTGTCGCTGAGTCTCTCTCCATAGCTCTGTCTCTCCCACTGTCTCTCTCCATCTCCGTCTTTCTATATCACACACTCACTCTTTGTCGCTCCATCTCAGTCTATCTCTGCCTCTCTCCCTGTCTGTCTCTCTCTTTCTACATCTCAGTCTCTGTATCATTCAGTCTCCCACTCTCTTTCTCTCCATGTCTCTGTCTGTCTGACTCTCTCTCTCTCTGTCTGTGTGTGTGTGTCTGTCTGCCTCTCCCTGTCTTTCTCTCCCTACATCTCAGTGGCTGTGTATCACTGAGTCTCTCTCTCTGTAGCTCTGTCTCTCTCACTGTCTCTCTCCATCTCTGTCTTTCTCTCTATCTCACACTTTGTCGCTCCATCTCAGTCTCTCTCTGCCTCTCTCTCTCTCTGTCTATCTCTCCCTGCCTCTCTCTGTCTTTCTCTTTCTACATCTCAGTCTCTCTGTATCACTTCGTCCCCCACTCTCTGTCTCTCTCTGTCTTGCTCAGTCAAGCTCTCTTCCTGTCTCTCTATCTGTCTCTCTCTCAGATTCTCTCAGTGTCTCTCTCATTCTCTCCCTCTTTCTGTACCTCCCTCCGTCTCTCTATTTCTCTTCATCAAACCCTCTCCTCCTAACAATCTTCTCTTTCCCTCAGATCATGGCAGACACGGAACTGGTGCAGTTTGCTGCCTTGCTTGATGATCTCTCCTCTAACATCACGCCAGAGGACCTGAACCAGCTCAAGTTGGCCTGTAAGGAGGACATTCCCAGTGAGAGGAGTCAGGAGTTAACTGGATGCAAGGAGTGGTTTAACTTCCTGGAAAAGCATGACAAACTCTCCAAAGGTAGGAGCCTGAATGTTGGCCACAGGCTTCTCTCCACCAAGTATCAACACCACCCTCCTGCCCACTGCCAGCCTGATATTTGATGCCAGTGGCTGCAGCCTTGATGGCCAACTCCCAGGGCAGGCTTTGAGCAGCCAACTAGGCCTGGCCTGGGATTAGTATGTCAACTCCTCCCTCCCCATGGCACTCACACTCTCTGCGCCAAGGTCAGAGGGTCGAAGATAACACGCAATGGAGATCGGAGTTGGGGTGGGATTGAAAGGGAGGAAGACTGGAGGTGAGGGGGGGTTGGAGGGGTGTTTAGTTAAATGGATCTTTCTGAGGTTGGACTGGCTGGGTGAGGGAGGGAGGTGAGCACAGTATAACTCCATTTTGTGTGCCCTGTAGATAATCTCTCGTATATCGAGCACATCTTCGAGATGTCGAGGCGCCCCGACCTTCTGACCATGGTGGTTGACTACAGAACCAAAGTCCTGAAAATCTCCGAGGACCAAGAGATTGAGTCAAAGTTCACACGGATCCCGAGCGCCGTGAAGTACAAAGGTAAGGAGTCACCCAGATTGGAGGGAGGAAGGGAGAGAAGGAAAGAGGGCAGGGGAGAGGGAGGGAAGTAGTGAGAGCAGGAGGGATGGAGATAGAGAGGGCGGCAGAGAGGGAGAGAGAGGGAGGGAGGGCAGGCAGAGAAAAGAGGAAGGGTAGGCAGAGGAAAGAAAGGGACAGAGCCATGGAGATAGATCATAAAACCCTACAGTGCAGAAAGAGGCCCTTCGGCCCATCGAGTCTGCTCTGAACACAATCCCACCCAGGCCCTACCCCCATATCCCTCCGTATTATCCCCATCAATCCCTCTAACCTACTCGTCCCAGGACACTAAGGGGTAATTTCTCAGCATGGCCAATCAACCTAACCCGCACATCTTTGTACTGTGGGAGGAAACTGGAGCACCCGGAGGAAACCCACGCAGACACGAGGAGAATGTGCAAACTGCACACAGACAGTGACCCGAGTTGGGAATCGAACCCAGGACCCTGGAGCTGTGAAGCAGCAATGCTAAAACCCACTGTGCCACCCCTCTGGGCTGAGAGGGTACAGAGGGAGATAGGGGTGGAGATACAGAGGGAGGGGGATAGGGGGTGAGGGTTTGGGGGGAGTAAAATGTGATCATTTCTCTCTCTCTCTCCCTTTCCCAAGATGTGATTCGACAGCCCTCGGAAGATGAGATCATCAAACTTCAACTGCCCCCGAAGAAGGTCTGAGCTTTGCCGGCGAGACTGTCCTCGAAGAGAGAGAGAAGAGAAGAGATAGACAGAGAGAGAGATAGAGAGAGACCAAGAGCGAAGGAGATAGCTGTTTAAAAATAACCCTTTAAAAAAAATTAACCTACATTCATGCTCCGTAGCTCTTGGCAAAGCCGCAGAAACAGATCTCCGTGTGTGTGAGGATGAAATGTGATATATTTCCCGACTGTGTTACTTTGTGTTGTCTCCAGATTCCTGCGTCTCTCACGCCAGGTCCCCATCTTCCCGGACCAGCTCTCCATTCCCTCCCTCCAGCTTCTCCAGCTCCTGTGTCCCTCCCCTGCATCCTCTGATCCCGGGAGAGAGAGAGAGAGAGAGCCTTCTCCCAAACCTCCCCCTCCCCACTCTCCGGGGCAGCAAAGCAACTCTATGCAACGCAGGCAGGTTCACCCTGCCTGAAAAGCCAAGAATCTCAATTGTGTCTGTTAGTGAAGGGAGAGCCGGGGGGGAGAGGGGGGAGAGAGGGGGGGTAGAAGGACAGGGTGGGTGTCGGGGGCAGGCGGACATCTCTCCCCCCTCCCACCCCCCGGCGAGCTCCCTGGCACTCTGGGGAAGGACTGACACAAGGCACTCGACTCACCCGCTAACCCTTGTCGTATTCTTTCTGTCCCCGCACACGGTGCAGAGCCAGGCTGCTCGTGGTCCCTGTCGCTGTTTTATTAACTGAGGTTGTGGCATTAAAACCGCGTTGTGCATTTCGAAAAGGATCCGGATCTGTGTTTTCTTTCTGTATTTATCTGTGAGAAAGTGTGTGGGTGTGTATGTGTGTGAGAAAGTGCATGGGTGTGAGAAAGTGTATGGGTGTGAGAAAGTGTGTGGGTGTGAGAAAGTGTATGGGTGTGAGAAAGTGTATGGGTGTGAGAAAGTGTATGGGTGTGAGAAAGTGTGTGGGTGTGAGAAAGTGTATGGGTGTGTATGATTGTGAGAAAGTGTATGGGTGTGAGAAAGTGTATGGGTGTGAGAAAGTGTGTGGGTGTGAGAAAGTGTATGGGTGTGTATGATTGTGAGAAAGTGTATGGGTGTGAGAAAGTGTATGGGTGTGAGAAAGTGTATGGGTGTGAGAAAGTGTATGGGTGTGAGAAAGTGTGTGGGTGTGAGAAAGTGTATGGGTGTGAGAAAGTGTGTGGGTGTGAGAAAGTGTATGGGTGTGTATGATTGTGAGAAAGTGTATGGGTGTGAGAAAGTGTATGGGTGTGAGAAAGTGTATGGGTGTGAGAAAGTGTATGGGTGTGTATGATTGTGAGAAAGTGTATGGGTGTGAGAAAGTGAATGGGTGTGAGAAAGTGAATGGGTGTGAGAAAGTGAATGGGTGTGAGAAAGTATGGGTGTGCATGATTGTGAGAAAGTGTATGGGTGTGAGAAAGTGTATGGATGTGAGAAAGTGTATGGGTGTGAGAAAGTGAATGGGTGTGAGAAAGTGTATGGGTGTGAGAAAGTGTATGGGTGTGAGAAAGTGAATGGGTGTGAGAAAGTGTATGGGTGTGTATGATTGTGAGAAACTGTATGATTGTGAGAAAGTGTATGGGTGTGAGAAAGTGTATGGGTGTGTATGATTGTGAGAAAGTATGGGTGTGCATGATTGTGAGAAAGTGTATGGGTGTGTATGATTGTGAGAAAGTGTATGGGTGTGAGAAAGTGAATGGGTGTGAGAAAGTGAATGGGTGTGAGAAAGTGAATGGGTGTGTATGATTGTGAGAAAGTGTATGGGTGTGAGAAAGTGTATGGGTGTGTATGATTGTGAGAAAGTGTATGGGTGTGAGAAAGTGTATGGGTGTGCATGATTGTGAGAAAGTGTATGGGTGTGAGAAAGTGTATGGGTGTGCATGATTGTGAGAAAGTGTATGGGTGTGTATGATTGTGAGAAAGTGTATGGGTGAGTATGATTGTGAGAAAGTGTATGGGTGTGAGAAAGTGTATGAAGGTGTGAGTAACTGTATGGGTGTATGTATGAGAGAGTGAGTAATCATAGAACCCTCCAGTGTAGAAAGAGGCCCTTCGGCCCATCAAGTCTGCACTGAACACAATCCCACACAGGCCCTACCCCCATATTCCTTTATCCAATAATCCCTCTAACCTATGCATCCCTGGACACTAAGGGGCAATTTCTTAACATGGCCAATCAACCTAACCCACACATCTTTGGACTGTCGGAGGAAACCCACGCAGACACAAGGAGAATGTACAAACTCCACACAGACAGTGACCCGAGCTGGGAATCGGGATCCCTAGAGCTATGAAGCAGCAGCACTAACCACTGTGCTACCGTGCTGCCCAATATAGTGTGCGACAATGTGAGGACGATCTTACTGGCTCATCATACCAGTCGTTGGGCATATGATCCGGTAAGATTGTAGGAGAGGCGAAAAATCAGGTTTGCGCCCAGTTTCTCACCTCTCACGCTGATACTGGCAGTGAATTGTCGGCGAAATCTGCTTCACACTCGGTAAAGGCACAAGGCCGATTTTAATATTTAAAGAATAAAGAGCAAAGAAAAGTACAGCACAGAAACAGGCCCTTTGGCCTTCCAACCCATGCCAATCATGATGCTCTTAACAAAACTAAAAAAAACATTTTGCCCTTTCTCAGTCCATATCCCTCTATTCCTTTCCTATTCATGTAGCCATCCAGGTGTCTCCTACAAGTTGCCAATGTGCCTGGTTGCATCAACTCCAATGGCAGCATATTCCAGGTACCCACAACTCTCTGTGTGAAAAACTTCCCCTCCGCATCTCCCTTTAATTTTTCCCTTAAATCTTAATATAACCATTATTTGTGAGCCCAGGATGGATGTTGTCAACTGGTGTGGATTTGTATGGTCCCCAGCAATGAGAGCCAGACATGATGGCCTCGCCATTGGTTCAGAAAGCCATTGAAGCTCCCTGCATGGTCAGGGGCAGAGGTGGGCAGTGCCCCTTAGGCAGTACCAGCCTGGCACTGCCAGCCTGGTAACCTGGCACTGCCCACCACTGCAGTATCAAGGGGCAGGGCTTGAAGGGGAGGGGGGCACAGCCTGAAGGTGAGGCAGTGCATGGGGAGGGATCAGCTAGGGATGGGGTGGGGTGAATGGGGCTGGCAATTGGTCTGTGGGGAAATTGAGGAGGGGAGGTGATCAAGGGGGCCACAATCGGTAGGTGCAAAAGGTTATGTCTGGGAGAGTAACAATCTCCCGAATCACTATACACTGTTGTACATAATACATTGGGGAGATCAGGCACGTGCGCAATGGCACCCTCTAGCATTCATCAACAGATTTCCCAGCGTGAATACATCCCGTCCACTCTCCCACTTGCAAGAATCATACTTTGCCCCATTTCTTTCTCTAAGTGGCGTAAAATAGCATCTGAGAGCTCACCCAAAAGTGGGGTGCAATTCTTGTTTGTTCTTTGAGGAAGATTGCCCCTGGGTGCGGCATCATGAAACAGTAGTTAGCAATGCTACCTCGCAAATGCCAGAGACCTGGATTTGAATCCAGGCTTGGGTCACTGTGCAGAGTTTGCACGTTCTCCTCATGTCTGCATGGGTTTCTTCCAGGTGCTCTGGTTTCCTCCCACAGTCTGAAAGGCGTAGTGGTTTGCTGCACTGGCCATGCAATACCTGAGCACATCCACATCATGCAATACCTGAGCAGGTGCTAAAGTGCGGTGACTAGGGGATTCTCATAGTAACTTCAATTCAGTCTTGACACATGCCTACTTGTGATAATAATAAATAAACTTTAAACTGTGTGTGAGAAAGAGAGAGTGACTGATTGTGGGAGACAGTGTGTGTGTAAGAGAGTGTATTTGAGGGACAGCGTGAGTGTGTGGGAGTGAGTCTAAGTGTATGTGTTTTTGTGTGTGTGTGTGTTTGAGCATTTGTGAGTGAGTGTGTGTGATTCTGTGTGTGTGTGTGTGTGTTCATGTAATGCTATTTGAGTGAGAGTGTGTATATGAGAGTGATGAGAGACTGCATAATTGTGTAAGACTGTGAGTGAGAGTGTGTGTGAGACAGTGTGTATGAGAGATTATGGACAGAATTTTACCACATCACCTGTTCAAGGCTCATAAGATCCTGCCTGAGGCCAATAGACAATGCCATTCTGAAAGCCTTGCCTGCCCCAGAATAGGGCAGTAAAATTGCAGCCTATGAGTGTGAGAGTACATGAGTGTGCCTGAGTGTGTGTGTGTGTGTGTCCCTGAGTGTGTGTTTGTGTAAGTGTGTGTTTGTGTAAGTGTGTGTGTCTGTGAGTATTTATGTGTGAAACCTGAATGTATAATAGATTGTGAGGTTCAAAGAATTCCTACAGAAGGAGGCCATTTGGCCCATCGGGATCACACCGACAACAATCCAATCGTGTATGCAAGTGTAATTGCACGTGTGCATGAGTTTGAGAATGTGTGTGTATCTGAGTGCATGCATCTGTGTGTGTGTGTGTGAATTAGCATGAGTGTATGTGTGAGTTAGCGTGTCTGTATGACTTAGTGTGAGTTTGTGTGTGTATGTATGTGTGTTTGATAGTGTGTGTGTGTTAGTGTGTTAGCATGTATGTGTGAGTTAGCATGTGTGTATGAGTTATTGTGTGTGTGTTAGCATGTGTGTGTGAGTTAGCATGCGTGCATGTGTGTGTGTGTGTGTTTGTTTGTGTATGTGTGTGTATCAGTGTGAAGAATATCAGAAATTGTTTCAATGAGCCTCAGATCCTTCCAACCCCTCCCCTTGGATCCCTTTCTCTCTAATGTCCCTCCGCTCCAATACCCCTCCCCTCAAATCCCCCTGCCCTCCAAACCCCCTCGCCTCAAAACCTCCTCCTCTCCAATCCCTCTCCCTTCTGTTCCCCTTCCCTTCAATCCCTCTCCCCTTCAAGTCTCCTCCCCTCTTTACACACGCAGATGGGTTCAATGGATCGGAGGTTGATCATAGTGGGTGTGGTTCTCAGTACCGCTCTGGGCAGACGGTCTTGCTGAAGGATTGGTCAGGAGGGCAGCGCTGTCCTTCTAATGCTCGGATCCATTCTCCACGTTTGACAAGACAGATTCCAAACTAAATTAATTTCACCCTTTAAAAAACAGACACTGTGGTTTTATCTCCAAACCCACAGTCAGTCTGACCCTTACTCAAGGGAGGGTCAGGGCTCAGGAGTCTCTCAGCCACATCTCTCAATGAAGGAAGAGTCTGGAGACAGGGGTCTCTCGGTCTTGTCTCTCACCAAGGGGAGACTGGATTTGGGAAGGAATGAAATCTCTTCAGAGGCTTGTGAGACTGAACTTGATGTGTTGAGTAGTGAATGAGTAAGCACAGGAAGGAGACTGAGTGACAGGAGGAGCCCCTGGCCAAGACCACACACATTTCACTGTTATTAAACTCTCTCTTAGCCTTTGTCCAAGTGTGTGAGAGGGCAGGATGATATAAAAATGCCTCATCCTAGCAAAGATCTTCTGGCCTCCGTCTAAATGTAGTCATAGCGTTATATAGTTATAGTTATAGAGCTCAAGTCCACACCAACAATAACTACCACTAAAGTTCCACTAATCCCATTTTCCGCACTTGTCCCACATCCTCAAATATGACGACATTTCAAGTACTTATCCAAATAGTTTTTAAATGTTGTAAGATTTCATTTGTGTTAATTTAAAGTGTTATATTTCAACCAACCCCTCCCTCAGAGTGAGGTACATGAAACTCCCTCACTATCTTTCACTGTCTCCCATGGCCCTCAGACAATGCCCCCCTGTCCATGACCTCCACCTTACACCTAGTGGACTTGGCCCCAGAGTGCCTACTCTTACCCCCACACGTCCTCCATCCGTCCCTGCAACCTCTTCTCCTCCTCCATCTCCTCTCATTACATTGCCTGCCCTGTCTCCTCCACCTCTCCGCCCCTCTCCCTTTCCTCCATCTATTCTCCCCCTCTCCGCATCCTCCATCTCTCCTTTCCTTCCTCCATCTCTCCTTTCCTTCCTCCATCTCCCCTTTCCTTCCTCCATCTCCCCTTTCCTTCCTCCATCTCCCCTTTTCCCCTACCTTCCTCATCTCCTTGCCCACTTTTCCCCATTCTTATCTTCATCTCCTTCCATCTTCACCTCTCCCCTCTCTGCTTTCTTCACCACATCCCTCCATCAATGTTCCCCTCACCCCATATTCAGAGACAGCCTGGTGAGTTAAGGCACTTCAGGATATTGAGCAGAAACCTTGTCAGTAATTGGAATTAATATTTACAATGAAGAGGGAGCAGCAAAAGCCTCTGGCCTGGATAGCGAACAAGTGACACAAACTGTACCATAGAGAGGAAGAAGTAATGACATTAATACATCACACTCACATTGCAAAGCATTGAGAGTATATTTGCAAAATAGGCAAAGACACCTTCCTCCGTCAGTACTGACCCTCTGACAGTGCAGCACTCCCTCAGTACTGACTCTCTGACAGTGCAGCACTCCCTCAGTACTGACTCTCTGACAGTGCAGCACTCCCTCACTACTGACCCACTGACAGTGCAGCACTCCCTCAGTACTGACTCTCTGACAGTGCAGCACTCCCTCAGTATTGACCCTCTGACAGTGCAGCACACCCTCAGTACTGACCCTCTGACAGTGCAGCACTCCCTCAGTACTGACTCTCTGACAGTGCAGCACTCCCTCAGTACTGACTCTCTGACAGTGCAGCACTCCCTCACCACTGACCCTCTGACAGTGCAGCACTCCCTCACTACTGACCCACTGACAGTGCAGCACTCCCTCAGTACTGACTCTCTGACAGTGCAGCACTCCCTCAGTATTGACCCTCTGACAGTGCAGCACTCCCTCAGTACTGACTCTCTGACAGTGCAGCACTCCCTCACCACTGACCCTCTGACAGTGCAGCACTCCCTCACTACTGACCCACTGACAGTGCAGCACTCCCTCAGTACTGACTCTCTGACAGTGCAGCACTCCC
The DNA here is from genome assembly GCA_037974335.1 of Prionace glauca. Lineage (NCBI taxonomy): Eukaryota > Metazoa > Chordata > Chondrichthyes > Carcharhiniformes > Carcharhinidae > Prionace > Prionace glauca. The sequence continues at coordinate 69,786 of JBBMRE010000089.1, read as the reverse complement.
TCAGTATTGACCCTCTGACAGTGCAGCACACCCTCAGTACTGACCCTCTGACAGTGCAGCACTCCCTCAGTACTGACCCTCTGACAGTGCAGCACTCCCTCAGTACTGACCCTCTGACAGTGCAGCACTCCCTCAGTACTGACTCTCTGACAGTGCAGCACTCCCTCACCACTGACCCTCTGACAGTGCAGCACTCCCTCACTACTGACCCACTGACAGTGCAGCACTCCCTCAGTACTGACTCTCTGACAGTGCAGCACTCCCTCAGTATTGACCCTCTGACAGTGCAGCACACCCTCAGTACTGACCCTCTGACAGTGCAGCACTCCCTCACTACTGCCCACTGACAGTGCAGCACTCCCTCAAAACTGACCCTCTGACAGTGCGGCACTCCCTCAGTACTGACCCTCTGACAGTGCAGCACTCCCTCAGTACTGACTCTCTGACAGTGCAGCACTCCCTCAGTACTGACTCTCTGACAGTGCAGCACTCCCTCAGTACTGATCCTCTGACAGTGCAGCACTCCCTCACCACTGACCCTCTGACAGTGCAGCACTCCCTCAGTACTGACCCTCTGACAGTGCAGCACTCCCTCAGTATTGACCCTCTGACAGTGCAGCACTCCCTCAGTATTGACCCTCTGACAGTGCAGCACTCCCTCAGTACTGACTCTCTGACAGTGCAGCACTCCCTCAGTATTGACCCTCTGACAGTGCAGCACACCCTCAGTACTGACCCTCTGACAGTGCAGCACTCCCTCAGCACTGACTCTCTGACAGTGCAGCACTCCCTCACCACTGACCCTCTGACAGTGCAGCACTCCCTCACTACTGACCCTCTGACAGTGCAGCACTCCCTCAGGACTGACTCTCTGACAGTGCAGCACTCCCTCAGTACTGACTCTCTGACAGTGCAGCACTCCCTCACCACTGACCCTCTGACAGTGCAGCACTCCCTCACTACTGACCCACTGACAGTGCAGCACTCCCTCAGTACTGACTCTCTGACAGTGCAGCACTCCCTCAGTATTGACCCTCTGACAGTGCAGCACTCCCTCAGTACTGACTCTCTGACAGTGCAGCACTCCCTCAGTACTGACTCTTTGACAGTGCAGCACTCCCTCACCACTGACCCTCTGACAGTGCAGCACTCCCTCACTACTGACCCACTGACAGTGCAGCACTCCCTCAGTACTGACTCTCTGACAGTGCAGCACTCCCTCAGTATTGACCCTCTGACAGTGCAGCACACCCTCAGTACTGACCCTCTGACAGTGCAGCACTCCCTCAGTACTGACCCTCTGACAGTGCAGCACTCCCTCAGTACTGACCCTCTGACAGTGCAGCACTCCCTCAGTACTGACTCTCTGACAGTGCAGCACTCCCTCACCACTGACCCTCTGACAGTGCAGCACTCCCTCACTACTGACCCACTGACAGTGCAGCACTCCCTCAGTACTGACTCTCTGACAGTGCAGCACTCCCTCAGTATTGACCCTCTGACAGTGCAGCACACCCTCAGTACTGACCCTCTGACAGTGCAGCACTCCCTCAGTACTGACCCTCTGACAGTGCAGCACTCCCTCAGTACTGACCCTCTGACAGTGCAGCACACCCTCAGTACTGACCCTCTGACAGTGCAGCACTCCCTCAATACTGACCCTCTGACAGTGCAGCACTCCCTCAGTACTGACCCTCTGACAGTGCAGCACTTCCTCAGTACTGACCCTCAGACAATGCAACACACCCTCAGTATTGACTCTCTGGCAGTGCAGCACTCCCTCAGTACTGACCCTCTGACAGTGCAGCACACCCTCAGTACTGACCCTCTGACAGTGCAGCACTCCCTCAGTACTGACCCTCTGACAGTGCAGCACTCCCTCAGTACTGCCCCTCTGACAGTGCAGCACTCCCTCAGTACTGACCCTCCGACAGTGCAGCACTCCCTCAGTACTGACCCTCTGACAGTGCAGCACTCCCTCAGTACTGCCCCTCTGACAGTGCAGCACTCCCTCAGTACTGATCCGCTGACAGTGCAGCACTCCCTCAGTACTGACCCTCTGACAGTGCAGCACTCCCTCAGTACTGACCCTCTAACAGTGCAGCACTCCCTCAGTACTGACCCTCTGACAGTGCAGCACTCCCTCAGTACTGACTCTCTGACAGTGCAGCACTCCCTCACCACTGACCCTCTGACAGTGCAGCACTCCCTCACTACTGACCCACTGACAGTGCAGCACTCCCTCAGTACTGACTCTCTGACAGTGCAGCACTCCCTCAGTATTGACCCTCTGACAGTGCAGCACTCCCTCAGTACTGACTCTCTGACAGTGCAGCACTCCCTCACCACTGACCCTCTGACAGTGCAGCACTCCCTCACTACTGACCCACTGACAGTGCAGCACTCCCTCAGTACTGACTCTCTGACAGTGCAGCACTCCCTCAGTATTGACCCTCTGACAGTGCAGCACACCCTCAGTACTGACCCTCTGACAGTGCAGCACTCCCTCAGTACTGACCCTCTGACAGTGCAGCACTCCCTCAGTACTGACCCTCTGACAGTGCAGCACTCCCTCAGTACTGACTCTCTGACAGTGCAGCACTCCCTCACCACTGACCCTCTGACAGTGCAGCACTCCCTCACTACTGACCCACTGACAGTGCAGCACTCCCTCAGTACTGACTCTCTGACAGTGCAGCACTCCCTCAGTATTGACCCTCTGACAGTGCAGCACACCCTCAGTACTGACCCTCTGACAGTGCAGCACTCCCTCAGTACTGACCCTCTGACAGTGCAGCACTCCCTCAGTACTGACCCTCTGACAGTGCAGCACACCCTCAGTACTGACCCTCTGACAGTGCAGCACTCCCTCAATACTGACCCTCTGACAGTGCAGCACTCCCTCAGTACTGACCCTCTGACAGTGCAGCACTCCCTCAGTACTGACCCTCAGACAATGCAACACACCCTCAGTATTGACTCTCTGACAGTGCAGCACTCCCTCAGTACTGACCCTCTGACAGTGCAGCACACCCTCAGTACTGACCCTCTGACAGTGCAGCACTCCCTCAGTACTGACCCTCTGACAGTGCAGCACTCCCTCAGTACTGCCCCTCTGACAGTGCAGCACTCCCTCAGTACTGACCCTCCGACAGTGCAGCACTCCCTCAGTACTGACCCTCTGATAGTGCAGCACTCCCTCAGTACTGCCCCTCTGACAGTGCAGCACTCCCTCAGTACTGATCCGCTGACAGTGCAGCACTCCCTCAGTACTGACCCTCTGACAGTGCAGCACTCCCTCAGTACTGACCCTCTAACAGTGCAGCACTCCCTCAGTACTGACCCTCTGACAGTGCAGCACTCCCTCAGTACTGACCCTCTGACAGTGCAGCACTCCCTCAGTACTGACCCTCTGACAGTGCAGCACTCCCTCAGTACTGAACTTCTGACAGTGCAGCACTCCCTCAGTACTGACCCTCTGACAGTGCAGCGCTCCCTCAGTATTGACCCTCTGACAGTGCAGCACTCCCTCAGTACTGACCCTCTGACAGTGCAGCACTCCCTCAGTACTGACCCTCTGACAGTGCAGCGCCTCCTCAGTATTGACCCTCTGACAGTGCAGCATTCCCTCAGTACTGACTCTCTGACAGTGCAGCACTCCCTCAGTACTGACCCTCTGACAGTGCAGCACTCCCTCAAAACTGACCCTCTGACAGTGCGGCACTCCCTCAGTACTGACCCTCTGACAGTGCAGCACTCCCTCAGTACTGACTCTCTGACAGTGCAGCACTGCCTCAGTACTGACTCTCTGACAGTGCAGCACTCCCTCAGTACTGACCCTCTGACAGTGCAGCACTCCCTCAGTACTGACCCTCTGACAGTGCAGCACTCCCTCAGTATTGACCCTCTGACAGTGCAGCACACCCTCAGTACTGACTCTCTGACAGTGCAGCACTCCCTCAGTACTGACTCTCTGACAGTGCAGCACTCCCTCACTACTGACCCACTGACAGTGCAGCACTCCCTCAGTACTGACTCTCTGACAGTGCAGCACTCCCTCAGTATTGACTCTCTGACAGTGCAGCACACCCTCAGTACTGACCCTCTGACAGTGCAGCACTCCCTCAGTACTGACTCTCTGACAGTGCAGCACTCCCTCAGTACTGACTCTCTGACACTGCAGCACTCCCTCACCACTGACCCTCTGACAGTGCAGCACTCCCTCACTACTGACCCACTGACAGTGCAGCACTCCCTCAGTACTGACTCTCTGACAGTGCAGCACTCCCTCAGTATTGACCCTCTGACAGTGCAGCACTCCCTCAGTACTGACTCTCTGACAGTGCAGCACTCCCTCAGTACTGACTCTCTGACAGTGCAGCACTCCCTCACCACTGACCCTCTGACAGTGCAGCACTCCCTCACTACTGACCCACTGACAGTGCAGCACTCCCTCAGTACTGACTCTCTGACAGTGCAGCACTTCCTCAGTACTGACCCTCAGACAATGCAACACACCCTCAGTATTGACTCTCTGACAGTGCAGCACTCCCTCAGTACTGACCCTCTGACAGTGCAGCACACCCTCAGTACTGACCCTCTGACAGTGCAGCACTCCCTCAGTACTGACCCTCTGACAGTGCAGCACTCCCTCAGTACTGCCCCTCTGACAGTGCAGCACTCCCTCAGTACTGACCCTCCGACAGTGCAGCACTCCCTCAGTACTGACCCTCTGATAGTGCAGCACTCCCTCAGTACTGCCCCTCTGACAGTGCAGCACTCCCTCAGTACTGATCCGCTGACAGTGCAGCACTCCCTCAGTACTGACCCTCTGACAGTGCAGCACTCCCTCAGTACTGACCCTCTAACAGTGCAGCACTCCCTCAGTACTGACCCTCTGACAGTGCAGCACTCCCTCAGTACTGACCCTCTGACAGTGCAGCACTCCCTCAGTACTGACCCTCTGACAGTGCAGCACTCCCTCAGTACTGAACTTCTGACAGTGCAGCACTCCCTCAGTACTGACCCTCTGACAGTGCAGCGCTCCCTCAGTATTGACCCTCTGACAGTGCAGCACTCCCTCAGTACTGACCCTCTGACAGTGCAGCACTCCCTCAGTACTGACCCTCTGACAGTGCAGCGCCTCCTCAGTATTGACCCTCTGACAGTGCAGCATTCCCTCAGTACTGACTCTCTGACAGTGCAGCACTCCCTCAGTACTGACCCTCTGACAGTGCAGCACTCCCTCAAAACTGACCCTCTGACAGTGCGGCACTCCCTCAGTACTGACCCTCTGACAGTGCAGCACTCCCTCAGTACTGACTCTCTGACAGTGCAGCACTGCCTCAGTACTGACTCTCTGACAGTGCAGCACTCCCTCAGTACTGACCCTCTGACAGTGCAGCACTCCCTCAGTACTGACCCTCTGACAGTGCAGCACTCCCTCAGTATTGACCCTCTGACAGTGCAGCACACCCTCAGTACTGACTCTCTGACAGTGCAGCACTCCCTCAGTACTGACTCTCTGACAGTGCAGCACTCCCTCACTACTGACCCACTGACAGTGCAGCACTCCCTCAGTACTGACTCTCTGACAGTGCAGCACTCCCTCAGTATTGACTCTCTGACAGTGCAGCACACCCTCAGTACTGACCCTCTGACAGTGCAGCACTCCCTCAGTACTGACTCTCTGACAGTGCAGCACTCCCTCAGTACTGACTCTCTGACACTGCAGCACTCCCTCACCACTGACCCTCTGACAGTGCAGCACTCCCTCACTACTGACCCACTGACAGTGCAGCACTCCCTCAGTACTGACTCTCTGACAGTGCAGCACTCCCTCAGTATTGACCCTCTGACAGTGCAGCACTCCCTCAGTACTGACTCTCTGACAGTGCAGCACTCCCTCAGTACTGACTCTCTGACAGTGCAGCACTCCCTCACCACTGACCCTCTGACAGTGCAGCACTCCCTCACTACTGACCCACTGACAGTGCAGCACTCCCTCAGTACTGACTCTCTGACAGTGCAGCACTCCCTCAGTATTGACCCTCTGACAGTGCAGCACACCCTCAGTACTGACCCTCTGACAGTGCAGCACTCCCTCAGTACTGACCCTCTGACAGTGCAGCACTCCCTCAGTACTGACCCTCTGACAGTGCAGCACTCCCTCAGTACTGACCCTCTGACAGTGCAGCACACCCTCAGTACTGACCCTCTGACAGTGCAGCACTCCCTCAATACTGACCCTCTGACAGTGCAGCACTCCCTCAGTACTGACCCTCTGACAGTGCAGCACTTCCTCAGTACTGACCCTCAGACAATGCAACACACCCTCAGTATTGACTCTCTGACAGTGCAGCACTCCCTCAGTACTGACCCTCTGACAGTGCAGCACACCCTCAGTACTGACCCTCTGACAGTGCAGCACTCCCTCAGTACTGACCCTCTGACAGTGCAGCACTCCCTCAGTACTGCCCCTCTGACAGTGCAGCACTCCCTCAGTACTGACCCTCCGACAGTGCAGCACTCCCTCAGTACTGACCCTCTGACAGTGCAGCACTCCCTCAGTACTGCCCCTCTGACAGTGCAGCACTCCCTCAGTACTGATCCGCTGACAGTGCAGCACTCCCTCAGTACTGACCCTCTGACAGTGCAGCACTCCCTCAGTACTGACCCTCTGACAGTGCAGCACTCCCTCAGTACTGACCCTCTGACAGTGCAGCACTCCCTCAGTACTGACCCTCTGACAGTGCAGCACTCCCTCAGTACTGACCCTCTGACAGTGCAGCACTCCCTCAGTACTGAACCTCTGACAGTGCAGCACTCCCTCAGTACTGACCCTCTGACAGTGCAGCGCTCCCTCAGTATTGACCCTCTGACAGTGCAGCACTCCCTCAGTACTGACCCTCTGACAGTGCAGCACTCCCTCAGTACTGACCCTCTGACAGTGCAGCGCTCCCTCAGTACTGACCCTCTGACTGTGCAGCACTCCCTCAGTACTGACCCTCTGACTGTGCAGCACTCCGTCAGTACCGACCCTCTGACTGTGCAGCACTCCCTCAGTACTGACCCCCTGACAGTGCAGCGCTCCCTCAGTACTGACCCTCTGACAGTGCAGCACTCCCTCAGTACTGACCCTCTGACAGTGCAGCACTCCCTTAGTACTGACCCTCTGACAGTGCAGCATTGTCTCCATGTAATTCTTTGCATTAAGTCCATATTCAGGGTAGACAAGTCCCTGCCAGTGGACTCCTTTGAAGGCTGTATCCCAATTATCCAGTTTGTGATGAAGACCAGCGCAATTCTCTATACAATTTGTATGCCCGTATTAGTTTAACCAACATCCTACTACCTAAAAATAAGGGGGACAGGTTTGGCAGATTTAGGACTGAGTTGAGGAGGAACTTCTTCACACAAAGGGTTGTGAATCTGTGGAATTCCCTGCCCAGTGAAGCAGTTGAGACTACCTCATTGGATGTTCCAATCCAGGACGCGGGGGGGGGACGTGCAGACTCCACACACACAGTGACCCAATCCAATCCCTGGTGCTGTGATATCCTGGGGTCAACCCATCTGGTCAGAACCACCCAGCACGGGGGAGGCCATTCAGTCCCAAGTGCTATCCCACTCGACACTGTCCCCACTGTCTTGCGGGCCTTCCCACTTCCACTGCTTTTCTCTTTTGAAGGTTGCACAGCTTCTGGAGAGAGTGACGGAGGCGGTTGGGGGGAGAATTCCAGAGCTTTGGGGTCTTGACAGCTGGACACACAACCACCAGAATACCACTGTACCACCCCCCACATAACACAGAGCCATATAACTCTGTGAATCACACAGGGGTGCGTGACAGAGTGGGTCATCACAGCACCCCTGCAATAAGAAGGACCTTTTTCACAGTGCCATCACTGCCTCACTAAACATTTTTATGGGTTTTTGATAAGCGAGGGGATTAAGGGTTATGGGGAGAGGGCGGGAAGGTGGAGCTGAGCCACGACAGATCAGCCATGATCTTATTGAATGGCGGGGCAGGCTCAAAGGGCTAGATGGCCTACTCCTGCTCCTATTTCTTATGTTCTTATGTTATCTTGTACTCTCAGAGATTTCGAACAGCCTTTGACAAGCTGACAAATTCATTAACAAGTGCAACTGGCCAATAATTGGAATCAGGCAGGTTTGAACAGTAAAGGAATTAAGGGTTATGGTGAGCGTACACCACGTTGTTTAAGAAGGGTGCCAGGCAAGAGGCGGGGAATTATAGGCCGGTTAGTTTAACGTCTGTGGTAGGTAAAATGTTAGAATCTGTCATTCAGGAGGAAATTGCGAGGCATCTTGAAGGGAATTGCTTGGTAGAGCAGACGCAGCACGGTTTCATTAAAGGGAAGTCGTGTCTGACAAATTTATTGGAGTTCTATGAGGATGTGTCTAGGGTGGTGGATAGAGGAGAGCCGGTGGATGTGGTCTTTCTAGATTTTCAGAAGGCATTTGACAAAGTATCTCACAAGAGGTTATTGCAGAAGGTCGAGGGACATGGAATTGGGGGTAGGGTGTTAGCGTGGATAGAGGATTGGTTGTCAAATAGGAGGCAGAGAGTGGGGGTCAACGGGTGCTATTTGGATTGGCGGATGGTGACTAGTGGAGTGCCCCAGGGGTCGGTGCTGGGGCCTCAGCTTTTTACCATTTATATAGATGATCTGGAGGAGGGAACTGAGTGTAGGGTGTCGAAATTTGCTGATGACACCAAGATTGGGGGAACGGCAAATTGTGCGGAGGGTGTGGAGAGTCTGCAGAAGGATCTAGATAGACTGGGCAAATGGGCCAGGAAATGGCAAATGGAATTTAATGTTGGCAAGTGTGAGGTGGTCCACTTTGGTAGGAAGAATGGTAGGAAGGACTATTACTTACGGGGCAAAAAACTGCAGCAGGCGACGGTACAGAGGGACCTCGGGGTCCTTGTGCATGAGTCGCAAAAACCCAGCTTGCAGGTGCAGCAGGTGGTCAGGAAGGCGAATGGGATGCTGGCCTTCATAGCGAGGGGGATTGAATATAAAAGTAGGGAGGTCTTGCTGCAGCTGTATAGGGCATTGGTGAGGCCGCAGCTGGAGTACTGTGTGCAGTTTTGGGCGCCGCACCTGTGCAAGGATATTTTGGCCCTGGAGGGAGTGCAGAGGAGGTTTACTAGGCTGATACCGGAGTTGAGGGGGTTGAGCTATGAGGAGAGGCTGAATAAACTAGGCTTGTACTCGTTAGAGTTTAGAAGAATGAGGGGAGATCTCATTGAGACGTATAAGATGATAAATGGGATGGATAGGATAGAGGTGGAGAGACTCTTCCTGCTCAAAAAAGACAGTAAGACTAGGGGGCACAGCCTCACGATAAAAGGGGGGCGGTTTAGAACGGAGTTGAGGAGGAACTTCTTCACTCAAAGGGTGGTGAATCTCTGGAATTCTCTGCCGTTGAAGTGGTGGAGGCTGTCTCGCTAAATATTTTTAAGAAACGGGTTGATGGGTTTTTGATAAGAGAAGGGATTAAGGGTTATGGGGAGAGGGCGGGAATGTGGAACTGAGCAGCGACAGATCAGCCATGATCTTATTGAATGGCGGGGCAGGCTCGAAGGGCTAGATGGCCTAATCCTGCTCCTATTTCTTATGTTCTTATGTGGAGCTAAGTCCATGAAAAAATCAGCCATGATCTTATTGAATGGTGGAGCAGGCTTGAGGGGCCAGGTGGCCTACTGCTGCTCCTAGTTCTTATGTTCTGGTAATCACAAGTACACTGCAATAGGGAGTCTTACACCCTGTGGCTTCAACTAACAGGAATTAAATAAAACAATCCCACGAACAGCACCAACACTAACAACCAGTCCTGAAAGGGTGATGAGGCGAGCCCCACAGGCAAAATATTTTACCGTGTTCAATATCAGCAATGGGGTTTAGTCCATTCCCTTAAACCAGCAGTGCCAGTGCGTATTCGCCTTAACTTTTGAAGCTCAGCAGTATACGTGGATCTGCTTATATAGAACATAGAACATAGAACATTACAGCGCAGAACAGGCCCTTCGGCCCACAATGTTGCGCCGACCAATTACAAAAACAATGACCCACTAACCTAAACCAATCCCTTTTTGTCCATAAACCTATCCACGGATCTCTTAAATGCCCCCAAACTAGGCGCATTTACAACTGCAGCAGGCAGGGCATTCCAATCCCTCACCACCCGCTGGGTAAAGAACCTACCCCTGACATCCGTCCTATAACTACCACCCCTTAATCTGTTATTCTGTTATTCCTACCGAAATGAATTACCTCACACTTCACCACATTAAACTCTATCCGCCACCTCTCGCCCCAGCTCTGCAACCTGTCTAAGTCTTCCTGCAAACTATGACACCCTTCCTCACTATCTACCACACCTCCGACTTTGGTGTCATCAGCAAATTTACTAATCCACCCAACTATACCCTCATCCAGATCATTAATAAAAATTACAAACAGCAGTGGCCCCAAAACAGATCCCTGAGGCACACCACTCGTAACCGAACTCCATGATGAATATTTACCATCAACCACCACTCTCTGTCTCCTATCTGCTAGCCAATTTCTGATCCAATTCCCTAGATCACCCCCAATCCCATACATCTGCATTTTCTGCAGAAGCCTACCATGGTGAACCTTATCAAATGCCTTACTAAAATCCATATATACCACGTCAACTGCCTTTCCCCCATCCACCTCTTTGGTCACTTTCTCAAAAAACTCAATAAGGTTAGTAAGGCACGACCTACCCGCTACAAAACCATGCTGACTATCTCCAATCAATTCATTACTCTCCAAATAACTATAAATCCTATCCCGAATAATTTTTTCTAAAACCTTATATCAAGAATTTCACAGACTCCAGTGGCTTCTGCTCCTTGATGACCCTGGAAATTGTGATATTGGTTTACGTGGTTCCATCCGGTATTTCCCGCATCCTCAACTGCTTCACTTTGTAGATCGATGGTAATCATTTCGTCATACAGCTATGCTGTTTAGTATTCTAGGAGTATAGTTCTTTGTGCTCACTTGTATGAGATTAGCTCTTTCAACACAGAAGAAAGTAATAGCAGTTAAAAACACAAGTTTGTCTTTTTTGAGAGTCTTGTTGAGATTGTGGAGGCACAGTCTGAGGGCTGTGATTTCAAGCTCTGATAAATCTAACCCCAGCATGGGTTCGATTCCCTTCATGGGATTCCTGGTCATCAGTGCGTGTGGGGGTGAATCCTGTGGAACTCAAAACTGAGTTCAACACTAACATGAGCCAGGAATTGAACCCAGAACCCTGGAGCTGTGAAACAGCGGTGCTAACCACTGTGCTACCATGCCAGAGGGCAGGACTGTATTCCAGGGCGTGTTGTTCTGCTGGACAGTCTTTCTGAGCATCCCCTTTAGGGTGCAGTTCATTCTCCCCACTGGTCTGAGGACAATACACGCTGTGCAACCTTTGGTCAATTCCTAACAGGTTTATCACATCTTGCAGTAATTGGTCTGAATCTATACTGAGAGTGGAACCCCACCTAGTGACACTAGGTGTTCACTGTGTCTTTAGCCACTGTGACTTTGGTGGTATTAATTTGGGTAGGGAAGGTTTTTGCCCTTTTACTGAATGTATCAATTATTACCAAAATGTATTGATATCCTTTCTTACAGGGTGGTAGGTGGCTGATATAATCAATTTAGATATTTGTCCAGGGGCCCGCCGTTAGTTAGACATGCTTCTGTTCTCCCTTATATGCATATCTGTCGAGGTTAATTTGTGCACAGACTATGCAGTTATCGATGTGGTGCTTTACATCTATATCTATATTTGGCTGCCAACATAGCTCTCTCCCCAGTAGCTTCTACTCCATGATAGCCCTGGAAATTGTAGCATTGGTTTACCTGGTTCCATCCAGTGTTTCCAGCATCCATTAGCATTTTGTAGACCGATGGGCTAGCCGTATTTACCGTGGAGCAAGGTCCCGGATATCTGGGGAACAGGGAATTCCTGGCTGAAAAGCCTGAAGCATGACCTGCTATCCAACCTCAAATTCAATGAGGTTTACCCAGCCATCAAAATAAGCTTTACTTCGGTTTTTCCTTTTGCCCGTGTTAATAGCATATACGACCCCACGTTGGTACCATGTACTGTCCATCTTTAAGCGCTAGTCCGTCCTTTACTGTCAATTTGTCCTTCCATTTGCCATAGTAGGCAGGGTGTGTTCCTTCCCGAATTTGTTTTAATTCGGCGTCGCTGCACCGAGCCTGTTTAAGATCTTGGGCCTCAGTTTGGCTCACAGCTGTGGCGTCTATGCTCAGTAATCGGGAGTTGCCAATGGTTCCCCTCTTGGGTGCCCTGCTTGGCCAATTCATCTGCCCTTATATTCCCAGTTTGGGAAGTTCTATGGTGTGCCCTCACTTTTATGATTCCATACTCCTGTCCTCGGGCAATTTGAAAAATGTACTTTAGCAGTTCCCCATCTGCCAATAAGAATCCTCTGTCCTCCCACTGTGGTAGAAAGTCAGTTAAACTACTACAGACATACCTGCTATCCAAGTGTAAGTCTGCTGGTGGGGGGATCTTATCCACGTGGCTAACTGTGTAAGCCACTGCTGCTAGCCTGGGTGCTCATCTTGGTGGGGAGATTTAAGGTTAATTCCACCAGGGGTTTGCCTCAGTGGTCATCCACCTATATACCTCATCCAGTTTTCCTGTTCCCATCTTCCACCACGGAGAACCCATTGACAAAAGCTTGAAAGGCTGTTTATCGGCTTCCTCGAGTTGCTTGGGTCCTCACAGCTTTTGTTTTGGCACACAGAGGGTGGTGAGTGTCTGGAACGAGCTGCCAGAGATAATAGCAGAGGCGGGTACAATTTTGTCTTTTAAAAAGCATTTAGACAGTTCCATGGATAGAGGGATATAGGCCAAACATGGACAATTAGCTTAGGGGTTTAAAAAAAAGGGTAGCGTGGATAAGTTGGGCCGAAGGGCCTGTTTCCCTGCTGTAAACTCTATGACTCTATGAGCTCAAGTTATCGGCTAGGAAGGTGATAGTTTAGTACATTCCACCACAATCTCACAGCCCTGGAGCCTCAGGGTTCACTGGGCTATATGGTTCTGGCTAACTCTTTGACTTGTCTGTTCAGTAGCAGTTGGATGGTGATGTGCTCTATTAGTGTAGTTAAGGGATTGAGTCCAATAACATAAGGAAAGTGTTGTACTGCCCAGAAAACTGCAAGCTGTCTTTATCTCTGTTCCATTGTTATAAGGAGCCTGGAGGCTGAGGCCTCTGCTCCAAGTCTCCCATGGCATTCTTGCAGAAGTACCACCACAATTGAGTTGAGTCCATTGCAGCGATCTCTAGTGCGAAAGGAAGTTCTGAGTTGGGCACCTGAAGTGTGGGAGACTTTGCTAGGGTTTATTTTAACACTGATACAGCTTGTGAGTGTGCTGCTCAGTCCAATCCCAAAGCAGATTCTTTTAAGTTCTGATAACAGGAAGGATTTGGTGATGAAACCATCGATGTGGTTCCTACAATATCCCACTAATCCCAGAAAGGATCACAGAAAGCTCACATCTTTGGGCAAGGGCAATCATGCTATAGATTGGATGCGCTTCCTTTCAGTTTCATGTTTGCTACGTGTCACTTACATGTCCCAAGTATGTGACTTTGGGGCTTCATGATGTGGGCCTTTTTGGAACTAACTTTTAATCCCAATGATATAAGGAGGGTCAGCAATTTATTCAATAATTTTAGATTGTTCCCCTCTGGTGTCTGTTTGAAGGAGAGGATACATATTGGATCAGGCGATCATAGAACATAGAACAGTCCAGCACAGAACAGGCCCTTTGGCCCACGATGTTGTGCCGAACATGACGCCAGGTTAAACTAAGTCTTTCCAACTGTCCTTGGTCCACATCCCTCTATTCCTTGCATGTTCATGTGTGTATCTAAAACCTCCATGGTGTCTGTACCACCGACCCTGGCAGCACATTCCAGACACCTACCATTCTCTGTTTTAAAAACTTGCCCCTCATATCTCCTGTGAACTTTCCTCCTCACCTTAAATGCATCCCCCCTAGTACTAAACCTTTCAACTCTGGGAAAAGGATTGACTGTCAACCCCATCTATGCCTTTCATAATTCAGTTCGTGAAAATCTTTCCAGCCCTTTAGCCAATCTCTGATGAAAAATGAACATGGGTTTGTGAAACGCTTGAGGTAAACATGACTACGTATATTGCTGAGCTTGGAATATAAAGGTGAATTTGTACTGGCACTGCGGTTTAAGGCAATAGACCAAAACTTGATATCGAGCATGGTAAAATATTTTGCCTGTGGGGATCACTTCATCATTGTCTCAGGACTGGTTGCAAGTGTTGGTGCTGTTAGTGGGGTTGTTTTATTTAATTCCTGTTAGTTGAAGCCACAGAGCATAAGACTCGTTATTGCGGTATACTTGTAATTATCAAAACATAAGAACTAGGAGCAGGAGTAGGCCATCCATCCCCTTAAGCCTGCTCTGCCAATCAATAAGATGATGGCTGATCATCTCAGCTCCACTTTTCGCCCACTCACTATAATCCTTAATTCCTTTACTGTTCAAAGATTTATCCATCGCTGCCTTAAAAACATTCAGTGAGGTAGCCTCAACTGCTTCAGGGAATTCCGCAGATTCACAATCCTTTATGTGAAGAAGTTCCTCCTCAACTCAGTCCTAAATCTGCTCCCCCTTATTTTGAGGCCATGCCCCTTAGTTCTAGTTTCACCCGCCAGTGGAAACAACCTCCGTGCTTCCTTCTTACTTATTCCCTTCATAGTCTTGTATGTTTCTATAAGACCTCCCCTCATTCTTCTGAATGATGAATTTACTACTCAGTCTCTCCTCATAAGCCAACCCTCTCAACTCAGGAATCAACCTAGTGAATCTCCCCTGCACCCCCTCCAGTGCCAGGATATCCTTCCTCAAGTAAGGAGACCAAAACTGTACACAGTACTCCAGCATCACCAGCATCTTATACAGCTGCAATATAACGTCCCTGTTTTTAAACTCCATCTATCTAGCAATGAAGGACAACATTCCACTTGCCTTCTTAATTACCTACTGCACCTGCAAACCAACTTTTTGTGACTCATGCACAGCAGCATGCTGCAATTTTTTACCATTTAAATAACTGTCCATTTTGCTGCTGTTCCTACCAAATTGGATGACCTCACATTTACCGACATTGTACTCCATCTGCCAGATCCTTGTCCACTCACTTAGACTATGTATATCCCTTTGCAGCACCCTCTGCACACTTCTCTCTGCCACTCATCTTCGTGTCATCTGCGAATTTTGACACACTACACTTGGTCCCCAACTCCAAATCATCTACGTAAATCGTAAACAATTGCAATCCCAACACTGATCCCTGAGGCACACAAGTCACTGATCACCAGTCACTGATTACTAGTCATATACAGGGTGGCACGGTAGCACAGTGGTTAGCACTGCTGCTTCACGGCTCCAGGGTCCGGGGTTTGATTCCCAACTTGGGTCACTGCCTGTGTGGAACTTGCACATTCTCCTCGTGTCTGCGTGGGTTTCCTCCGGGTGCTCCGGTTTCCTCCCACATTCCCACATTGTGGGTTAGGTTGATTGGCTATGCTAAATTGCCACTTAGTGTCCTAAGAAGCGTAGGTTAGAGGGAATAGTGGGTAACATAAATAGGGATATGGGGCTAGGGCCTGGGTGGGATTGTGTTTGGTGCAGACTCGATGGGCTGAGTGGCCTCTTTCTGTACTGTAGGGATTCTATGAACACGTTTAGGGTGGCAAGGTAGCACAGTGGTTAGCATCACTGCTTCACAGCTCCAGGGTTCTGGGTTCAATTCCTGGCTCAGGTCACTGTGTGTGGAGTTTGCACATTCTCCTCGTGCCTGTGTGGGCTTCCTCTGGGTGCTCTGGTTTCCCTCCACAGTCGAAAGATGTGTGGGTTAGGTTGATTGGCTATGCTAAAAATTGCTTCTAAGTGTCCTGAGATGCGTAGGTTAGAGGGATTAGTGGGTAAAAATATGGGGGTAGGGCCTGGATGGGATTGTGGTCGGTGCAGACTCGTCGGGCCCAATGGCCTCTTTCTGCACTGCAGGGTTTCTATGATTCTATGAAATACCCTAACAGATACATATTGCCTGTGTGTACACATAAAATAGAGGAATTCTACCAGCAGATTAAAAGTCAATGGTTTGAGGGATGGAGTGTTTGAAGTGGTGTCTGGCTTATATGATTGTTCCCTCAGCGCTGATGCAACAATCAAGGACACTACTTTTCAGGAGGAGTTTGCGGAAAACTTGCAGTCAGGAATTTTACGGAGCAGCTGTCCACCAGGGGTCATCCTACACTGTCCTCTCTGGCACTACACATCCACAATCTGTGAGGCCTGATACTGTCAGGTCCTCAGACCTGTGTCGAACTGAGTGATGATGTGGAGATGCCGGCGTTGGACTGGGGTAAACACAGTAAGAAGTCTCACAACACAAGGTTTAAGTCCAACTGATTTGTTTGATAGTAAACTAGGCTTGTACTCGTTAGAGTTTAGAAGAATGAGGGGAGATCTCATTGAGACGTATAAGATGATGAACGGGATGGATAGGATAGAGGTGGAGAGACTGTTCCCGCTCAAAAAGGATAGTAGGACTAGAGGGCACAGCCTCAAGATAAAGGGGGGGGAGGTTTAGAACAGAGTTGAGGAGGAACTTCTTCACTCAAAGGGTGGTGAATCTCTGGAATTCTCTGCCCGTTGAAGTGTGGAGGCTGCCTCGCTAAATATTTTTAAGAAGCGGGTTGATGGGTTTTTGATAAGAGAGGGGATTAAGGGTTATGGGGAGAGGGCGGGAAGGTGGAACTGAGCCACGACAGATCAGCCATGATCTTATTGAATGGCGGGGCGGGCTCGAGGGGCTAGATGGCCTACTCCTATTTCTTATGTTCTTAAACTCACAAGCTTTCTCTCTTTGTCAGGTGAATGGAGAGTTCTGGCCTCAGACAGAACATATAAAGCACAGACAGTTTAGAGATTACTGATAAGAATGCAAATCTTTATACCTAACCTGCTGTTCAAGTCTTAAAGTGGCCGACAATGTGAGTGGAAGGAGCACTGATCACAGTTTAAAGAGATGTGTATTGTCTCCAGACAGTACAGTAAGTGAGGTTTTGCAAACCCAGACAAGTCATGGGGGTTACAGATAGTGCGACATGAACCCAAGAACTGAGTGTACGGGGAGAAGGGATTCCCGGTCTCTCCCCCTGGGGCTAGCGGCGCTGATCCCTCTGGTGGCAGGGTCTGCTATCTGTGCTCCTGTCCCTGCAGATGCTGAATGGGGTGCTCTGCATTCATGGGCGCAGTGGCCTGTTCGACTGCAATCGTAGCATCACACATCCTGTTGTTAAGGGTCCGCCCGGGGCTGACCCTTGCCTCTTCCCATGGGAGAAGCATATGGGGAGGGGTGACCTCTAGGATTACCGCCTATGCCTCTGTCTCCCCCCTCTCCTTACACCATACTGAAATAGGGTTTGGGTCTGTTGTAAGTGGATTCATTTTCCCTTTTTTAGTCAGATTTGTCTTATCCATTTCCTGGACCTCATGTTCCCAGGCTCAGGTTCTTCAATACTCATTTGCCATACGTGGATTTTCTATGGGGTTAAAATTCTGACATGCCGTCCGACCACCCCCCTTTGATGGAATGCCGGAATCCTAGTCCACTTTGAGAGAGTTTGTCCCTCCCTTCTCGCTCTGTTCATGTCCCCCAAAGACTCCAAGTGAAGTAAGCTTGCAGGTAGCTAAGCAAACATTCTCCTTTTTGTTCTGCATGCATCTGTTTACCCCCCTCCTCCACCCGATTTCCTCTATTGTAACCAGCTGCTGCTGGGATCGCTGCTTTAGATGTCCTGCAGCTGCAGTTCCTGTACAATCTGGGGATGGGATAAGGCAGAATGGACCACAGGGTTCAGGCACATTAACATTCCTCCGTATAAGTGTAAAACTCTTAGTTGACGGGCATTCTCAAAGACCATATGGGGAAGAGCTTACACATGAGAATCTTTTTTGCTATCTCAACCAATTGTGCTACTGTGAATGGGGTTGTTTTAGTAATAGGATTGGCGCTACTCTGACTGTCCTGATATCTCTTTTGCATAACAAACAAATAAACAAACACAAATCAGCTTAAGGAGGATTCATCAGGTAGTTCTTTCAACGACCCAACAAGTAAACAAACTCAAATTAAGAAGGGCAGCCCCCCAAAAAGGAAGGGGGGACGGCCCAAACAGAAACCAAAGTCCAAAGGAAACTTAAAACATTAAATCAAAATGTGATTGTAAGGGTCTATAACACACACCAGCCCCTGCGGTGCCCAGCGGGCACGGAAGGCATCAACTGCACCCGTGGACACCACATGCGCCCTCTCCAGGGACACCTGGCCACGAACGTAGCCGCAGTAGAGGGACAGACAATCGGGATGGACAGCCCCGTTGATCACCTGCTGCCTGGACCTATTGATAGCGCATCTCGCCAGGCCCAGGAGCAGGTTCTGACTGTCCTGATAGCTGGTGGTCAGATAATTTATTGGGGTGGGGGGAGATTCTGAGGGTGCCATGGGTTCTGCTTCCCCTAGGAAGGGTGGTGGGGGTCCCCGTTTTTTTGTCACACTCGCCATACCTAGGGGCTTCCTCCTCCACATCTCCCCAATCCATACCATAATCTTTGTCTCCTTCTGTACTGAAAGCTGGGATTTTCATTTATCGATCTAGCACTGGCGCCTTTGAATGGTCCACAGCCTGTAAATTTGTACATTTTCCCATTAACTTGGCCACAGGTTTTTGTGCTGTGTCCCAATTGTGGGTTGCACACTACACTTCCTGATCCACATTTCCAGAGTGAGTCTGGAACTGGCCCATGTGCAACAGAATCACCAGACTTCTCTGCTCCTGCTCTACTGCTTTTGCTCTCATTTTTTTCCATATCCTTCAAATAAGGGGACCAACAGTGTATAATATACTCCAGCTGCAGCAACACGTCCTCACTTTTACATTCTATTCCTTAAGCAATAAATGCCAAAATTCCATTTGCTTTCCTCATATCTAAATGGAGAGAAATCTCAGAGTGCTTCAGTGTAGAGGGATCTCGCTGTCCTTATACAGGAATCACGAACTAGTAAGTAAGTGAAGCAGGTAATAAGTTACCTTTTGATTTTTCCAACCAGAATACCTCATATTTATCCACTTTAAACTCCATCTGCCAAATTTTGGCCAGTCATCTAATCATGTAGATATCCATTGGTAAATTGCTTATTTATCACAATTTACTACTCCATCTATTTTAGTATCATGCTGCAGATTTAGCACTGTTGCCTCACAACACCAGAGACCTGGTTTAATTCCAGCCTTGGGTGACTTAGAACAAAGAACAACACAGCACGAGAAACAGGCCCTTCAGCCCAACGAGCCCGCGCCGCCGTCCCATGGTCAGTGACCTATTCATGATTTTAGTCTATGCCTAATGTGTGAGGATCAAGGAGGTCCAATATAGGGACAATTTGTTACCCAATCAATCAGCCTAAAAGCACATTTTTGGGATGTGGGAGGAAACCGGAGCACCCGGAGGAAACCCACGCAACCATGGGGAGAACGCGCAAACTCCCACGGACACAGGCCCAAATCCATGTGTCCGCACAGCAACAGAGATAGCCTCTGAGCTGTCATGATGCCCTCGAGATGGTCCAGTTTACGCACACCAACGACATGAAGCAGTAGGCAACTCCCGAAGCAATATCCAAGAGCAGCCCACCACAACCTGCCGCCCGCATGCCCCTTGCTGGACTTAAATGCCTGTGGATAAAAAATTAATTATTAAAAGACTCTATATCCCTGAGGCTAAAACTGACCCCAAGCCTACAATGCTTAGTAAGGCCTGCTATATCCCCCTATATGTCGACCGCTCATGTGGCTGTCCAAGTGACTCTTGAACAACCCTAGCGTGCCTGCTTCCACCACCTTACTCGGCAGTGCATTCCACATCCCCACTACCCTTTGTGTGAAAAACTGCCCTCTAATATTAGTCTTATATCTAGCCCCCCTCACCCTAAGCCCGTGACCCCTCGTTCTATCCATTTCTAATAGCGGAAAAAGCTTATCACCATCTACTCTATCTGTCCCCTTCATAATCTTATAAACCTCTATTAGATCCCCCCTCAGCCGACGTCTCTCAAGGGAAAACAGCCCAAGTGTGTTCAATCTTTCCTCGTAAGACAGCCCTTCCATACCAGGCAACATCCTGGTAAATCTCCTCTGCACTCTCTCCAGGATCTCTACATCCTTCCGGTAGTACGGCGACCAGAACTGGACGCAGTACTCCAGGTGAGGCCTAACCAACTTTCTATACAACTGCAACATCAGACTCCTACTCTTATATTCTATACCCCTTCCTATGAAGGCTAACATGCCATACGCTTTCCTCATCACATTCTGCACCTGCACCGACACCTTCAGGGACTTGTGTACCTGCACCCCCAGGTCTCTCTGCGTATCTATACTCCGGATAGTTCTACCTTTTATCATATAACTCCCTTCCACATTATTCCAGCCAAAATGCATCACCTCGCATTTCTCCGGATTAAATTCCATTTGCCATCTATCTGCCCAATCTATCAGCCTGTCTATGTCCTGTTGCATTGCCAGGCACTGCTCCTCAGTACCCACCAATCCAACCATCTTAGTGTCATCAGCAAATTTGCTGATCACCCCACCTACCCCCTCTTCAAAGTCATTAATATATACTACAAATAGTAGAGGTCCTAGTACCGAGCCCTGCGGCACCCCACTGGTGACAGACCTCCAATTGGAAAAGGAGCCCTCCACTACTACCCGCTGTCTCCTCCTCCCAAGCCAGTTCTCCACCCATCTACATACCTGGCCTTGTATCCCATGAGCCTTCACCTTTTCTATCAGCCTACCGTGAGGGACCTTGTCAAACGCCTTACTGAAATCCATATAGACAACATCAACGGCTTGTCCTTCATCAACCGTTTTTGTCACCTCTTCAAAAAATTCCAATAGATTCGTAAGGCACGACCTCCCTGTAACGAAGCCATGCTGCGAATCCCTGATCAGATTGCAGCGCTCCAGATGCTCATACATCCTATCCTTGAGGATCCTCTCCATTATCTTGCCTATAACTGAAGTCAAGCTCACTGGCCTATAGTTCCCTGGGTTATCCCTCTGACCCTTCTTAAACAACGGTACTACATTTGCAATCCGCCAATCCTCTGGGACCTCACCTGTGTCCAAAGAAGAGACAAAGATTTGCGTCAGAGGCCCAGCAATTTCATCCCTCACCTCCCTTAGCAGCCTAGGATAGATGCCATCAGGCCCTGGAGATTTGTCCGTCTTTATACTGTCTAAAAGTCCCAACACCTCTTCCCTCGTGATGACTATTTCCCTCAACGGATCCTCAAACTTGTCAAGCACAGCAGCAGACATCAGACCCCTCTCCTGAGTGAATACCGACGCAAAGTATTCATTCAAGATCTCCCCCATTCCCCCAGGCTCCAAGCATAGTTCCCCTCCTCTGTCTCTGAGAGGACCAATGTTCCCTCTAACCATCCTTTTGTTTCTAATATATGAGTAAAATGCCTTAGGATTTTCCTTAATCCTACCCGCCAAAGTCATTTCGTGGCCCCTTTTTGCCTTTCTGATGCCCCTTTTAAGTTCTCTCCTACATTCTCTGTATTCTTCTAACGCTATCTCTGTCCTCAAATGCCTAGATCTAGTGTACGCCTCCCTCTTTCTCCTGACCAGGTCCTCAATATCCCTAGTTACCCACGGCTCTCTAATCCTACCTTTCCCATCCTTCCTCTTGACCGGCACATGTCTTTCCTGTAAAGATTTTAGTTTTCCCTTGAGAGACTCCCACATACCCAGCGTCGACCTACCGTTAAACAGCGTACCCCAGTCCGTATCTTTAAGATCCTGCCTAATCCGGTTGTATCTAGCCCTCCCCCAGTTTAACACCCTCCCCTTAGGACAGGCTTCATCTTTATCCATTAATATCTTGAACCAGACAGAGTTGTGGTCACTGTTAGCCACATGCTCTCCTACCTCAACGTCAACCACCTGCCCAGGCTCATTCCCCAGAACCAAGTCCAGTATAGCCCCCTCCCTGGTCGGTCTATCCACGTACTGCTCCAGGGATCCTTCCATTACACACTGTACAAATTCCTCCCCGTCAGCACCCTCTGATCTCAGTACATTCCAATCTACCCCGGGGAGATTAAAATCTCCCACTACCACCACCCTATTCTTCCTGCACTTATCTAGAATGTCCCTGCTTATCTCTTCTTCCACAGCCCTCGGGCTGTTGGGTGGCCTGTAGTACACACCCAACATAGTAACATCTCCCTTCCTATTCCTCAACTCCACCCATAGCGACTCGATTCCTATATCCTCCGTACCTCCCTCCCTCTGCACTGCTATGATGCAATCCTTAACTAACAACGCCACTCCCCCACCTCTCAGCGACCCACCCCTATCTCGCCTGAAACACTTATACCCAGGAACATTCAACTGCCAGTCCTGCCCTTCCTTTAACCAAGTCTCTGTCACCACCACCACTTCCAACTTCCTTTCGAACATTAATGCCTTCAGTTCATCTGTTTTGCCAGTCACACTCCTAGCATTGAAACTCATGCACCGAAGACCCTCAGAAACAACCCGATCCTTCTTCCTACCCTCCGGGCTTACCCTCTCCCCAATCCCAGTTCCGTCTACCTCCCCACCCCCCCTCCATATTAGTTTAAACCCTGCCGATACACTCCAGCTAACCTTCCAGCTAAGATATGCATGCCCTTCCCAGTTAACTGTACCCCATCCCTCTTGTATATTTGCCGTTCTTTCATAAAGACTTCCCAGTGGTCTACGAATATAAAACCCTCTGCCCTACACCAATCTTTCAACCAAGCATTTAGTTGGATTATTTCATTATTTCTAGCCCTGCTAGCCCCAGGCACCGGCCGCAGCCCAGAGAACGCCACCCTGGAGGCCCTACATTTCAGCCTGGCCCCCAACTCTCTAACTGCCTGTGTATGTCCCCCCTGCACTTTGTTCCTACATCCTTCTCTCCTACATGCACTATCACATCCGACTCAATCCCTCCACCCTTCAAAATTCCCTCTACCCTTTCTGAGACATCCTGTACCCCTGCTCCAGGGAGGCAGACTACCATCCTGGAGTCCCGCTTTTGCCCACAGAATCGCCTGTCAATCCCCTTGACCTTCCCATCCCCCACCACTATCTCACACCCTGCACTCTTCACTTTCCGATCTCCCTCCATTGCCTTCTCTACCCCAACTGTCACCACCCTTGACATTCCGGGGTAATTCCTCCGGGGCGTTACTAGTGCCATGACTCCTGTTCTTTTTGCTCTTCCTAACTTTAACCCATCCATCTCTACTTGTAGGTTCTGGTATTTGCTCAGTGTTGCCGTTCCTCTCCATTACTTCCTCATTTTCCCTAACTAGAAACATATCCTCCAGCCTCAGTTCCAGCTGCCTCACCCGGGCCCTTAATCGCTGCACCTCTAGACATTTCCCGCATATGTGGGCTTTCGGGAGATGTGCTGTCTCCAGAAATGTCCACATATGGCATCGAACACAGTGAACACGTGTAACCCTAGACCCTGCCATTATGTTTGACCCCTGTTAAGGTGTTAAGCCCTGTTACCGAGCCTGCGCACGCCCAAGCCCAGTGAGCTTAAGCCCTTTTACCTCTCACTCTGCTTCCCGCCTCACTCCGCTGCCCGCTACCTACCTTGGCCTTCTTTTTATACTCCCGCGCTCCCTTCCCAGCAGCCCCCGCGCCTATCTCCCGCTACAGAGCACCAAAACAAACAAAAACCCTCCCGAACTAGAAGTAAGTCAAAATGCAGTAATTCCAATGCAGCACACTCCCCAAAAGGCAGCCACTCGTCGAAATCTCTGCTCCAGAGAATGGAGTTCTCCCCACATCCGTGTGGGTTTCCTCCAGGTATTCCGGGTTCTTCCCACAGTCCAAGGATGTGCTGGTTAGGTGGATTGGCTATGCTAAATCTGTGGGTTAATGGAGATAGGAGAGCATCTATGTAAGATGTCAGAGAATCGGTGTAGAGTCGATGAACTGAAATGGCCTCCTTCTACACTGTAGGGATTCTACGATCATCTGCAAATTTGGCTATGGTACTTTCTATGCCTGTGTCCAAGTCATTAATATAGATTGTAAATAATTGAGACCTACCCGCCACAAAACCATGCTATCTCTAATCAATTCATTACTCTCCGAATAACTATAAATCCTATCCCTAATAATTTTTTCTAAAACCTTGCCCCCAACAGAAGTGAGACTCACCGGTCTATAATTCCTGGGGAAGTCTCTGTTCCCCTTCTTAAACAATGGGACAACATTCGCTAACCTCCAATCTTCCGGTACTATACCAGAGGCCAACGACGACCTGAAGATCAGAGCCAGAGGCTCTGCAATCACTTCTCTTGCCTCCCAGAGAATCCTGGGGTAAATCCCATCCGGACCAGGGGACTTATCTATTTTCAGACCCATAAAAGTTTTCCAATCTTCCAGCATGCCACTTACCTTTGCAATATGGTATGCCTTTGTTTTTGTTTTTATGTTGTATATCTCCTTAGATAGCTGCCATAGATGATCAACTACCTTTTAGTCTTCTGCCCAGTCAACAAGGGTCAGATTTGCCCTCATACTCATGTAATTTCCTTCATTTAACGCCAGAATGCTAGTGTGGTGTGCCTTACACTAAATTTGAAATTCTAGCAAACTATGATCACTCTTCCCAAATGATTCTTAATTACGAGGTCACTAATTAATCCCTGCTCATTACACAATATCAAATCCAGAACAGCCTGCTCCCTGGTTGGTTCCACAACATGTTATGAAAATCCCTTAGTCACCAGATTCCAGCACTTGTTCGGGTTCAGAGGAAATTTAGCGTGGCCGAAGCACCAAGCCAGCATATCTTTTGGACTGAGAGGGGGGAAGAAACCAGAGCACCCCGTGGAAACCCACATAGACATGGGGAGAACATGCAGACATTGCACAGAAAGTCACCCAAGCCAAGAATCTAGCCCGGGTCCCTGGCGCTGTGAGGCAGCAGTGTAACCACTGTGCTGCCCTATGCTCTATGAAATATTCTCTTTCTCTACACCCTAGCTATGACTGTAACACTACATTCTCCACTCTGTCCTTTCCTTCCGTCTTATATGTGCAATAAACACTATGCTTTGTCTGCATAGCACACAAGAAACAATACTGTTTACTAATTCATGTGACAATAAGTCAAATAAATCCAAACAAATCAAATCACAAAAACAGAAAATTCTGGAAAATCAGACCATAAAAGCATTCTTTCTGGTTGTATCAGTTTGGTATGTTCAAGACCGCAAGAAGCTAAAAAGGGTTGTGAATGAAGTCCAGTCCTTCACTCAAACCAGCCTCCAACTCAGTGACATTGTCTACACTTCCCGCTGCCTCAGAAAAGCAGTCAGCATAATCAAGGACCCCATGCACAGACATACAGTCTTCCACCTTCTTCCATCAGGAAAATGATACAAAAATCTAAAGTCACATACCAACGACTCAAGAACAGCTTCTTCCCAGCTGCCAACAGAATTTTGAATGGATCTATCTCGCATTAAATTGATCTTTTGCCACACTCTAGCCAAGACCGTAACACTACATTATGCAATCCTTTTCTTTTCTATGAACAATATGCTTTGTCTGTATAGCACACAAGAAACAATACTTTTCACTGCATACTAATACATGTGACAATAATAAATCAAAAATGGCAAAAACTCAAAGTTATAAATCAAATCATTCAATGACACAAAAACAGAAAAAGCTGGAAAATCTCAGCAGCATCTATGGAGAGAGAATAGAGTTATTGTTTACTGACACCATCTTTACCACAGAAGCTGTCCAGCCTGTTGACATTTTCTGGCATTTTGTGCGCCAGCTTCCAGCCTTTACAATGAATTCACCAGCCTCCAGGTTACCCTTAAGGGGCATGTCCTAGCCACAATCTGTACTGCCTCGCCTCTCAGCTTATTCACGATCTTGGGAGTGGAGCACAGCCCCTGCTAGGCCCCTCCAGTCCAATGCTGCAAGAGTGGGGTCAGACCAGGGAAGCTCAGGTCCAGCGGCAAACACATCAGGCTTTAGGGACTGGCACCACAGTCCTGTCTCCCCCTCGGTGCGAGGCAGGGGAGCCGCTCAGAGCGGCAGGCACTTCACCGGACCAATTATTGTTGCTTCGGGTTGGCAAGCACATGGCCACTCAGCCCACCCTGCTACTGCTAGCCCTCAGCACCCATAGCGACAAACCTGTCAGTGATCACGCCTGGGCAGTCACATGATTCAAACTATGAGTGACATGTCAGCCTGGGTAGAACAGGAGCAGGCAGCGGGGAGGATTTCCATTGACCAACAGAAGTCACCAAGGAGAAGACAGGATTCCCATTGACCAACAGGAGACACACCCAAGAGGAGGGGCAGATTGCCATTGACCAACAGTAGACCCAAGGAGAGGAGAGGATTCCCATTGACCAATAGCAGACATCAAAGAGAGGAGAGGAATCCCATTGGCCATCAAGAGAAACACCAAGGAGAAGATTGCCATTGACCAACAGGAGACACCAAGGAGAGATTGCCATTGACCAACACGAGACACATCAAGGACAGGATTCCCATTGACCAACAGGAGACACACCAAGGAGAGGATTCCCATTGACCAACAGGAAGACACACCAAAGAAAGAATGTCATTGACCAATAGGAGACACACCAAGGAGAGGATTGGCATTGACCAACAGGAGACACTGACGAGAGTAGATTCCATTGACCAACAGGAGAAACACCAAGGAGAGAATTCCCATTGCCCAATGAGACAGTGAGACAGACACCAATGAAAGGAGAAGATTCCCATTGACCAATGAAACAGACCCCAAGAAGCAGAAGATTGCCATTGACCAAGAGCAGAAAGAACCAAGGAGAAGAGGGTTCCCATTGACCAACAGCAGAGACACCAAGGAGAGAACTGCCATTGACAAACAGGAGATACAGACACCAACAATTCTAAATGAGATGAGCCACATTCATTTCTAGTCATAAGGATTGGTCAACTGTTCTCTATCATCAGTATTACCTATCTATTCAGTTTATCATCACACTATAGCTTAATAAAAAACCTTAAAATTACGATCAATACATGAGTGCCGATCTGTCTGTGATTCCCAAACTCAATCTTACAATAGTGATCCCCGTAAGATCAGAACTCCCTCAGTACTGCGCCTCTGACAGTATTGCACTCTCTCAGTACTGATCCTCAAGTAGTGCAGTGCTCCCTCAGTACTGACCCTCTGACAGTGCAGCACTCCCTCAGTACTGACCCTCCGACAGTGCAGCGCTCCCTCAGTACTGACCCAGTTCAGAGCTCCAAGTACTGTGCAGTGGGAAGAATGTCAGCCTTGATTCTGCTGTGTTGTGAAGTACCGCAACTTCAGCCCCTCTCCCTTCAATCCTTGTAAATAGACAAACAGCAGGAGTCAAACAAGGAGCACAACAGATTAATTTTATTGAGAGCATTTGAAGGGATAAGCAGGAATGGGAAGAGAAGAGTGTGGAATGAGTACAAGCCGCCATTACAATAGATAAACCATTTTAAGTGTTACCAAGTGAGGGCAGGGAACAGAGGACGAGGGGAAGCAGAAGGAAGGAACAAAATATCAGAGTCAGACTGCGAAGCAGCAGAATTAGGAGTCACAGATATTAACTTGTAATTTGTTCACTGCAGGAGGGAGAAACAATGAGATTCTAACACAACAGAATCTTTGAGCCTCCTACAATCAGGACACAGGACAAGGACAAAGTGCCCGAAGGAGCTTCAGCGGAACTGCAAGGCGCTGATGCGGAGGCCAATGGCATCCTTCCCAATCTCAGTTACCTGGAAACAGAGAATGATAAACATTTAATCAAAACAGAAGCAAGGAGCAGCTATAAGACTTTCTCATAGTCTCTCTCTCTCAGGGAGATATCTGTACACTGACTGGTGTCTCTCAGTCCCTCTCTCTCAGGGAGATATCTGTACACTGACTGGTGTCTCTCAGTCCCTCTCTCTCAGGGAGATATCTGTGCACTGACTGGTGTCTCTCAGTCCCTCCCTCTCAATGAGATATCTGTACACTGACTGGTGTCTCTCAGTCCCTCTCTCTCAGGGAGATATCTGTACACTGACTGGTGTCTCTCAGTCCCTCTCTCTCAGGGAGATATCTGTGCACTGACTGGTGTCTCTCAGTCCCTCCCTCTCAATGAGATAACTGTACACCAACTGCTGTATCTCAGTCTCTTAGGGAGATATCTCTACAATGACTGGTGTCTCTCAGCTACTCTCTCTTGGGGGACTTATCCTGACATAGCTTGTGTCTCTCAGTCCCTCTCTCAGGGATATATCTGTACACTGACTGGTGTCTCAGTCCTTTTTTCCTGGTGATATGTGTACATATCTCCGTCTCAGTCCCTCTCTCAGGGAGATATTTGCACACTGTTGTCTCTCAATCCTACTATGGACGAAGTGAGAACATTACTTACTGTTGTTACACGACAGATTTGACCCTTGAACTCTGGATAGTAGCAGGCTCCACTTAACGGACATTTTTCAACAGGTTTTCCTCTATAGATGAAGTTAATTGAAAAGTAATGAAATTGAGAATTAGTCCAATTAAAAACAAACATATTTCCACAGCCAATCAGCATTTGATGCCATGCCAGTATGCCCTCAGTACTGACCCACTGTCAGTGCAGCTCTCCGTCGGCACTGACCCACTGACAGCGCAGCGCTCCGTCAGCACTGACCCACTGACAGAGCAGCGCTCCCTCAGTACTGACCCTCTGACAGTGCAGCACTCCCTCAGTACTGACACTCTGACAGAGCAGCACTCCCTCAGTACTGACCCACTGACAGTGCAGCGCTCCCTCAGTACTGACCCTCTGACAGTGCAGCGCTCCGTCAGCACTGACCCTCTGACAGTGCAGCACTCCCTCAGTACTGACCCACTGACAGTGCAGCGCTCCGTCAGCACTGACCCACTGACAGCGCAGCACTCCGTCAGCACTGACCCACTGACAGCGCAGCACTCCGTCAGCACTGACCCACTGACAGCGCAGCGCTCCGTCGGCACTGACCCTCTGACAGTGCAGCGCTCCGTCAGCACTGACCCACTGACAGTGCAGCACTCCCTCAGGACTGACCCACTGACAGCGCAGCACTCCCTCAGTACTGACCCACTGTCAGTGCAGCACTCCCTCAGTACTGACCCACTGTCAGTGCAGCACTCCCTCAGTACTGACCCACTGTCAGTGCAGCACTCCCTCAGTACTGACCCACTGTCAGTGCAGCACTCCCTCAGTACTGACCCTCTGACAGCGCAGCGCTCCGTCGGCACTGACCCACTGACAGCGCAGCACTCCCTCAGTACTGACCCCCTGACAGTGCAGCACTCCCTCAGTACTGACCCTCTGACAGTGCAGCACTCCGTCAGCACTGACCCTGACAGTGCAGCGCTCCCTCAGCACTGACCCTCTGACAGGGCAGCACTCCCTCAGTACTGACTCTCTGACAGCGCAGCACTCCCTCAGCACTGACCCTCTGACAGCGCAGCACTCCCTCAGCACTGACCCTCTGACAGGGCAGCACTCCCTCAGCACTGACCCTCTGACATCGCAGCACTCCCTCAGTACTGACCCTCTGACAGGGCAGCACTCCCTCAGCACTGACCCTCTGACAGGGCAGCACTCCCTCAGCACTGACCCTCTGACAGGGCAGCACTCCCTCAGCACTGACCCTCTGACAGCGCAGCACTCCCTCAGTACTGACCCTCTGACAGGGCAGCACTCCCTCAGCACTGACCCTCTGACAGTGCAGCACTCCCTCAGCACTGACCCTCTGACAGTGCAGCACTCCCTCAGTACTGACCCTCTGACAGTGCAGCACTCTCTCAGTACTGACCCTCTGACAGCGCAGCACTCCCTCAGTACTGACCCTCTGACAGGGCAGCACTCCCTCAGCACTGACCCTCTGACAGGGCAGCACTCCCTCAGCACTGACCCTCTGACAGTGCAGCACTCCCTCAGTACTGACCCTCTGACAGGGCAGCACTCCCTCAGCACTGACCCTCTGACAGTGCAGCACTCCCTCAGTACTGACCCTCTGACAGCGCAGCACTCCCTCAGTACTGACCATCTGACAGCGCAGCACTCCCTCAGTACTGACCCTCTGACAGTGTGGCACTCCCTCAGTACTGACCCTCTGACAGCGCAGCACTCCCTCAGTACTGACCCTCTGACAGGGCAGCACTCCCTCAGGACAGATCCTTGTGTTATGATAATTGAAAAGGTGAGGTGGAGGTACTAATTCATCTCCCAATCCCTTGTTTGACGTAGCAAATGCTGTTTCCTACCTGTAAATAGGTTTATATGAAGCTCCACAGATGTCGAATGGATTATGCATGTCATAGTTTAGATGGTGGGAGTCGCTTGGTGTCTTCTCACAGGCCGCCAGGATTTTGCGAGTCTGAGGGAAGAACAGTGACTGTTGTCAACGTGGTGTGTATAGACGTACACTATTGCTTCTGCGCACAAATGGGAGTAATTAAGGGGGCGGGCTGGGATATCCGTGCACAAGCATGCACACAGTGCGCACACATCAATACATCAACAGATCATTCTGTTGCCCTGAGCGCACCTTGAGGTAGAGAACCCCAAAGTTTCATAAACCCTCCGAGGAAAGAAATATCTCCTCATTTCAGTGCAAAATGGCCATCCCCCTTTATCCGGAGGCTGTGACCACCCCCCAACTTCCTTTCTAGATTTCTCAGTCAGGGTCAGGGGAGGGGAAGTAGCTTCTCAACATCCACCCTGTCTAACCCTCAGAATTTTACACCTTTCAGTGTGATCGACCCTCTCTCTAAGCTCCAGAAAAAGCAGGCCCAATCTCCTCAATCTCAGAATCACAGTGCAGGATGAGGCCAGTCCCCTTTCCGTTCCCTATGCAGAACCATGTCGTCGTTGGGCAGGGGTGGAGGGGGATGCTGGTGCAGTGACAGGTGATGTCACTGGACCTGTAATCCAGAATCAAGGCTGCAGGAAGACACAGGTTCCACAACGGCAGCTGGAATTGAAATTCAATTCATAAAATCTGGAATATAAAGGCAGTCACAGAAACATAGAAAATAGGAGCAGGAGCAGGCCATTCAACCGAAGAGCCTGTTTCCTATGCTGTGTTGTTCATGCCAACTCCGCCATTCATTATAATCATGGCTGATCATCCAACTCAATCGCCTGATCCCGCCTTTTCCCACCCATACCAATCAATCCCTTTTGCCCCAAGAGTTATATTCAACTTTTTCTTGAAAATATACAATGTTTTGGTTCAACTATTTTCTGTGGTAGTGATTCCACCCACTCACAACTCTCTGGGTGAAGAAATTTCACCTCATCACAGTCCTAAATGGATTAAGCCATTTCCTCAGACTGTGGCTCCTGGTTCTAGACAGCCACAGTCTCGGGAACATCATTCTTGCATCTACACTGCCTAGTCCTGTTATAATTTTATCGGTTTCTGAGATTTCCCCCCTCATTCTTCTAACCTTCAGCAAATACAATCTTAACCAATGCAATCTCTCCTTACACATCAGTCCCGCCATCCCAGGAATCAGTCTGGTAAACCTTCTCTGTGGTCCCTCTATAGCAAGAATGTCCTTCCTCAGATACGGAGACCAAAGTTCCACACAGATATTCCAAATATAGCCTCACAAAGGTCTGGTATAATCACAGTAAGTAGTCTTACAACACCAGGTTAAAGTCCAACAGGTTTATTT
Organism: Prionace glauca; assembly: GCA_037974335.1. NCBI lineage: Eukaryota > Metazoa > Chordata > Chondrichthyes > Carcharhiniformes > Carcharhinidae > Prionace > Prionace glauca. The sequence goes on along the minus strand of JBBMRE010000089.1, from coordinate 37,802 downwards.
GGTAGCAAACGCCACTAGCTTTCAGAACACTAGCTGCTCCTTAGTCAGGTGAGTGGGAGATCTTTCCACAAACAGGGCATGTAAAGGCATAAACTCAATTTACAGAATAATGATTGAAATGCAAGTCTTCACAGTTAATCAAGTCTTAAAGGTATAGACAAAGTAAGTGGAGAGGGCATTAAGCACAAGTTAAAGAGATGAATATTGTCTCCAGGCAGGATAGTTAGTAAGATTTTGCAAGTCTAGGCAAATCATGGGGGTTACAGATATTGTGACATGAACTCAAGATCCCGGTTGAGGCCGTCCACACGTGTGCAGAACTTGGCTATCAGTCTTTGCTCTGCAGCTCTGTGCTGTCGTGTGTCATGAAGGTCACCTTGGAGAACGCTTACCTGAAGATCAGAAGCCAAATGCCCATGATCGCTGAAACGTTCCCCAACAGGGAGAGAGCAGTCTTGCCTGTGATTGTCGAGTGATGTTCATTCATCCATTGTCATAGCGTCTGCATGGTCTCCCCAATGTACCATGCTTCGGGACATCTTTTCCTGCAGTGTACCAGTAAGACAACGTTGGCCGAGTTGCAAGAGTATGTACCGCACACTATCAATGAGGCACTAAAGTCCCATCACACTCTCTCAAATGAAAGCCTACCTGTACAGCCTCTAGGTCCAACCCAGGGGTAGTGACCACAAACTTCTGGGCCCTTTGTCGTAGGCAAAATCCAGTTATGGATGCTAACTCTTGCGATGGGGCCATAATGGGTTTTGCGTAGGCAAGGGCACATAATGAGACCATCCCCATCTTACCCTGCTGGTGTTTCTCACATGAGATGATGGCATCCGTGTCAATGATCCGGCACGTCTTGCAGAGGTTGCTGTGGCAGGGTTATGTGGTGGTTTTCACAACAATTGACAGCGCAGAGTCGCTGAGCAGAGACTGATAACCAAGCTGTTCTCCTGAAGGCTGGGTAGTTTGCTGCGGACAATGATCTGTTTGAGGTTGTGCGGTTGTTCAAAGGCAAGAAGCTGGGGTGTGGGGATGGCCTTGGCAAGATGTCTGTCTTCATCAATGACATGTTGAAGGCTCCGGAGATGTTGTAGTTTCTCTACTCTGGTGAAGTACTGGATGACGAAGGGTATTCTGTCCACCATGTCCCGTGTTTGTCTTCTGAGGAGGTCAGCGCGGTTTTTTGCTGTGGCGCATCGGAACTGTCGATTGATGATTCGATCGTTGTCTACCTGATACGCTGCAGGAAAGGATGTCCCAAGGCATAGTACATTGGAGAGACCATGCAGATGCTATGACAACGGATGAATGAACACGGCTCGACAATCACTAGGCAAGGCTGTTCTCTTCTTGTTGGGGAACACTTCACGGGCATTCGGCCTCTGATCTTTGGGTAAGCATTCTCCAAGGCGGCTTTCACAACACTTGACAGCGCAGAGTCGCTGAGCAGAGACTGATAACCAAGTTCCGCACACATGAGGATGGCCTCAACTGGGATCTTGGGTTCATGTCACACAATCTGTAGCCTCCATGACTTGCCTGGACTTGCAAAATCTCACTAACTGTCCTGTCTGGAGACAATACACATCTCTTTAACTTGTGCTTAATGCTCTCTCCACTTACATTGTCTGCACTTTTAAGACTCATTTCAATCATTATTCTGTGAATTGAGTTTGTGCCTATATATGCCCTGTTTGCAATCAGATCTCTCCATTCACCTGACAAATGAGCAGCAAGCGCTCTGAAAGCTAGTGGTGTTTGCTATCAAATAAACCTGTTGGACTTTAACCTGGTGTTGCACAACTTCTTACTGTGTTTACCCCAGTCCAATGCTGGCATCTCCACATCATAATCACAGTAAGACATCCATCGGGTGGCACGGTAGCAGTGGTTAGTACTGCTGTTTCACAGTTCCAGGGTCCTGGGTTCGATTCCCGGCTCGGGTCACTGACTGTGTGGAGTTTGCACACTCTCCTCATGTCTGTGTGGGTTTCCTCCCACAGTCCAAAGATGTGTGGGTTAGGTTGATTGGCCATGCTGAGAAATTGCTCCTTAGTGTCCAGGGATGCGCAGGTTAGAGGGATTAGTGGGTATAATATGTAGGGATATGGGGGTAGGGCCTGGGTGGGATTGTGTTCGGTGCAGACTCGATGGGCCGAAAGGCCTCTTTCTGCACTGTAGGGTTCTATGATTCTGCTCCTGTACTTGAATCTTCTGTACCCTTAAATAAAAGGTGTAGCTTGATCATGAGCACTGGGATGACTCTGTGGGTTACGAAGTATTGTTAGGAGCTCTGTAACACCCAGCAGATGCAATGAGGAGCTTTTGTTGTCTGAAGCACCATCCCAACCCCCTCCCCAGCCATGCCATTACCTGCTGCCCCACATCAGGCTTGGGCCCCAGCTCCAGCAATCTCCCAGCGAAGGCAGCCGCTGTCTTAAAGTTCTTGAGCTTGAAGAAGAGATTAACAGCAGTCCTGAGGACCAGGATCATGTGGACTGGCTGCAGGCTGCAGTGGGTGAAGTAGGCCGCCATCTGGAGAAGTGGAAGGACAGGCAGGGACAGAACGATCAGACCACGAGAAAAGGCACTGATTCCCCCACTCCTCCCTCACCCTCGCACTCACGCGGCTGATCACAGACATTGCCCCCTCACACACACCCTCGCACAAGGCATACCTCACAGATGCGTTTCTGCTGCTCCAGGGTGTCTTTGGGGAGTTTTTTCCTCTCAATCTCCATGCTGAGGCCCAGGATATACTCACGGCAGATAGTAATGAGCTGCTGAGCCTGTCCAGAGAGAAAAGATGATGGGGCATGGGGGGGGGAGAACAGATAGAGGGAGAAGCAAAGCAGTGAGATCAGTGTAACATTGGAAATGACTGAGCTGTGCACCCCTGTCCCAACCCTCTCCCCCCACCTCCATTTTTTCTGCTCCTCTTTGCTGAGAGTCCCATACACGTATTCCCCGCTGCCCATCACTCTCTAAATTCCCGAATGCATCTGCTTTCCCACCCTTTCAGCCAGCACCAACTTGTTGTTTTACCTCATCGCTCCGCTCTCGTTCCTTTATTGATTCTCTTGAATCTTTGTTTCTCTGATTATCCACCCTCCTGTCATGGGAAACACTTCGTCCTCATTTATCCCATCCAAACACTTCCAGATTTTGAACAGCTCGAGTAAATTGCTCCTCACTCCCCAACTCTTATCCTTCTCTGTTCCAAGGCAAAAAATCCCACTGAAGCCCATCTTCCCAGAACCTCGATGGTAAATCTACCACAGCTCCTTCCTTCCTAAAGTGCTGGGCCTGGATTCCAGCTGATGTTTAATTAGAGTTTTGTAAAAACTGGCACAAACTCCTGGGCTTCGCAACTCAATTTCGCTAACAGATTAGAAATTATGTGCAACCGATGGAGGGGCAGAGGGGGGAGCTGAGAGGCAGAAAGAGGGGAGTTGGAGGGCGAGGCCTCACTCGTTGTTTTCTCATTTGACGCCTGATCCCTCACCTCAGCAATTTCCTGCTTGTTGTCCACCACCAGGAGGGGAATGCTGAGGAGGATGAGGCGGAAACGTTCCACTGCCTCCTCAAACTTGCCAGCCGTGGTAAGTTGGTAGCAGTGTTGTAGGCGCTGGATCAGATCACTGAGCTTGAGGCCCACAGCAGGAACACCGCTCTTTAAACCTGACTCCTTCCTGAAAGAAAAGAGAAACTCCATCAGGAACTACACAGCCAATAAGGATCCCTGTTTTGACAAGAGCAGTGGCCATTTTGTGTACCTGGATTGGCCACGATAGGAGACCCAGCAATCATTTTGACTACAGTGATGGGGAAAGCATGCAGGCCTCGGCTCTAACTTAGCCAGTTGAGCAATGGCAATTGGGCAAGGTGACTACTTTGGGCACACTGACTTGTGATGCCTGTTTGGCAGTTATCTGGTGTGTGACCAAGGTCAACTGGCCTGGGTGGTGGGGGTGCTGTTCTATTTACCTTTACTGATCGACAGCTAGCCTAGTCTCAAATCTCTGATGGTAGCAGAACAGTGGCCATTTTGCACATCCCAAACGGCAATGTCCATAAGCACAGCAGTCAGTAATGTGGCCAGTCATTGTTGGCAATAATGAAGGTAGATACAGGTTGTGTAGCCATTTTCACCACTTTTGACTCCAGCAAATGACACAAAAGCGCAGGCTGGCAGCTAAGGCCTTGTTTTCGCAACTCCTTCCCTTTCCTATAACGCTCGGCCTGTCTGAGCCTGTACTCACCAGTTGCGTTGGGGGTAACCATACATGGCAGGGAGACAGGGCAGGGCTTGGTACACTGAGCGGCCACGGGCAAAGGCCTGAAGGAAGAGGCTCTTGTAGGGCGCAAAGTTCACCACTCCGACCTGGTCATGAAGCAGCTAGAGAGAACAGTGCAAGAAAGCATTTTAAGGAAAATGTCAAGACATTTTTGATTAGTCACAACAGATATTGTTCAGTTAATGGGCCAGCATGTGGCAGTGGTTAGCACTGCTGTCTCACAGTGCCAGAGTCCCAGATTCAATTCTGGCCTCAGCTAACAGTGCGGATTTTGCACGTTCTCCCCGTGTCTGCGTGGATTTCCTCTGGGTGCTCAGATTTCCCCTCTCACTCCAAAGAGATGGGGGTTAGGTAGATTGGCCATGCTGAATTGCCCCTTCACGTCAAGGGGATTAGCAGGATAAATATGCAGAGATACAGGGTTAGGTTCTGGGTCGGATTGTTGTCAGAACAGGCTCGATGGGCTGAACAGCTCCCTCCTGCACTGTAGAGATTGTGTGATTAATCTATGATATTGCCCGTCCCCACACAGTACTCACTCGGGCAGCAGTCTCGAAGGATCCAGCCACAAGGTGATCAACAGGCAGTTGAGAATTATTGCACCATACCTGAGATAGAGATAGAGAGGAGAGAAAAGCCAATTTTTTATTCATGTTATTTTGTTAGATCAGTCCCTGACTCCAATCACTGCACAGCTCAGCATTTGGGTAAAAACACCAATCTTCAGAAATGCTGAAAACCACTAGCTTGGTCATCTCAAATTAGAGAGTTCAGACAGTTTCATCGTGGGTCATGACCAGAGGTGAGTATCCCGTTCCCAGGCCATGAGATACGGGGGCCAGAGATCACGCAAACGGCGCCACTGTGCCAGAAACATGCCTGCTGGATCAAGTTATAGTTGTGGGACCAGCAGCCACATTGTGCATGCTCCCAGCCCATGGAGATGGTTTGACAAACTTGCCCACTGAAGCACAACCCTCACAACCCCCAACATGCCCCCCAACACACACATACATCCACTTGCCCTCCAAACCCCACAGTGGACAACTCAGCGCCCCTCCTTCCCCAATTTCTGAGCTTTAACCCAACACTATTTCTTGATCACTGACCCCCTTATCCCTTGGGCCTACCTGAGCAGGGCTGTTCCCTTTGGATGGAGAAACAAAGAACCCTTCTTCGGCTCCCCCTGAGATCCCGCCGCCAATCTCCTGTTGATGATACATGTCAAAGGGCAGTCAAAAACAAAAGGTTCAGCAATGACAGCAAGGAATGTGTTGAGAGATTGGGTCCATTAAATCTAATGCCAAAGCCCATACCAGCTCAGGAGGCAGTTCCAGTTCCTCTTCCACATCCCAGCCACCTCCTTCCTCACTTCCACGCCCTGTCCCATCCTCGCCAAACCCTTCTGCTGCGTCAGTGAATCCATCTGGAGATGAGGACAGAGCATATGTCAACAAACTGGGCATTGCCACTCAGTATCACCCACACCACCAGCCTTTTAAATACTGTGGCTAGCAGAGCAGGTCAGAGGCTGAAATTCTGCGGAGAATAACTCACTTCCATACTCCCCAAAGCCTGTCCGCCATTTACAAGGCACGCGCCAGGAACCGATGAAATACACCCAGCATCGTGGCAAAGTGGTCAACACTGCTGCCTCATAATGCCAGGGGTCTGAGTTCAATTCCCAGATTGGGTCACTGTTTGTGGAAGTTTGCACATTCTCCCCATGTCTGCGCAGGTTACCTCCAGGTGCTCTGGTTTCCTCCCACAATCCAAAGCTGAGCGGGTTAGGTACATTTGGTCATCCTAAATTGCCCCTTTGTGTTCCAAGTGCATAGGTTAGAGGGATTAGCGGGATAAATATGTGGAGTTATGGGGATAGGGTCTAGGTGGGATTGTGGGCAGTGTAAACTCAATGGGCCGAATGGCCTCCTTCTGCATTGTAGGATTCTATGATTCCCTACTTGCCTGGATGAGTGCAGCTCCAACAATACTCAAGAAGGGTGACACCATGTAGGACAAAGCAGCCCCACTTGATTGGCACCCCGTCCACAAATATTCACACCCACCTTCACAGTAGAGGCCCTGTGTATCTTCTACAAGAGGCACTGCAGGAACCCATCAAGGTTCCTTAGGCAGCACCTCCCTAAGGAGAAATGTTTTTACAGAAATTGTGATCTGGAAGGTGTTGCCGGAAAGAGTGGTGGAAGCAGGTTCAATAGCAACTTTCAAAAAAGGGGGAAATGGAGAAATACATGAAACAGAGGTGACCAGGGAGATGGGGGAAAAGAGAAGAGGGAGTGGATTTCTGACGTTGTCAGGTCATGAGAAACTGATATTCCTAGTTGCTCTCTCACCTTCATCCAAAAGTAGCTCAGCATCCTCACCCCAACCATCTGCTCCAGTGTTCTCCATGGCTGGATCAACGGCTAACTGCCCGCCCTTACCTAGATAGCACAAGACCAGAAGAAACATGGGTCAATCGCTAGGGTAGAGATGTCCAGCCAGCACCTCGAACACTTGACCAGCCTGTGGCTGATCTCTAACCTCTGCACCACTTCTCTGCCCCTTACTCCTATTCCCCGAATCCCCACCATACCCAAATATCTTTTGAAGCCCATCCTGAATCGGACCAGTGACTAAAGTGCTCATGAGGGAAGGAGAGGATTCCAAAGACACAACTCTGAGTGAGGGAATTTCTCCTCTCCTTAGTTCAAAATGGCCACTTCCTTATCCTGAGACACAGTCTACCGCAACAGCACCCTTGGCACCGATGCCTGCCACTGTGCAGCACTTCCTTGGCACCGACCACCCCCCCCAACAACTGCGCAGCACTCTTTTGGCACCGATCCCCCCATGGCGCTCCCCTTGGCGCCAACCTCCCTGCTGTGCACTTCTCTCTCGGCGCAACCCCGCCACTGCGCAGTGCTCCCTCGGCGCTGACCCCCGCCACTGTGCAGCGCTCCTTCGATGCCAACCTCCCCACTGTGCAGCGCTTCCTCGGTGCCAACCCTCCCACTGCGCAGCGCTCTCTCAGCGCTGACTCTTTGACAGTGCAGCAGATCCTCATCACTAACCCTCAGTTCCCCGCCCACGTTCCACACTTACCCTTCGGTGCAATACTCCCTTCAAAATAGCCCTTGGTGACAGTCAGCAGAGGCCAATTTGTATCCAGAGGCATGATGGGAGGTGGTGGCTGTAGGAGCTTGGCATCAGGGTCAATATCTGGTACCTGGCGGGCAAGAGTAGAGAGCACAAGATCAATGGTCAAACTCAGAAGTGGGCGAGCAAGGAAACAAGGCAAGAGAAATCTTCACTCACCGTCTCTTTTTCAGGGTCGAAGGTCGCCTTCAGGGCCTCTGCTTCCTCATCCAGGCCATGGGTGGCTGCTGTGAGGTAGGCCAAGGATTCTGAGGACAACATGGTGAGAGGAACCAATTAAGGGCACAACAGAAGTTTGCAGACAGTCGCACACATGCTTGCACACGATGCAGTTATTTGCGAACACGGTTGTCGATTTTATTGCTTACTCTGTCCACAGTTTTTCAGTATTCGGACTCTCTCCAGCACATCACCGAGGTAGAGAGCATTCTGATAGTGTCCACTCATATCCTTCCGAATCTCGGCTAGAGAGTGAGCAAATGCCCAAGAGAAATAGAGTCAGAGACTGATCAACTTGCTGCGCAATAATTTCCAACTCCTACACCCAAACTCTGTTCCAACCCCTCACCCTTGCATTCCCTCTCCCTCTCACCTATACTCCCCTCCTCTTGTCCGCTCCCTTACATCCTCTACCGCTCCTCCCTCCTATTGTGTCTCAACTCATCCTCCACACTCTACTCCGTGCCTCTCCCTCACCTATCTTCATCATCTTGCGGAGTTTCTCCAGATTTCCGGTGATGAGGTAGAGGAAAGAGAGCTTATCAAAGTTCTTGGTGCGTTGGTAACACATTTCCACGATCTGGTGGTTGCCCTGAAGGAGGGCCAGCTCCCCTAGCTTCTCCCAGCAGTTCTTATTGTCCAGAGCCTTGGCTGCCTCCAGAGCGATCTGGGGAGGAAAGAGGAAGACATTAATAGAATTCGTCAGTACACACTCAGTCTCTCAGACCCATGCTGGCTTGGTGTAGAGCAATCCAATCAGTCACCCTCACCACCTCTTCCATTCCTCACCCAAAGGTGAGGATGCAAGGTCTCTTTATACCACTCACTGTCCTCACTTTCACCACCACTGTGCACAAAACTTTCAATTCATGTCCTCCCCTCACCCTGGCATGATCAGCTTTTCCTCATGTCCCCGCCCCCTCCCATCCAAACTAGTCATATTCTTATTTCTTCATTCTTGCATAGGATGGCCTTCCTTCCACCAGACATGCTTCCTCAGATCTGAAACAGTCCATGTGCAAATGCAGCAAGATCTCGACAACATCCAGGCCTGAGTTGACAAATGGCACATCACATTCACACCACACAACTGCTAAGTAATGACCAGCTCCAACAAGAGAGGATCTAACCATTGCCCCATGACATTCAATGATATTATCATTTCTGAATTCCCCAATATCAGTAACCTGGGGATTACCTTCCACCAGCAAATGAACCAACCACATAAATACTGTGACTACTACAGCAGGTGAACCCAATAGCCTATACCTCACCTCCTGGCTCTACAAAGTGCATTCACCATCTATGAAGGCCTGGAGTGTGATGGAATTCACTCCACTTACCTGGATGAGTGCAGCTCTAAGAAAACTCAAGAAACTTACCATCAGGGGGACAAAGCAGCCCAGCTTGATTGGCACCCCTTCTACAAACATTCACTCCCTCTACCACTGAGTTGTGTACCATCTACAAGTTGCACTGCAGGATCTCACCAAGGTTCCTTAGGCAGCACTTTCCAAATCCACTACCATTTACATGGACAAGGGCAGCAGACACCTGGGAATACCACCACCTGGAGATTCCATTCCAAGCCACTCACCATTTTGACTTGCAAATACATTGCCGTTCCTTCACTGTCGCTGGGTCAAGATCCTGGAACTCCCTCCTTAACAGCACTGTGTGTGTACCTACACCTCAAGGACTGCAACGATTCAACCACCTTGCTGTTCACTTTAATCCCATTTTCCAGTAGTTGGTCCAGAGCTGCAGGCTACAGTGATTAAGAGTCAACCACATCATGGTGTGGGCCTGGAGTCACATGTGGGCCAGACTGGGTCAAGAGGGTAGATTTCCTTCTATATCAGTGAACCAGATGGGTTTTTACGACAATAAATGATAGTTCATGGTCACTATGACTGAGACTGATTTCATATTCTGCATTTTATGACTTGTATTTTAAATTTTATCAGTGGGATTTGGATCTGTGCCTCCCAGAGCATTTGTCTGGGCCTCCGAATTTAATGTTCAGTGACATTATCCGGTACATCTCGATCAAATCTCCCGTTCAATCCCCTTTACCCCAAGGAAAACAAGCCCAGCTTCTCGAACCCTAAACCTTGTAGTTAAAAGACAGCTATTTACCATTTATATAGATGATCTGGAGGAGGGAACCGGGTGTATGGTGTCAAAATTTGCTGATGACACCAAGAGTGGTGGAAAGGCAAATTGTGCGGAGGGTGTGGAGAGTCTGCAGAAGGATCTAGATAGGCTGGGCGAATGGGCCAGGAAGTGGCAAATGGAATTTAATGTTGGCAAGTGTGAGGTGGTCCACTTTGGTAGGAATAATGGTAGGAAGGATTATTACTTACATGGAGAAAAACTGCAGCAGGCGGCGGTGCAGAGGGACCTTGGGGTTCTTGTGCATGAGTCGCAAAAACCCAGCTTGCAGGTGGTCAGGAAGGCAAATGGGATGCTGGCCTTCATCGCGAGGGGGATTGAATATAAAAGTAGGGAGGTCTTGCTGCGGCTATATAGGGCATCGGTAAGGCCACAGCTGGAGTACTGCGTGCAGTTTTGGGTGCCGTACTTACGCAAGGATATTTGGGCCTTGGAGGGAGTGCAGAGGAGGTTTACTAGGCTGATGCTGGAGTTGAGGGGGTTGAGCTATGAGGAGAGGCTGAATAAACTAGGCTTGTACTCGTTAGACTTTAGAAGAATGAGGGGAGATCTCATTGAGATGTATAAGATGATGAATAGGATGGATATGATAGAGGTGGAGAGACTCTTCCCACTCAGAAAGGATAGTAGGACTAAGGGGCACAGCCTCAAAATAAAGCGGGGGCGGTTTAGAACAGAGTTGAGAAGGAACTTCACTCAAAGGGTGGTGAATCTCTGGAATTCTCTGCCCGTTGAAGTGGTGGAGGCTACCTCGCTAAATGTTTTTAAGACGCGGGTTGATGGGTTTTTGATAAGAGAAGGGATTAAGGGTTATGGGGAGAGGGCGGGAATGTGGAACTGAGCCACGACAGATCAGCCATGATCTTATTGAATGGCGGGGCAGGCTCGAGGGGCCAGGTGGCCTACTCCTGCTATTTCTTATGTTCTTATGACTCCAACCCCCACTGTTGCCTCTGAACTGTTCAAGTCACCCTCCATACCTCTCTTGAAAAGCATCATCAGCCTCCCAAAAGCAAGGTGACCAGGACCGGATGCTTTCCTGAGGCTCAGCAGAGCTTAAAGTTTAATAGATACAAGTAAGGTTTACATTAACACTTCAATGAAATTCTTATTGTTGCCACACTCCGGTGCCTGTTCAGGTCAATACACCTAACCAGCACATCTTTCAGACTGTGGGAGGAAACCGGAGCACCCGGACGAAACTCACGCAAACACGGGAAGAATATGCAAATTCCACACAGACAGTGACCCAAGCAGGGAATCGAACCCAGGTCGCTGCTGCTATGAGGCAGCAGTGCTAACCACTGTGCCGCTTCCTTGCTTTCATGTACAATCCCGCTATTTACAAGGACAACAATCATATCTGCTCCGCTAATTGCTCAATCTGTCCCGCCACCTTCAGAAACATTCGCACATCCAACCCCCGCTCTCTCTTCCCGCCCACACTCTTAACTGCACAATTAAGTAATTTTTGCCCCCCTCCTCCCATCCCTTCTGTCAAAATGCTTCACTTCACATTTCCTTTGCACTAAGGCTTGGTGTTCATTTATCTGCCCAATCTGCCAGATAACCAATGCCCTGCTGCAGTCAGCTGACACCATGCTCTCCGAGGCTGGTACCAGTGGCAGATTTCAAAGATGGGGTGCCAGATCCAGGGACATCAGCAGAGTGGGAGTGGGATTCTCACCTCTGTGTTGCCACATTCCAGGGCCAGGCTGAATCGAGTCTTCTCGTCTTTGACAAAGTGCAGGGCCACCTCCGGGTAGCCTTTCTTCTGAAGGTAGGCGATGATTGACTGACCCACCAGCTTCGCATTTCGCACCATGTGCAGCACCTGTCAGAGTGGAGGGGATTGGGGATCAAGGGAGGGGGAGTAGGACAAGAGTGAGGGTCAGAATAGAGTACAGGTGGAATTCAGGGAGGGCGGAGACCAGGAATAGAGGAGGGAGAGGGAGACAGATAGATAAATTAATCCCAACGTGAGGCTGACCATTTGACAGGAATAGTCGAAGAGCAGAATGTTACTGAAATGGAAGGACACCGCAGGACACTAGGGCACAAAAGGGACCTGGACGTCCTGGGACATGTATCACAAAAATTAATATGCAGGTACACCAAGTGATTGGGAAAGCAAGTGCAGTGTTGGCCTTTATCACAAGTTGAAAGGTGTATGGAAGTCAGGCTCTGTCACTGCAACTGTATAGCCACATCCAGAATAAAATGTATTACTGTCTCTTTAAGGAAACTTGCACTGGAGACAATTCAGAAGAGATTCACTAAGCTGCTTCCTAGCACAAGGGTGTGGTGTGTGACTTGAGAAAAAGGTACAGCCTATCCACATGGAGTTGGGATGAATTTCAGATTCTGAGGAGAAGTTCGACAGGATGAAAATTGAGAGGATGTCTCCCTTCACGTGAGAATCTAGAATTCAGGGTGGGGAGGAGTCAGCTCAAAGAAAAAGGGCCATCCCATTAACAGAGCTGACATGTTTCTCATCTCGAGTTACTCAACTCTCAAATTCCCTTCCCCAAAGGCAGCACAGGATGGGTGATTAAATAAATCAAAATCTGAGAGCTGGAATTTGAACAACCAGGGGGAAAACTGTTTTGGGAGGAGGAGAGCTGCCAAGTGGCTCACTCTTTATCCTTCTGTCCTTCATTTGGAACTAATGCTGGTCTCAAGATTGAAAGACTTCCAGTGTAATAGGCATTTCATTGAGAGTGAATCCTGCATGCCTGGGTTTCCAACCTCAGAGGCAATACCCTCCCCATATCCATCACATTAGACCCAGTCTGCCAGACCTCCCACCACTCCATGCACAGCTGGCTCCCATCCCCACACACCTTACCTCATCATACTTGCGATTGACCAGTGCCAGCTTGAAGCGGAACTCAGTGGGGTCAATGGTCAACACCCTGGGCCGACACTCCCTGTCCAGGCAGTACACACTGTTCCCCTTCACCCGGGTGACGTAAATTGGCAGGTCCAGGGTCCGAATGATTCCATGGTCCCTGTGAGGATGAGAGGAGAGTGCCATCAACTACAGGCTGGGCGCAGGGGCGGGTGCAGGTTGGACGAAGCACGAGTGGATCAGGCTTGAGGGGCCTGTTCCTTCACCCCCCCATCCCATAATTTCTCCACTATACAGACAGCCAATATAAGGGAGGGGAACTCACCCAGAGACCAGGGCGTATTTGATGTGGTTGCTGGTGGTGTAGATGAAGACTCCACTCTCCTCCCAAGCACCACTCTTCACTCTGATATTCTCGTGGATGCTGCACAGGGACTCCAGCTTCCGATTGCAAATCAGGATGGCTGAGGAGAGGGGTGAGAACATAAGAACATAAGAAATAGGAGCAGGAGTAGGCCATCTGGCCCTTCGAGCCTGCCCCGCCATTCAATAAGTCGTGACTCAGCTCCACCTTCCCGCCCTCTCCCCATAACCCTTAATCCCTTCTCTTATCAAAAACCCATCAACCCGTTTCTTAAAAATATTTAGCAAGGCAGCCTCCACCACTTCAACGGGCAGAGAATTCCAGAGATTCACCACCCTTTGAGTGAAGAAGTTCCTCCTCAACTCTGTTCTAAACCGCCTCCCCTTTACCTTGAGGCTGTGCCCCCTAGTCCTACTGTCTTTTTTGAGCGGGAAGAGTCTCTCCACCTCTATCCTATCCATCCCATTCATCATCTTATACATCTCAATGAGATCTCCCCTCATTCTTCTAAACTCTAACGAGTACAAGCCTAGTTTATTCAGCCTCTCCTCATAGCTCAATCCCCTCAACTCCGGTATCAGCCTAGTAAACCTCCTCTGCACTCCCTCCAGGGCCAAAATATCCTTGCACAGGTGCGGCGCCCAAAACTGCACACAGTACTCCAGCTGCGGCCTCACCAAGAGAAGGAGAACAGTTAGAGACTGAACCATCCAGGGACAGAATAACCAGTTAACTGCCGAAAGATCCCCTGCACTGAGCGCTTGGTAAACACACACCCCTTGACCCCTATACCGAGGGAGGAGTAAATTCCCGGTCCTCTTCCTCACCGTGCTTGGAGAGCAGGGCCACGTGAGCCATGTCACTTGACCAAACCACGTATTTGACTTTGGAGATCTTGACAGAGCTGAGCGATCTGGAGGAAGAGATCAGATGGAGGTCAAAGGCAAGAATCATTTCCCTTTTCAATCCCCTCCCTTCCCTACCCCCTTCCAACATTCCTGACCCTCAAAAACTCTCCCCATTCCTTGCACCCGCTTCCCCTACGACCCTCAACACCCTTTGCTACAACCCTTGCAGCTTTCCCTGCACTCCTCCCCTCTGACCCCTCCCGCCCCATCTGATCCTCAAACACCCAACCTCCTGTTCCAATCCTCCATCTGCCCTTCCTGCACCTTTCATCTCTACTCCCCTTCCTTCCTCCCTCCCCTCCTCTCTACCTTTGCATCACCTCGTCTCTTCCCTCTCCTCACCTCTTCTGCTGCACGTCAAACAGAGTGATAGCGTCGGGGTCCCTCAGGAGGAGATTGCCAGTGCCTGCGTAGAAAATCTCGTCACAATTTGGCACCTGGACCTTCTTTGTGATCTCATTCTTCAGATTCTTGATCAGGATCTGCAGGGGGTTAAAGGTGGGATGGAGACACCACGGACTGGGGTTAGAGATCAAACACCTAACAGAGCAAGATCAAAGATCACAGAAAAACCCAGAGACGGAAAAATCAATACTGCCATCCTGTGACAGCTGGTGCCAGAAACAGGGCCATTTGCTGACATAAGTGAAACCTTCCTGATCTGGCAAGAATCATGGGATGAGGGGTCGGTGATTTTAGACCAAGACGTGGAGTAATTTACTCAGAGGTGATTCATTGGAATTGTCTCCCCAGAGGGTTGCAGAAACCCTGTTGCTTCAAGACAGAGGTCATGGCCAAGATGCAAAAAATAAAACATAACATTATATTTATCAGCTAGGCTAATTCATTTTTTTGTTACTTTTCAAAACGGACAATGGCTGACCAAATAAAATGTTTCTCATCGGTCACCTGATGTCTTACAGCAGTGTCAAATGGCCATAGGGACATAGAGTGTATTCTAACTAATTTTAAACAAAGGCAGACTTTGCAGCTCTTAATCTCCAGTAATAGGACTAACAACCGAAGCATTAGCTTCAATACTTTCCGAAAGTCACTGTGGTATACTGTGAAACATGCTCATGTATGAGAGCATGAGTGCACACAACAAACTAAAGACAATAGACTTCAAGGTTCAGAATATCAATGGGGGGGGGGGGACATTAGGTATGAAGGCAAATAGTCTGAAGTTAATATGGCCAGAGCTGAGAAGAAGTACCAATGGGCAGCGCAAATGGAAATGTACATGAGGAAGTTAACAATTTTACTTCAAAAGGAGTATGCACAAGTGACAGATGGAACAGAGTGATAAGTTTACTTTACCTAAGAAAGTGGTGGCCATAACTTAACATGAAAGACATGTACATTCTGAGAAAGGGAACTTCAAAAGGAACATAGAACAACGGAGTTGAAGATGAAACAGGAAAACACATGTAAAGTGACATGGGAGGCTGTATCAGTAGCTGGGTTAGGAGATCCGAAAGCAGTGCTTGCTAGATACAGACCTGTGGATAAGCAGCTGCTGCCAACCTCAGACAGAAGCGTTCAGGTTTTCATACAAGGTTTTCATACAAGCTTTGGCTTCTTAGTGTTGAATGATCAGAGTTGGGACCTTTGCTATTTTGTAATACATACAAATGATTTGGAGGAAAATGTAACCGGATTGATTAGTAAGTTTGCGGACGACACAAAAGTTAGTCGAATTGCCGATAGCGATGAGGATATCAGAAGATACAGCAGGATATAGATCAGTTGGGAGACTTGGACGCAGAGATGGCAGATGGAATTTAATCTGGACAAATGTGAGGTAATGCATTTTGGAAAGTCTAATACAGATAAGAAATAAACAGTAAATGGCAAAACCCTTAAGAGTATTGATAGGCAAAGGAATCTGGGTGTACAGATACAGAGGTCACTGAAAGTGGCCATGCAAGTGGAGCAGGTAGTCAAGAAGGCATACAGCATACTTGCCTTCATTGGCTGGGGTACTGAGTTCAAAGCCTGGCAAGTCATGTTGCAGTTTTATAGAACGTTAATTAGACTGCACTTGGAATATAGTGTTCAATTCTGGTCGTCATACTACCAGAAGGATGTGGTGGTTTTGCAGAGGGTACAGAAAAGATTTATCACCATGTTGCCTGGTATGGCAGGCAGAAGCTATGAGGAGAGGTTGGAGAAACTCAGTTTGTTCTCACTGGAGCAATGGAGGTTGAGGGCCACTGGATAGAAGTCTACAAGATTGTAAGAGGCATGGACAGAGTAGATAGTCAGAAGCTTTCTCCCAGGGTGAAAGAGTCAATTACTAGGGGACACAGATTTAAGGTGCGAAGGGCAAGGTTTAAAGGAGATGTACGAGGCAGATTTTTCACACAGAGTAATGGGTGCCTGGAACTCGTTGCTGAGGGAGGTAGCGGAATCAGGTAGGGTAGTGATTTTTAAAGGGCATCTTGACAAGTACGTGAATAGGATGGGAATAGAGGGATATGGTCACTGAAGGGTTGGGGGCTTTAGTTAAGTTGGGCAGCATGGTTGGTGCAGGCTTGGAGGGCTGAAGGGCCTGTTCCTGTGCTGTAATTTTCTTTGTTTTTGACAGAGAAAAGTCTGTGCAAGACTTTCCCTATATTGTAGTATTAGAAAAAAAAACTGATTGGGCACTTCACAGTTTCCGGACTGAACACGGAGTTTAACAACTTCAGAGCATGAACTCTCTCCTCGACCTTCACCACATTTCCATTTATTTCGTTTCATCTCTTTTCATCTTATTCCTCCATTTTTATTACTTCATATTCTTATTTTTATTTTTCCACTACTGAATTCTCAGTCTCCATCTTCCCAATCCCTGCCAGATCAAAACAATTTCTAGATATTAAAGACATCCAGGGAAAGTTTGGGGAAAGTGGCACGGAGGTGAAAGATCAGCTATGATCTGCTTGAATGGCAAAATAGGTTCAAGGGACTGCCCGCACCTGCTCCCATTTATCATGTTCTTATGACCTTGCTCAACATCCTCCCCACCACCCTGAATCATTCAACTCTCGGCAAGAGTGGAGAGGTTTTTGGATAGTCTGCACTCACACAAGCCATTGTTTTTAAAGCCTTGAGTAGTTAGATGTGAGGGTGTCCACTTTGGCAGGAAGACACAAAATGGGAATTGCAGAAAGCTTAGGAATGGAGGAATCTGGACATCCTGGTACATGAATCAGAAAAACTTCAAATGCAGTAAATGGTTAGGAAGCAAATGGAGCACAAAAGTCTTGCTGCAACATTTTGTTTTATTCATTCATAGGGTGTAGCTGTCACTGGCTGGGCTAGCATTACATCATCCATCGTTGAGAACAATTAACAGCCAATCACATCACTATGGGTCTGGAATCACATGTAAACCCGGTAAAGATGAAGATTTCCCTCCCTAAAGAACATTAGTGAATGCGTTTTTATAATCAATAATGGTTTCATCGTTATCATTAGACTTTTAATTCCAGATTTTTACTGAATTCAAATGTCTGCCACGGTGGGATTTGAACATGGGTCCCCAGAACTTACCCTTAGCTTCAGGAGTACCAGTGCAGTGACTATACCACTACTCTATTGCCTCCCCTGTAAAGGGCCATGATGAGACTGAACCCAGAATACATTGGGCAGCTTTGGTCACCTTACTTGAGGGAAGCAGTTCAGAGGAGGTTCACTTGGCTGATTGTATTCAATTTGAGGGGGCAAGATTGTATTTGAATTGTGTAGCAATGATTTTTAGTAGGAAATTTAATCAAGGCTTTTAAGTTTATTTATCAGTGTCACAAGTATGCTCGCATCAACACTACAAAGAAGTTGCTATGAATATTCCCTTGTCACCACACTCTGGCACCTGCTCCCTGAGGGAGAATTTAGCATAGCCTATGCACCAGACCAGCACGTCTTTCAGACTGTTCAAAAGAACAGTGGTGTGAAGGTGTTCAAAATCTCAAGGCATTTAGACACAAGGAAATAAATGCATATGGACTGCAAGAGTCGGTAACTAGAGAGTACAAAGATTTAGAATAACACAAACTGTGGAAAAAGCTGACCAACTAGAAGGCGGGCATGTGCAAGTCTTATTTAACGTAGGGTAACATCCTCAGTAGCCCCATTAATCTCAATCGGTAAAGGCTACACTGTATTAACCCCCCACCATTGCTCACAACTCCACCGCTGCCAGCCCCATCCGCCGCTGCCAAAAGCTTACCGAGTGCATCCTGTCCAATACGGCAAATCTGTTCCGGGCCACCCAGACTGCTGTCAGGCCAGAGGATCTCTTGCCTTCAGGAGCTGTGGAGGAGGACACAGCTGATCACACTGAGGGCACAGAAAGATGGGGAGTGCATCCATGCGAGAGGGAGGGCACCAGCGCGCATAGGAGGCAAGGTGGGGGGGGGGGGAATGGCATCAGGTTACAAGGGGTGGAGGACGTGCATGCGAGGCTGTTGGGAGAGGGGGCACACACGAGGCCATGGGGGATGCAGTGCACCCATGTATAAGTGAGAGGCCAGCGTGCCCAGGCAAGGTTGGGCAGTGAGAGGATTTGGGCAGCGGTCCCACGCGTGGCTGCTGGGGGAGCCAGTGTGTCCACATCGGGCTGGAGGAAGGCACGGGAGCCCCAGCTCGCCCACATGAAGAGGGGGGGGGTTAGCTCCAGTCTGCCCACACAAAGGGGGGTTGGGGGGGGGGGGCACAAGCAGGTGCACAGGATGGAGGTACGCCTGCCAAACTCTTCACAACATTCCTCAGCTCACCATCAGGATTTTGGGAGTCCGAGTCCTTGGGAATGGTGTAGAGGTCATAGGTACTGTTCTCCAGGTTACTTGCTCGCTGCAGGAAGGAGAGAGAGAGAGAAAACACATGACCTTCCCAGTCAAAGCCCTAAGTTCCACAGTGAAATACTGGAAGATATTACACAGTAATATGGAATGCAGATTTTATTCTCTTTCAATGCCCCCTACCCACACTACTTCATCTCACCCAATCACTATATTTCTTCATTCCTTTCTCCCTTGTGTTTATCCAACTTCCCCTGTAAATATGTCAAGCACAATGCTCCAAGTGTTACCTAACCGAGGGATGTGGAGATCAGAGCTGTGCACAGCACCCCAAGTTTGATTTTGATTTGAATTGATTTACTGTCACATGTATTAACATACAGCGAAAAGTGTTGTTTCTTGCACACCATGCAGACAAAACATACCGCTCAGAGCGATGGAAACGAAGGAGTGAAAAATGTAGTGTTACAGTCATAGCTAGGGCTGTAAAGAAAGATCAACTTATCGTAAGGTAAGTCCATGCAAAAGTCTGATGGCAGCAGGGAAGAAACTTTTCTTCAGTCAGTTGGTATGCGACCTCAGACTTTTGTATATTTTTCCCGACTGAAGAAGGTGGAAGAGAGAATGTTTGGGATGCACAGAGTCCTTAATTATGCTGGCTGCTTTGCCGAGTCAACAGGAAGTGTAGACAGAGTAAATGGATGGGAGGCTGGTTTGTTTGATGGATTGGGCTACATTCATGACCTTTTGTAGTTTCTTGTGGTCTTGGGCAGAGCAGGAGCCATACCAAGCTGTGATACAATCAGAAAGAATGCTTTCGATGGTGCATCTGTAAAAGTTGGTGAGGGTTGGAGCTGACATGCCAAATTTGCTTTGTCTTCTGAGAAAGTAGAAGCGTTGGTGTTTCTTAACTATAGTGTTGCCATGGAGGGGGGACCAGTTCAGGTTGTTGGTGACCTGGACACCTAAAAACTTGAAGCTCTCGACCCTTTCTATTTCATCCTCACTGATGTACAAAGAACAACCCAGCACGGGAAACAGGCCCTTCGGCCCAACGAGCCCGCGCCACCACATTCTACCCTGTATGTCTACGAATGGAACCCTACTCAGTCAGATTCAGGGAAGAAATAGTGTCAATTTGGTAAAAACCGATTAGCCTGAGAGCACATATTGGGGTGTGGGAGGAAACCGGAGTGCCCGGAGGAAACCCACGCAACCACAGGGAGAATGCACAAACTCCCACAGACACAGGCCCAAATGCATGTGTAAGAGGACCAATTTTCCCTCTAACTACTCTCTTGCCTCTAATATAGGAATAAAATGCTTTTGGATTTTCCTTAATCCTACCAGCCAAAGCCATCTCATGCCCTCTCTTCGCCCTTCTAATTCCCCTTTTTAGCTCCCTCCTACTCTCTCTATATTCCTCCAGTGCACTCTCCGTACCCATTTGTTTTGACCTAACATACGCCTCCCTCTTCTTCCTGACCAAGTCTTCAATATCCCCCGTAATCTCTAATCCACGGCTCTCTAATCCTACCTTTCCCATCCTTTCACTTAACCGGAACATACCTCCCCTGCAACCATTTCATTTTGTCCCTAAAAGCCTCCCACTTGCCAACCGTGGACTTGCCAGCTAACAGTCCCTCCCAATCAGTTTGCTGCAGCTCCCTCCTAATCCTGCCATAGCTCGCCTTTCCCCAGTTCAGCACACTCCCATTCGGACGGCACTCGTTCCTTTCCATTTTTATCCTAAAGTAGACGGACTTGTGATCACTGTTCGCCACATGTTCGCCTACCTCTACCTCACCCACCTGCCCAGGTTCGTTTCCCAACACTAGATCCAGTATAGCCCCTCCCCTAGTCGGGCTAGTTACATACTGTTCTAGCGACCCTTCCATAACACAGTTCACAAACTCCTCTCCCTCCGTACCCCCAGCTCTAGGCCCCCTCCAATTCACTCCGGGAAAATTAAAATCACCCACTACAATCACTCTGTTCTTCCTGCACCTGTCCAAAATGCCCCTGCAAATGCCTTCCTCCACTGACTTGGGCTGTTGGGTGGCCTATAGTACACCCCTAGCAATGTGATCTCTCCCTTTTTATTCCTCAACTCTACCCACACTGACTCAATCCCTATCTCTTCCATATTGTCCTCCCTCTGCACTGCTGTGATGTTTTCCTTGACTAACAGTGCCACCCCTCCACCTCTCTTCAACCCTCCTCTGTCACACCTAAAACACTTGTACCCAGGAACATTCAGCTGCCAGTCCTGCCCTTCCCTTAACCATGTCTCTGTTACAGCCACCACATCTAACTGCCTCACAAACATCAAGGCCCTAAGCTCATCCGTTTTCCCTGCCACACTCCTAGCATTGAAACAGACACAGTTCAACCCATAAGTGTCCCTCGGAACCACCTTCTCCCTTATAATTTTCCTTTCACCCGACTCTCTCCCAGCCACCTCCCCACCCCCCCCCCCCCCCACCCCCTATTAGTTTAAATCATTCCTGAACACCCCAGCTAACCTCCCCACTAAGACACTAGTCCCCCTCCCGTTCAAATCCTCCCCACCTCTCCTGTACAATTGCCTTTCTCTCCTAAACACCTCCCAGTGATCCACAAAAGTAAACCCCTCTACCCTACACCAGTCCCTCAACCATGCATTCAACTGCATGATCTCGTCATTCTTAGCCCTGCTCGTACTGGGCAGCAACCCAGACAGTGCCACCCTGGAGGTCCTGCTCTTTAGTTTGGCCCCCAACTCCCTAAATTGCCCACGGACCTCTCCCCTACTCCTCCTTTCTATGTCCCCCTCCCCTACGTGTATTATGACCTCTGCCTGGGTCCCCTCCCCTTTCAAAATTCCCTCTACCCTTTCCATTATATCCTTTACTCCTGCTCCAGGGAGGCTGACCACCATCCTGGAGTCACGCCCCTGCCCACAGAACCTCCTATCAATCCCTCAGACCCTCCCATCCCCTACCACTATCACCTTACCAGCCCCCTTCCTCTGTAGACAGAGGCATGCTCTCCTTTACACTTCCTGAAGTCAATGACAAGCTCCTCAGTTTCGTTGACATTGACGGAGAGATTATTGTTGCCGCACCAGTTCACCAGATTCTCTATCTCATTCCTGTACTCTGTCTCGTCATTGTTTGAGATCCGACCCACTACGGTGTGTCATCAGCAAACTTGAAAATCGAACTGGAAGGGAATTTGGCCACACAGTCGAAAGGAGTATAATAGGGGGCAGAGAACACAGCCTTGTGGGGCATCAGTGTTGAGGAAGACCGTGGAGGAGGTGTCATTGCCTATCCTTACTGACTGTAGTCTACAAGTTAGGAAGTTCAGGATCCAGTCGCAGGTGGAGGTGCTAAGGCCCAGGCCATGGAGTTTGGAGATGAGTTTTGTGGGAATAGTAGTGTTGAAGGCTGTGTAGTCTGAATGATAGAGACCAGAACAGTGCACAGTGCTCCAAGTGTGGTCTAACCAAGGGATACTGAGATCAGAACTGCGCTCAGTGCCCCAACTGAAAACAAAAGACCAGTCAGCTGACATTGGCAGTGGGGAAAATTCTAGAGCTCGTTATCAAAGATTTTATAGCAGAGCACTTGGAACACAGTGGCAAAATTGGACAGAGTCAGCATGGTTTACAAAAGGGAACTCATGTTTGACAAATCTACTAGGACTCTTTGAGGACACAACCAGTGAAGTTGATGAGGGGGAGCCAGTGGATGTGGATTATTCAGACTTTCAGAAGTCTTTTGACAATGTCCCATGTAAGAGATTAGCATGTAAAATTAAATCATGTGGGTGTTAAATCTAGGGTAGTGTACTGAGATGGATAGAAAACAGGCAGGCGAGAAATAAAGAGAAGGAATACCTCACAGGACCAGGGACCCAGGTTCAATTCTGGTCTCGGGTGACTGTGTAGAGTTTGCACACTCTTCCCATGTCTGCATGGGCTTCCTCCCACAATCCAAAGATGTGCAGGGTAGGTGGGTTAGCCATGCTAAATTGCCCCTTTGTGTCAGGGTGATTAGCAGGGTAAAGAGGTGGGGTTAAGAGGATAAGCCAAGGTGGGAGTGTCGATGGTGAAGGTTTGATAGGCCAAATGGCCTCCTTCTGCACTGTAGGGATTCTATGAAATGGGTCTTTTCCAAAATGGGGGAGGGGGGGTGTACTGCAGAAATCAGAGCGGGTGCCCCAGCTGTCACATTATATATTAATGATTCAGATAAAGGAAATAAACGTAATATCTCTAAATTTGCAAATTACAAAGCTCGGTGACAGGGTGAGTTGTGAGGAGGATACAGAGATGCTCCAGTGTGATTGGGCAAATAATTGGCAGATGCAGTATAATGTGGATAAATATGAGGTTAACCACTTGGGCAAAAACAGGGAAACAAATAATCTGAATGACTATAAATTGAGGGGGGGGGGGGCGGTGAAATGGAACTGGGTGTCCTCGTACACCTCATAGCTGAAGGTAAGCATGCAGTTGTAACGGGCGATGTAAAGAAGGCATATGGTATGTTGACCTTCATAGCGAGAGGATTTGAGTACAGGAGCAGAGATATCTTGCTGATCACAGTCTCTGGATAAGGGGGCAGCCATTTTCCACCAAGATGGGGAGATATTTCTTTAAACGGAGGGTTTGTGAATTTTTGGCATTCTCTACCCTAGAGATGCAAAGTCTGAGTAGATTCACGATGGAGATCGAAAGATTACTGGACGGGAGTTAAGGGGATGGGAAGAACAGGCAGGGAAGTGGAGAGGAGGGAAATGATCAGCCCCAAACTCATCTGGTGGGTGAGCAGGATCCAGGGGCTGAATGGTCTCCTTATTTCTTTCCCTCCTAAACCCGCTTCATGTTTGGATGTTGGCTTCTTGTTGCAGTTGCTTCCACAGCCTCTGCTGAGTGAGCATGTAAGTGAAAAAGTGGTCAGGTTACAGTGCAACAAGACAAATCGGCGCCCTTGCGAGAGCTCGGCGTTCCTCTTCTCTATCCTGGATGTGCCTTCAGGTGCATATGGCCTCAGCTCTTCAACTCACTCTTTAAACTACACCATCCTCCCCACCCCCACCACCGCTGCCTATCCTTACCACCACCTCCCCCCCAATCCCCATGGCCCACGCCTTCACATTTGCCTCCATACCCAAGCCCGCAGCATGGAAAAATGTTGAAGCAGAGATGGCAGCTATTTGACCCATTGTGACACTGCTAGCTGTCTTCAGGAACCATTCACATACAGTTGCGCCTCTCCGTAAAAGTCATTTTCAGACATTTGGAAAATATGGAACAAAGTGTGAAACAAAGAGAGGCCACTTGGTCCCCGGTATCCGTGCAGGCTGAACAATGAGCCAGCTTGCCCAGCCCTGCCTCATCCCACAAGATTTCAGCCACTGTTACCCCAACAGCAGTGCGTCCCCACAACACTGACTGAAAATCCTCCTCATCTCCCCTTCAGCCTTTCCACTCATCATTTAAAACCAATGCTTCCAAAGCCCTGATTTAGCTGTTAATACAAGCAGGTCCGTCCTGTCCACTCTGTCCAGGCCCCTCACGATATTGTACGGCCCAATTAAATCTCCCCCCCTCCCCCCATCAGCCTACTCAATCTTGCCTCAGTCCCGGCAACAACCCAGCCTGTGAGGAATCTTACCGTACATAGCAACACTGAGTTCTCCGCAGGATTGTACGACATGCTGAACACTGGGAACTTGGAACCACTAAAGGAGATGAGAAAGGAGAGACGTCAACACAGGTAGAGAGAGTATGGAGGGAACAGATTCACACTAATACCCTGGGAGTGCTTGATGGAACAGCAAAAAGGACTTGCTCACCTCCTGAGCTGCATCACAGCCACATCCTTGGAGCTGTGGAAATCTAGTTGCCTCAGGAAGCGATCTTTGACGTAAAACAGGGCATTTCCATGAACTGCATAGGCAGGTCTTTCCCGTTCCAACTTAAAGACAATCATTCCACTATCGTGACCTGTGACAGGATCCAGGGAACGAGGGTCAAGAAAGGGGCATCAACACAAGCTGATCAGAAAAGGCACCCTATAAGCTCACATTTCTAAAAATATCCAAGGAAATGATCATCCCAAAGCTCATCAGGTGAGTGAGCAGGATCCAGGGGTTGAATGGATCCAGGCGCCGAGGGAATGCCGCACCGCCCGAGGGCCGGCGCCAAGGGAGCGCTGCACCGCACCACCCAAGGACCGGCGCCAAGGGAGCGCCGCACCGCCCGAGGGCCGGCGCCGAGGGAGCGCTGCACCGCACCACCCAAGGACCGGCGCCAAGGGAGCGCCGCACCGCCCAAGGACCGGCGCCAAGGGAGCGCTGCACCGCACCACCCAAGGACCGGCGCCAAGGGAGCGCTGCACCGCACCACCCAAGGACCGGCGCCAAGGGAGCGCTGCACCGCACCACCCAAGGACCGGCGCCAAGGGAGCGCCGCACCGCCCGAGGGCCGGCGCCGAGGGAGCGCTGCACCGCACCGCCCAAGGACCGGCGCCGAGGGAGCGCTGCACCGCACCGCCCAAGGACCGGCGCCAAGGGAGCGCTGCACCGCACCACCCAAGGACCGGCGCCAAGGGAGCGCCGCACCGCCCGAGGGCCGGCGCCGAGGGAGCGCTGCACCGCACCACCCAAGGACCGGCGCCAAGGGAGCGCCGCACCGCCCGAGGGAGCGCCGCACCCCCCGAGGGCCGGCGCCAAGGGAGCGCTGCACCGCACCACCCAAGGACCGGCGCCAAGGGAGCGCTGCACCGCCCGAGGGCCGGCGCCAAGGGAGCGCTGCACCGCACCACCCAAGGACCGGCGCCAAGGGAGCGCTGCACCGCCCGAGGGCCGGCGCCGAGGGAGCGCTGCACCGCACCGCCCAAGGACCGGCGCCAAGGGAGCGCCGCACCGCCCGAGGGAGCGCCGCACCCCCCGAGGGCCGGCGCCAAGGGAGCGCTGCACCGCACCACCCAAGGACCGGCGCCAAGGGAGCGCTGCACCGCCCGAGGGCCGGCGCCAAGGGAGCGCTGCACCGCACCGCCCAAGGACCGGCGCCAAGGGAGCGCCGCACCGCCCGAGGGAGTGCCGCACCCCCCGAGGGCCGGCGCGAGGGAGTGCCGCACCCCCCGAGGGCCGGCGCCAAGGAAGCGCAGCGCCGCACCGCCCAAGGACCGGCGCCAAGGGAGCGCCACACCGCCCGAGGGAGTGCCGCACCCCCCGAGGGCCGGCGCCGAGGGAGTGCCGCACCCCCCGAGGGCCGGCGCCAAGGAAGCGCTGCGCCGCACCGCCCAAGGACCGGCGCCAAGGGAGCGCCACACCGCCCGAGGGCCGGCGCCAAGGGAGCGCCGCACCGCCCGAGGGCCGTGGTGTCTTTCGCACCAATCGCATCCCTCAATCAACAATACAAGAACAAATGACCGAGATTATAATTGCTTTTTTTGGATCTTGCTATGCACACACTGGTGATTGTGCTCCCTACAGTCCACCAGCGACTCCACTGCTCAACCTGTATCACTGTCTGGCAAGCACTTTGGGACATAGAGACAGGAGCAGAGGAGCTGGTGAAATGTGGTGTCCACCCAACCCACCCATGATTCCTAACCTGCGGCAAACAGATTGAGGTTCGGGTGGGCACCGAGGACCCAGAAACGGTCATGGTCTCGTCGGAAGGTCTGCACACCAGTCCTGGAGAGAGAGAGAGAGAGAGAGAGAAATGGTTATTCAAGCTGATCTGTCTCTTGTTCCTACCTCTGCTAAACCACAGAACATCCTCACTAGATTCCCACCCCAGCATCCCCTGACCGCGCCACCTCCAGCCCCGGCACCCCGCCTGCCACACCACTTCTGGCCCCAGCACCCCCCGGCCATGCCACCTCCAGCCTTGGCCCCCCCCCCGCGGCCACGCATCAGCCAGTACTTGCATCCTCTGACATCATATCATTTGGACCCATTTTGTCTCTGACCCCCACACCGCTCGATCCCCATTTGTCCACTGACTGTTGGCCTTTCCTCGGATGAACTCTCACCTTTTGGACATGTCCCAGACCCTGATGCTCTTGTCCTCCGAGTTGCTGAGGATGAGTTCTTGACGGGGGTGGAATACGGCGCACGAGACATTGTTGTAGTGGCCGCGACAAGTGTCCACCTCCCAGGCCTTTGAATCTGAGTAAGAGACAGAGAGGGGGTCAGGCTGATTGCAGGTCCGAGCCCTTCATAAACATCAAGGAAAAAAATGGCTCATCCACAAGATCTGGAGACATTTGTGGTTTTAAGAGGTATTGCTCATAAAGGGTCAACACAAGGAATGGGTTGCTGTCCAGAAGTATCTCACAAGAAAAGGTAATTAAGCAGTTTGAAAGCAGCTGGAAACAGGAGTGGGGGGAGGGATAGGGGTCACCTGTTACAAAATGGTCACAATCATAGAATCCCTACAGTGCAGAAAGGCCATTCAGCCCATCAAGCCTGCACCAATGACAATCCCAGCCAGGCCCTATTCCCGTAACCACATTAATTTACCCTGTTCACACCCCTGGTACGAAGGGGCAATTCAGCCTGGCCAATCTACCCCTCGCGAGTGAGCAAGCGAAAGGCGAGTGAGCACGGGTGCTGGCCCAAGGGCACGTGGTGCTGGGGGTGAGGGAGGGGGCAAGCCGGAGTGTGGGAATCTAAGTGAAATTGTTAGGATAATTAGCAAGTATTTATCATCCTTCCTTATTTAACACTGTTGTCAATAATCTTTGCCTCTCTAATTGACCAACCTAGTTTTATAAGAAGCTAATAAATGTGCTGATTATTGAAGTCAGCTGGTTCATAGAATCATAGAACCCTACAGGGTAGAAAGAGGCCCTTCAGCCCATCAAGTCTGCACCGAACACAATCCCACCCAGGCCCTACCCCCAAATCCCTACATATTATAGCCACTAATCCCTCTAACCTACACATCCTTGGACACTAAGGGGCAATTTCTTAGCATGGCCAGTCAACCTAACCTGCACATCGTTAGACTGTGGGAGGAAACCGGAGCACCTGGAAGAAACCCATGCAGACACGAGGAGATTGTGCACACTCCACACAGACAGTGACCTAAGCCAGGAATCGAACCCAGGACCCTGGAGCTGTGAAGCAGCAGTGCTAACCACTGTGCTACCGTGCCGCCTCATTATTCGTTTTTGAACTCTCACTCAGATTTACAGATAAAGCACAGATTTGGTCATATCACCAGCTGGAGAATCAGTGAAGTTTACCTAGTGACCCAGGGAGTATTGCAATTAGAAACAGATGCTACACTCCTCCTCTCCATGTTACAACAGCACACAGTGTCCCAACAGTGAGGAGAATGAGGGAGCAGAAAGAAGCACACAGGAGATGGACTCACCGTTCATCCGCCAAATCTTTACCTGCCGGTCATCTGCACCTGACACGATCAGTGGCATGCTGGGATGGAAGGCTGCCCAGTTGACACCTCGATCATGGCCCTGTGGAGATGGGTGGGGTAGAGTCGGGGGAAGGACACACAAGAGGGTCAGATTCAAAATAGCATCACATCCCATATGCCTTCTTAACCACCTTATTTACCTGTCCTGCTGCCTTCCGAGATCTATGGACACGCACTCAAAGGTCCCTCTGGTCCTGTGTGCGCTACCATTCATTGTGTAATCCCTTGCCCTGTTAATCCTCCCAAAATATATTACATCACATTTTCAGACTTAAATTCCATTTGCCACTATCCTGTCCATCTGTCTAGCAAATTGATATTGTCCTGACCAAAGCTAAAAGTAGTGTGAAAGAACAGAGTATGTGAAGCAGAAGGCCAGGCCTGCAACAGGGCTTTATTGCTTGGTTGTTCGAGAAGAAACATATCTTTGCTTTACTGATTGTTTATAGCAAGCTTTGAATACGGTTTATTAATTAGTCACAAGTAAGCTTACATTCACACACCAACAAAGTTACTGTGAAAATCCCCGAGTCGCCACACTCTGGCGCCTGTTTGTGTACACTCAGGGAGAATTTGGCATGACCAATCCACATAGCCTGCACATCTCTGGACTGTGGGAGGAAACCAAAGCATCCGGATGAAGCCCATGCAGACACGGGGAAAACGTGCAAACTCCACACAGACAGTGACCCAAGATGGGAATCAAACGCAGGTCCCTGGCACTGAGAGACAGTAATGCTAACCACTGTGCCATCGTGTTGCCCTACTGTTTTATTTGAAGAATTGCTTGCTTTTTTTTACATGAACAATTGAATTGGATTTGTAGTAGGAAAAGGTGCAAGTCAATGGATTATCTGCTTTGGTAGTGGAAACTGGAAGACAGTGTATCTGAATAGCTATAAATTAACAAAGAACAATGTGCGATGAGACCTAGCTGTCCTGGTACACCAGTCACTGAAGGTAAGTGAGCAGAGGTAGAAGGCGATAAAAGCAGCAAATGGTATATTGGCCTTCATAGCAAGAAGATTCGAGTACAGGAACAGGGATGTTTTGCTGCAATAATGCAGGGCCTTGGTGAGACCACATCTGAAGTACTGTTGCATTTTTGGTCTCCTTATCGGAGGAAGGATATTCTGGAGAGTGCAGTAAAGGTTTACCAGATTGATTCCTGGGATGGCAAGATTGACGTTTGAGGAGAGATTGCATCAATTAGAATGATACTGGCTGGAGTTTAGAAGAATGTGGGAGGGATATCTCAGAAATCTATAAAATGCAACCAGGACTAGACAGGGTAGATAAAGGAAGGATGTCCCCAGTAGTGAGGGTATCCAGAATCAGGTGTCACAGATCGAAGGATACAGCGTCAACTGAGGCGAGGAGAAATTTCTTCACCCAGAGAAGTCAACTTGTGGAATTGACTAACACAGAAATCAATTAAGGCCAAAACATCACAAGCTTTCAAAAAGCAGTTTGATATACCTCTTGGGTGAAGGGGATTGAAGGATACAGGGCAGGGCAGCGCTTTCAGTTTGATGATCAGCCATAATCATAATGAACAATGGAACAGGCTTGAAGGGCTGATTGGCCTTACTCATGGTCCCACATTGTATGTTTCTAAAGTGAAATTTTAATGGGAATTTTATCTTCCCAAGATGCTTCAGTAAATTAGGCTCTCTGGATTCACAGTCGGCCCACAGGGAGTCCAACACTCACCTCCAAGACATGCTTAACCACAGCATCCGTGGTCCCAAAGAGATCAACGCCAGAAATCCCTCGGACATCACTTTCCACTGCCCCAGGAGAGAGATTCTTCTTTCGGAGACCTGACATGGAAATTCAGCATGGGAGCAGAGAGAGAGAGAGACAAAGAGAGAGGCATGCAGGCCCAGAATGGGGGAGAGAGAGAAAGACAGATAGGCCCGGAGGGGGAGAGAAAGACAGAGAGCCCAGAGAAGAGGAGGGGAAGAGGGAAGAGGGAGAGGGAAGAGGGAGAGGGAAGAGGGAGAGGGAAGAGAGAGAGAGAGAGAGAGAGAGAGAGAGAGAGAGAGAGAGAGAGAGAGAGAGAGAGAGAGAGAGAGAGAGAGAACAGGCC
Source organism: Prionace glauca (assembly GCA_037974335.1). Classification (NCBI taxonomy): domain Eukaryota; kingdom Metazoa; phylum Chordata; class Chondrichthyes; order Carcharhiniformes; family Carcharhinidae; genus Prionace; species Prionace glauca. Next base: position 7,495 of record JBBMRE010000089.1, on the reverse strand, counting down.
GAGACAGGAAAAAATAAAAACAAATTACTGCCAATGCTGGAATCTGAAACCAAGAGAAAATGCTGGAAAATCTCAGCAAGTCTGGCAGCATCTGGAAGGAGAGAAAAGAGCTGACATTGAGCCCACATGACCCTTTGTCAATGGAGATGCTGGCGTTAGACTAGGGTAAATACAGTAAGAGATGATCTTCCCCGGAGCCTCCAACATGTCATCGATGAAGACGAACATCTCGCCAAAGCTATCTCCACACCTCCACTTTTTGCCTTCAAATAACCGCACAACCTCAACAGACCATTGTCCACAGCAAACTACCCAGCCTTCAGAAGAAGTGACCACAACACCACACAACCCTGCCACAGCAACCTCTGCAAAATGTGCCAGATCATCGACACAGATGTCATTATCTCACGTGAGAACACCATCCACCAGGTACACGATACATTGTCTACCTGACACACTGCAGGAAAGGATGTCCAGAGGCATTGTACATTGGGGAGACCATGCAGACGTTAGGACAACGGATGAATGAACACCACTCAACAATTACCAGCCAAGAGTGTTCTCTTCCTGTTGGGGAACACTTCAGCGGTCACTGGCATTCGGCCTCTGATCTTCGGGTAAGCATTCTCCAAGGTGGTCTTCACGACATATGACAATTCAAAGTCGCTGAGCAGAAACTGATAGCCAAGTTCTGCACACGAGGACGGCCTCAACTGGGATCTTGTGTTCATGTCACACTATCTGTAACCCCCATGACTTGCCTGGGCTTGCAAAACCTCACTAACTGTCCTGGCTGGAGACAATACACATCTCTTTAACCTGTGCTTAACTCTCTCACCACTCACATTGTCTGTACCTTTAAGACTTGATTACCTGTAAAGACTTGCATTCCAACCATTACTTTGTAAATTGAGTTTGTGTTTTTATATGCCCTGTTTGTGAACAGAACTCCTACTCATCTGATGAAGGCGCAGCGCTCCAAAAGCTAGTGGATTGTGCTACCAAATAAACCTGTTGGACTTTAACCTGATGTTGTGAGACTTTTTACAATGGAGAGACAATGTGAGAGAGAGACAGGCACCATTACAGAGGCTGCCAGGCCTGCTGAGATTTTCCAGCATTTTCTCTTTTGCAGAGTGATGGGCAGATGTTAATGCAGTACAATAATTACATGTTCGACAAGTGTTTCATAAGAACATTATAAAATAACATTTGGTTCTGAGCCACGTGAGGATCTATCATGGTCGGTGAAAAGTCCGTGAAAGGGGAAAGTTTTCAGTATCAACTTAAAGGACAGAAAGAGAGAGATGGGGGGGGGAGACATTTAGGGAGGGACTTCCAGATCTAGGGCCGCAGGCAGCTGAAGGCACAGCCACCAGCGGTGAAGCAATAGGAATCAGAGTTGGAGGAGCCCACAGGTCCTGGAGAGTTATCGGAGCTGGAGTAGGTCAGAAATGGCAAGGATTGTAGGGAGTTAAGTAGATTACAGAAGTAGGGAGAGGTGTAGGGGCTGGAAAAGGATGCAGAGATAAGGAGGGTTGCAGGGCACAGGGGGAGGTTACAGAAGTAGGGAGGATTGTAGAGGCTGGAGTAGGTTACAGAAATAGTGAGGGTTGCAGGGTCTGGAGTAGGTTAGAGATAGTAAGGGCTGTAGGGACTTGAGCAAGTTACAGAAATAGGGAGAGATGCAGAGGCTGGAGGAGGTTACAGAGCCAAAGAGGACTGTAGGAGGTTACAGAGATAGGGAGTGAGGAGGATGCGGTGTTGCTGGATGGCACACAAGTGAGTAGCACGGGGGTGAGACGGAATGGGACCGAGAGTGTTCTGGACACAGGGCAGGGAAGCAGCAGCAGAGGTTTGGATGAGATTATGCTTGTGGATGGTGTAAGAGGGGAGGGATAGTTAGTGTTAGAAAAGTCAGGGCTGATATGGAATGGGACCGAGTGTGTTCTGGACACAGGGCAGGGAAGCAGCAGCAGAGGTTTGGATGAGATTATGCTTGTGGATGGTGTAAGAGGGGAGGGATAGTTAGTGTTAGAAAAGTCAGGGCTGATATGGAATGGGACCGAGTGTGTTCTGGACACAGGGCAGGGAAGCAGCAGAGGTTTGGATGAGATTATGCTTGTGGATGGTGTAAGAGGGGAGGGATAGTTAGTGTTAGAAAAGTCGAGGGTTATCAGCTGACGAGATAGGAATTTCATTTTGGTGGTGGAAAAGTGTGACCTCAACTATGGATGGGTCTGTGCTCAGAAAATCAGTTTGATATCCAATCTAATACCATGGTTATAAACAGACTGGGTCAGCATCGCACAGCTACCAGGGTGGAGTAGGAGAGCGAACTGGCATTCTCCCAAGCCCTCTCAGAATATGCTGCTCCACACCCCTCGACTCAGTGAATGCAACAGAGCTCCAGCACCTCCTCATCATTTCTGCTCTCACTACACATCCCTAGGCCATGACTTACCGGAAATATCCCAGACCCGGACTGTCTGGTCCAGGCTAGCCGAAACAACCAGATCTTCTGAAGGGTGGAACTGAGCACACATCACGTAATGGTTATGTCCCGTTAGCACACTGTGATGGGGTGGGGGAGCAAAAGGGCAGGTGGAAGGCACAGGGGGAAGAGGGAACAAGGTAAGAGATGAAAAACAAATCATAATTCATTTTAACAGAATAACTTTGAATTCTCCCCTCCAGTGCCCCAAACCCCCTCAGATATGATCCCTGCCACCCTCACCTTCACTCAAGCAAATCTCCTTTCCCCCAGAGATTCAGACTCCATTTGAGAGATATCAACGATTTCCACTTCTTTCTCGAAACATCAGATTCCTAGCCCGCTTCCCCAGACATTGGAGATCCCTGCTCCGTTCCCCCAGGTATTGGAGATTTCCACTCCATTTCCCATTATAAGAACAAAGAACAACACAGCACGGGAAACAGGCCCTTCGGCCCAACGAGCCCCGCGCCGCCGTCCCATTGTCAGTGACCTATTCATGATTTTAGTCTATGCCTAATGTGTGAGGATCAGGGAGGTCCAATATAGGGACAATTTGTTACCCAATCAATCAGCCTAAAAGCACATTTTTGGGATGTGGGAGGAAACCCACGCAACCATGGGGAGAACGCGCAAACTCCCCACGGACACAGGCCCAAATCCATGTGTCCGCACAGCAACAGAGATAGTCTCTGAGCTGTCATGTTGCCCTCGAGATGGTCCAGTTTAAGCACACCAACGACATGAAGCAGTAGGCAACTCCCGAACAACATCCAAGAGCAGCCCACCACAACCTGCCGCACTCATGCCCCTTGCTGGACTTAAATGCCTGTGGAGACAAAAAATTCATTATTAAAAAGACTCTACATCCCTGAGGCTAAACTGAATCCCAAGCCTACAATGTTGAGTAAGGCCTGCTATATCCCCCTATATGTAGACCGCTCATGTGGCTGTCCAAGTGATTCTTAAACAACCCTAGCGTGCCTGCTTCCACCACCTTACTTGGCAGTGCATTCCACATCCCCACTGCCCTTTGTGTGAAAAACTGCCCTCTAATATTAGTCTTATACCTAGCCCCCCTCACCCTAAGCCCGTGACCCCTCGTTCTATCCATTTCTAATAGCGGAAAAAGCTTACCACCATTTCCTCTATCTATCCCCTTCATAATCTTATAAACCTCTATTAGATCCCCCCTCAGCCAACATCTCTCAAGGGAAAACAGCCCAAGTGCGTTCAATCTTTCCTCGTAAGACAGCCCTTCCATACCAGGCAACATCCTGGTAAATCTCCTCTGCACTCTCTCCAGGATCTCTACATCCTTCCGGTAGTACGGCGACCAGAACAGGACGCAGTACTCCAGGTGAGGCCTAACCAACGTTCTATACAACTGCAACATATAGACATTATACAGACATTATACAGACATTATACAGACATTATACAGACATTATACAGACATTATACAGACCCATCCCCTTAGCCCACCCATTCACTACTCCCTCTCCAAGCACTTACCACACACAAGTCCGAGACTGCCAATTCCAAATTCGGATTGTTTGGTCATCGGAAGCACTCAAGATCCAGGGATATTCCTGTTATGAAAAGCAAACCAAATCAATGCAGCTGTTTCAGGATGAATCTTACACAGTGAGCACGTGACCCCAGTTTAGAGGAGAACAGCAAATACAGTAAAGCAGATTGAAGGAGTGCAAATGAAATGCTGCCTCACCTGGAAGATTTTTATTGAATTCAAATGTTACCATCTACCATGGTCCACAGATAGAATCATAGATCTCTACAGTGCAGAAAGAGGCTCTTCGGCCCATCGAGTCTGCACCAAACACAATCCCACCCAGGCCCTAGCCCCATATCCCTTCACATTTAACCCGCCAATCCCTCTAACCTACACATCCCAGGACACTAAGGGCAATTTTAGCATAGCCAATGAACCTAACCCGCACATCTTTGGACTGTGGGAGGAAACCGGAGCAACGGAGGAAACCCACACAGACACGAGGAGAATGTGCAAACTCCACACAGACAGTGACTCGAGCCGAGAATCGATTCCAGGACCCTGGAGCTGTGAAGCAGCAGTGCTAACCACTGTGCTACCGTGCCACCCATTCTGGGCTCGTGGATTATTTACCCAGTGACAACGCCACTACCTCCCACTGTAACATGTCTCGCTTCCTGCAAATAGAAGGTGTGGCACTGGATAGCCATTTTTTTTTGTGGGTCATGTAGAACATTTCTTGTTCCAGTCCTACTCTGATCCTCCCCTGCTACACTTTTTCCATTATGTTGAAATCTATATCAGCGCCGCTTCACACACTCATCTGGAGCTAGAAAAATGTATTGATTTTGTTTCTCATTCCTACCCCTTTCACATGGTCCATCTCTTACACATCCCTTCCCTTCAGAGGGCAAAGAACAATACAGCACAGGAAAAGGCCCTTCGGCCCTCCAATCCTGTGCCGATCATGTTGTCCTATCTAGACCAACCACTTGTATCCCTCTGTTACCCATTTGTCTATCCAGATGGGTCTTAAATGTCGCTAACATATCTGCCTCAAACAACTCACTTGGCACTGCATTCCAGGCCACCACAATCCTCTGTGTAAAAAAACTTCCTCCGCACATCTCCATTGAAACTTTCCCCCCTTACCTTGTGTCCCCTTGTAATTGTCATTTCTGACCTGAAAAAAAGCTTCCAACTGTTTACATTATTACCCCTCATCATTTTATAAGCTTCTATTCGGTCACCCCTCAGGCTCTATTTTTCCAGAGAGAACAATCCCAGTTTATTCAGTCTCTCCTCATAGCTAATACCCTCCATACCAGGCAACATCCTGGCAAACCTCTTCTGCACCATCTCCAAAGCTTCCAAGGCCTTCTGGTCACGTGCTCAGAATTGGACAGTATTCTAAATGTGGCCTAGCCAACGTTTTATACTCGTTGCCTGGTCCGATGAAGGCAAGCTTGCCATATGCTTTCTTCACCACCTTTCCACTTGTGCTGCCACTTTTAAGGATCTTTGGACCTGTACATCCCAGATCTCTCTGTGTGATATGCTCCTAATGGTTCTGCCATTTATTTTATAAATCCAATCTGAATTGGATCTACCAAAATGCATTATCTCACATCTGCCTGGATTAAATTCCATCTGCCATTTCTCCATCCAATTTTCCAGCCGATCTACATCCTGCTGTATTCTCTAACAATCTTTATCACTACCCGCAACTCCATCAATTTTAATATTATCAGCAAACTTGCTAATCAGACCAGCAACGTTTTCTTCCAAGTCAGTTACATATTACAAGCAGCAGAGGTCCCAACTCTGATCCCTGTAGAACACCAATAGTTGCAAACCTCCATTCCATCTATCTTCAACAGTCAAGCCAGTTCTGAATCCACCTCGCTAATCACGCTTGATGATTTATTCTTTTGCACAACCAATCTTCCTTCACCTCTGTCTACATTTCTGGTGATAGACTGACAACAATATTCATTACAAACTCAACAACTCCCAGCCACCTCAACTACAGTTCCTCACATCCCTCTCCATGTAAGGACTCCATCTCATGGGCAGCACAATGACACAATGGTTAGCACTGCCACCGAAAACCAGGTTCAATTCTGGCCTTGGGTGACTGTCTGTGTGGAGTCTGAATGTTCTCCCTGTGTCTGCACGGGTTTCCTCGGGGTGCTCCAGTTTCTGATATGTCTACCCTTTTCCTGAAAAGAGGAACCCTCACCTCCCTACTGTGGTTAACAGGGCACTTAAGTGAGTCTGCCTATCTCCCCCACACCTCTGCCCTCACCGCTCCATTCCCGAACCATGATAGGGTCATCCTTGTCCATAGTTGCAACTAAGCTTCATCTCCTTCCTACTCATTGTCCAAGGGTCCAATCGCTACTTTCAGGTTAAGCAGCATTTCAGTTGCACATCTTTCAATTTGGGCTACTGTGTTCGATGCTCCCAAAATGATCTACTCTCCATTAGGAAGACTGAATGCAGACTGGGTGACCCCACTTTGCAAACACCTTTGCTCAGCCCACAAGCATGACCCAACCATTCCATTGCATGCCATTTTAATTCAGCACCTTGCCCTCATGCCCATCCTTGACCTGCAACAATGCTCCAGCGAAGCCCAACGCAAACTGGCTGAGCAGCATCTAATTTTCCAACTGGACATATTGCAACCTTTGGGATTCAATGTTGAATTCAACAACTTTAGAGAGTGACCAGTCCCCTCCATCTTGATCCCTTCTTTGCTTAATCCAAAACACTTATTGTCCCAATGCAAACCTCCCGCCTCCACAGGGCTGTCACTTGTCCTTCAGTTCTGCTTTCACCGAGCACAAACCTTTGTTTTGATATTAACACATTCTGCAATCTTAACTTTTTTTATTCATTTGTGGGACATGGGCCTCATTAGCTGGCCAGCAGTTACTGTCCTAGGACAGTTGAAAGTCAACCACATTGCTGTGTGCATCAGGAGTCGCATGTAAGACCAGGTAAGGACAACAGGTTTCCTTCCCTAAAGGACGTTAGTGAACCTGATGGGAATCTACAATTATTTCATAGTCACCATTAGACTTCTAATTTCAGATTATTAAATTCAAATAGCTTGCCGCTATTAGAACCTTCCAGTGCTTTGCACTGCCATTAATACTTCTGTCTTCTGACCGACTTATCTTTATCACAATTTCCCCTAGCTCCCACCTATCATCAATCTTCTTCTCGGCTCCACCATCCGGCACAGTATATAATCCATCACATTTGGAGGAGGGAACCGAGTGTAGGTGTTGAAATTTGCTGATGACACCAAAATTGGTGGAAAGGCAAATTGTGCGGAGAGTCTACAGAAGGATCTAGATAGGCTGGGCGAATGGACCAGGAAATGGGAAATGGAATTTAATGTTGGCAAGTGTGAGGTGGTCCACTTTGGTAGGAGGAATGGTAGGAAGGACTATTACTTACACACAGTGAGCACGTGA